>CM019182.2:48657357-49219142 GCA_009739505.2 Apolygus lucorum
TTGAAGACCGAGAAGACTGGAAGACTGGAAGACCCAAGGTCAAATGACTGATAACACGGACAAAAATAAAAGTCCGTAGACGATTTACCGAAATTCGCGATTTTTGACCTTATTATATAGACTGATGTACATTTACATGCAGAAATCAATGTAAATAAGATTTTCTTGAACATACGCACTTTTATCAAATCACTCCTTCAACATAGAACACAGTCTTCAAATCAGGCTTGCTGTATGAGGACAAATTTTGTCCGTAGATTTACTTTTTCCTCCATTTTGTGCATATTTAGCTGTGTATCATGAATTAACCTCTTCCAAAACCAAGTACTAACTTCTCTCAATATACCTGATGGTTTCAATTCTCTTTTTCTCATTATTTTAAGCCGTACGAGGCAAGAAGACCCAAGGTCAACCACAGAAAAAAATAAAATTCCGTGGTGGACTCATCAACTATTTACCTACTGTTCTAATGGCATATTTAGCTGTGTAACCCCTTCAAAACAAAGTAATTACTTCTCTTAATATACCTGATAGTTTAAATTCTCTTTTCTCATTATTTAAAGCCGTACGAGGCATAAAACTCCAGTCTTCAAAATCAGGCTTGCTGTATGAGGACAAATTTTGTCCGTAGATTTAGTTATTCCTCCTTTTTGTGCATATTTAGCCGTGTATCATGAATTAACTTCTTCCAAAACCAAGTACTGACTTCTCTCAATATACCTGATGGTTTCAATTCTCTTTTTCCTATTATTTTAAGCCGTACGAGGCAAGAAGACCCAAGGTCAACCAGAGAAAAAAAATAGAAGTCCGTAGCAGACTTATCAACTATTTACCTACTGTTCTATGGGCATATTTAGCTGTGTAACCCCTTCCAAAACAAAGTAATTACTTCTCTTAATATACCTGATAGTTTTTAAATTCTCTTTTTCTCATTATTTAAAGCCGTACGAGGCATAAAACTCCAGTCTTCAAAATCAGGCTTGCTGTATGAGGACAAATTTTGTCCGTAGATTTAGTTATTCCTCCTTTTTGGTGCATATTTAGCCGTGTATCATGAATTAACTTCTTCCAAAACCAAGTACTGACTTCTTTCAATATACCTGATGGTTTCAATTCTCTTTTTTCTCATTATTTTAAGCCGTACGAGGCAAGAAGACCCAAGGTCAACCTCGGAATAAACTAAAAGTCCGTAGCTGACTTATCAACTATTTACCTACTGTTCTATGGGCATATTTAGCTGTGTAACCCCTTCCAAAACAAAGTAATTACTTCTCTCATATACCTGATAGTTTAAATTCTCTTTTTCTCATTATTTAAAACCGTACGTTTAGCATAAAACTCCAGTCTTCAAAATCAGGCTTGCTGTATGAGGACAAATTTGTCCGGTAGATTTAGTTATCCTCCTTTTTTTGTGCATATTTATGCCGTGTATCATGAATTAACTTCTTCTAAAACCAAGTACTGACTTCTTTCAATATACCTGATGGTTTCAATTCTCTTTTTCTCATTATTTTAAGCCGTACGAGGCAAAGAAGACCCAAGGTCAACCAGAGAAAAAAAATAAAAGTCCCGTAGCAGACTTATCAACTATTTACCTACTGTTCTATGGGCATATTTAGCTGTGTAACCCCTTCCAAAACAAAGTAATTACTTCTCTTAATATACCTGATAGTTTAAATTCTCTTTTTCTCATTATTAAAGCCGTACGAGGCATAAAACTCCAGTCTTCAAAATCAGGCTTGCTGTATGAGGACAAATTTTGTCCGTAGATTTAGTTATTCCTCCTTTTTGTGCATATTTAGCCGTGTATCATGAATTAACTTCTTCCAAAACCAAGTACTGACTTCTCTCAATATACCTGATGGTTTCAATTATCTTTTTCTTATTATTTTAAGCCGTACGAGGCAAAGAAGACCCAAGGTCAACCTCGGAATAAACTAAAAGTCCGTAGCTGACTTATCAACGATTTACCTACTGTTCTATGGGCATATTTAGCTGTGTAACCCCTTCCAAAACAAAGTAATTACTTCTCTTAATATACCTGATAGTTTAAATTCTCTTTTTCTCATTATTTAAAGCCGTACGAGGCATAAAACTCCAGTCTTCAAAATCAGGCTTGCTGTTTGAGGACAAATTTTGTCCGTAGATTTAGTTATTCCTCCTTTTTGTGCATATTTAGCCGTGTATCATGAATTAACTTCTTCCAAAACCAAGTACTGACTTCTCTCAATATACCTGATGGTTTCAATTCTCTTTTCTCATTATTTTAAGCCGTACGAGGCAAAGAAGACCCAAGGTCAACCTCGGAATAAACTAAAAGTCCGTAGCTGACTTATCAACTATTTACCTACTGTTCTATGGGCATATTTAGCTGTGTAACCCCTTCCAAAACAAAGTAATTACTTCTCTTAATATACCTGATAGTTTAAATTCTCTTTTTCTCATTATTTAAAGCGTACGAGGCATAAAACTCCAGTCTTCAAAATCAGGCTTGCTGTATGAGGACAAATTTTGTCCGTAGATTTAGTTATTCCTCCTTTTTGTGCATATTTAGCCGTGTATCATGAATTAACTTCTTCCAAAACCAAGTACTGACTTCTCTCAATATACCTGATGGTTTCAATTATCTTTTTCTTATTATTTTAAGCCGTACGAGGCAAAGAAGACCCAAGGTCAACCTCGGAATAAACTAAAAGTCCGTAGCTGACTTATCAACGATTTACCTACTGTTCTATGGGCATATTAGCTGTGTAACCCCTTCCAAAACAAAGTAATTACTTCTCTTAATATACCTGATAGTTTAAATTCTCTTTTTCTCATTATTTAAAGCCGTACGAGGCATAAAACTCCAGTCTTCAAAATCAGGCTTGCTGTTTGAGGACAAATTTTGTCCGTAGATTTAGTTATTCCTCCTTTTTGTGCATATTTAGCCGTGTATCATGAATTAACTTCTTCCAAAACCAAGTACTGACTTCTCTCAATATACCTGATGGTTTCAATTCTCTTTTTCTCATTATTTTAAGCCGTACGAGGCAAAGAAGACCCAAGGTCAACCTCGGAATAAACTAAAAGTCCGTAGCTGACTTATCAACTATTTACCTACTGTTCTATGGGCATATTTAGCTGTGTAACCCCTTCCAAAACAAAGTAATTACTTCTCTTAATATACCTGATAGTTTAAATTCTCTTTTTCTCATTATTTAAAGCCGTACGAGGCATAAAACTCCAGTCTTCAAAATCAGGCTTGCTGTTTGAGGACAAATTTTGTCCGTAGATTTAGTTATTCCTCCTTTTTGTGCATATTTAGCCGTGTATCATGAATTAACTTCTTCCAAAACCAAGTACTGACTTCTCTCAATATACCTGATGGTTTCAATTCTCTTTTTCTTATTATTTTAAGCCGTACGAGGCAAAGAAGACCCAAGGTCAACCTCGGAATAAACTAAAAGTCCGTAGCTGACTTATCAACTATTTACCTACTGTTCTATGGGCATATTTAGCTGTGTAACCCCTTCCAAAACAAAGTAATTACTTCTCTCAATATACCTGATAGTTTAAATTCTCTTTTTCTCATTATTTAAAGCCGTACGAGGCATAAAACTCCAGTCTTCAAAATCAGGCTTGCTGTATGAGGACAAATTTTGTCCGTAGATTTAGTTATTCCTCCTTTTTGTGCATATTTAGCCGTGTATCATGAATTAACTTCTTCTAAAACCAAGTACTGACTTCTTTCAATATACCTGATGGTTTCAATTCTCTTTTTCTCATTATTTTAAGCCGTACGAGGCAAAGAAGACCCAAGGTCAACCTCGGAATAAACTAAAAGTCCGTAGCTGACTTATCAACTATTTACCTACTGTTCTATGGGCATATTTAGCTGTGTAACCCCTTCCAAAACAAAGTAATTACTTCTCTTAATATACCTGATAGTTTAAATTCTCTTTTTCTCATTATTTAAAGCCGTACGAGGCATAAAACTCCAGTCTTCAAAATCAGGCTTGCTGTATGAGGACAAATTTTGTCCGTAGATTTAGTTATTCCTCCTTTTTGTGCATATTTAGCCGTGTATCATGAATTAACTTCTTCCAAAACCAAGTACTGACTTCTCTCAATATACCTGATGGTTTCAATTATCTTTTTCTTATTATTTTAAGCCGTACGAGGCAAAGAAGACCCAAGGTCAACCTCGGAATAAACTAAAAGTCCGTAGCTGACTTATCAACTATTTACCTACTGTTCTATGGGCATATTTAGCTGTGTAACCCCTTCCAAAACAAAGTAATTACTTCTCTTAATATACCTGATAGTTTAAATTCTCTTTTTCTCATTATTTAAAGCCGTACGAGGCATAAAACTCCAGTCTTCAAAATCAGGCTTGCTGTATGAGGACAAATTTTGTCCGTAGATTTAGTTATTCCTCCTTTTTGTGCATATTTAGCCGTGTATCATGAATTAACTTCTTCCAAAACCAAGTACTGACTTCTATCAATATACCTGATGGTTTCAATTCTCTTTTTCTCATTATTTTAAGCCGTACGAGGCAAAGAAGACCCAAGGTCAACCTCGGAATAAACTAAAAGTCCGTAGCTGACTTATCAACTATTTACCTACTGTTCTATGGGCATATTTAGCTGTGTAACCCCTTCCAAAACAAAGTAATTACTTCTCTTAATATACCTGATAGTTTAAATTCTCTTTTTCTCATTATTTAAAGCCGTACGAGGCATAAAAGACCAGTCTTCAAAATCAGGTTTGCTGTATGGGGACAATATTTGTCCGTAGATTTACATATTCCTCCTTTTTGTGCATATTTAGCCGTGTATCATGAATTAACTTCTTCTAAAACCAAGTACTGACTTCTCCTAATATACCTGATGGTTTACATTCTCTTTTTCTCAATTTTTAAAGCCGTACAAGGCATAGAAGACCAGTCTTCCAAATCCAGAAGACCCAAGGTCGAGAAGACCCAAGGTCGAGAAGACCCAAGGTCAAATGAGTGATACCACGGACAAAAATAAAAGTCCTTAAAGGACTTATAAACAATTTACCTACTCTTCTTTGGGCATATTCAGCTGTGTAACCTCCTCCAAAACATAGTACTAACTTCTCCTAATATACCTGATAGTTTAAATTATCTTTTTCTCATTATTTGAAGCCCTGTGAGGCATAGAAGAATAGTATTCAAAATCAAGTGTGCTGTATGAGAACAAATTTTGTCCGTAGATTTGGTTATTCCTCTTTTTTGTGCATATTTAGCCGTGTATCATGAATTAACTTCTTCCAAAACCAAGTACTGACTTCTCTCAATATACCTGATGGTTTCAATTATCTTTTTCTTATTATTTTAAGCCGTACGAGGCAAAGAAGACCCAAGGTCAACCAGAGAAAAAAAATAAAAGTCCGTAGCAGACTTATCAACTATTTACCTACTGTTCTATGGGCATATTTAGCTGTGTAACCCCTTCCAAAACAAAGTAATTACTTCTCTTAATATACCTGATAGTTTAAATTCTCTTTTTCTCATTATTTAAAGCCGTACGAGGCATAAAACACCAGTCTTCAAAATCAGGCTTGCTGTATGAGGACAAATTTTGTCCGTACATTTACTTTTTCCTCCTTTTTGTGCATATTTAGCCGTGTATCATGAATTAACTTCTTCCAAAACCAAGTACTGACTTCTCTCAATATACCTGATGGTTTCAATTCTCTTTTTCTCATTATTTTAAGCCGTACGAGGCAAAGAAGACCCAAGGTCAACCAGAGAAAAAAAATAAAAGTCCGTAGCAGACTTATCAACTATTTACCTACTGTTCTATGGGCATATTTAGCTGTGTAACCCCTTCCAAAACAAAGTAATTACTTCTCTTAATATACCTGATAGTTTAAATTCTCTTTTTCTCATTATTTAAAGCCGTACGAGGCATAAAACTCCAGTCTTCAAAATCAGGCTTGCTGTATGAGGACAAATTTTGTCCGTAGATTTAGTTATTCCTCCTTTTTGTGCATATTTAGCCGTGTATCATGAATTAACTTCTTCCAAAACCAAGTACTGACTTCTTTCAATATACCTGATGGTTTCAATTCTCTTTTTCTCATTATTTTAAGCCGTACGAGGCAAAGAAGACCTGTCTTCCAAAACAAAGTACTGACTTCTCCTAATATACCTGCAAGATGCTATTTAAAATAGAGTTTAAAATATTCTAACATAGAGTTCTAACTCGTATTTCCACCCTATTTACATTGTTATTTAGCAACACCACCGAGCTCGTTTTTCACAACTTTTCAGGAGAGAGAAAAAACCGATTTTTTAGTATTTCAAGGCCTAATTAAGTGATGTATTTTTTTTAATGAATGATAATAGGTATCATTCATTGAAAAAAAAAAAAAAAAACATCAGTCAATTAGGCCTTGATGGACTGAAAAATCGGTTCTTTCTCTCTCCTGAAAAGTTGTGAAAAACGAGCTCGGTGGTGTTGCTGATTCCACGACAATATATTGAATTAGGGATAGGGTGTAGTCAATGACAAATCGGAGTGTTTAATATTGATTAGTCTTTAATGAGATATAGGTCCGTGATGAAATTAAGAAGGGTTTGGGGTGTCAAAGGAAACCGCAAGAAAATGAGGAGAGTAGTTAAGTAGAGAAAGACTCCAAGGGAACTCAACGTCCTCTCTCTTCCGTCAGAAGGTGTGTGGCGTTTGGCACCTCCTCTGGCCTCGTTCCAAAGGATCAGATCCTAAGGGAGCTGCTACACACCCCGTCTTAAATAGCATCTTGCAGAGTTATGGTAAACCGATCGATGAACGTTCGAAAACAACTAAAATCAGTGACATTCCTCATTACAATACAGCCAAAGCAGTATGGTTTTAACTGAAAGGTTTCATAGAAAATTCACTCATTAACTCATGCTGCATGAATGGAATTTTTCCCTTGGATTGGTTTCCTTTCGAAGAGTAGGTATTCTGGTAAATGTCAAGTTCTGAGGATAAAATATACCGCCCATAAATTATTGTAGTTCACTGACTCAATCTTACAAATTCTCCAGAATCATTTTGTTTCAAACCTCTATGCGGAAATGTTATATTACATCTATTGGAATGCGTGATAAATTGTTCATTTCAGTAGTAGGGTGATACTGTGAATGGAGGAATAGCTCTCTCTCCTCGATTGAAAAAGATGGAACAACTATCATGAAAAATTGTTAAGTAACATTACAGGTAAATGCATTAAGAGAAGTAAGTACTTTGTTTTGGTAGGGGTTACACAGCTAAATATGCCCGAAGAAGACTAGGTAAATTGTTGAAGAGTCCTCTACGGACTTTTATTTTTTCTGTGGTTGACCTTGGGTCTTCTTTGCCTCGTACTGTAATGGTGAATTTTCGTGAACACTACGGTGACCGAGCAAGGTTATTAACTTGATTTTAAAATTCGCCACTACAATGCCCCTGCACTTATACTAGGAGTATCCAAATTTCACTTACCGTGATTTCTATGAGCAGTGGAACCAGTCAGCAGAAAACGACGAAGATGGTGTTGAATAGGTATCCTTTTGGGGATTACCGAAAAATGCCTATCTTTGTCCAACTTGAGCTTTAGTAAGTATTTTCCTTTACGACTTCTTTTATCTTTTCCGTTATTGTGTAATAATTTGTACTTTTTATATTTAATAACTTTTCTTTCTTTTTCAGGTTCTTCGAGATCTCAGCAAGTCTAAGGTAAGTACTTTCAAGTTCTGTTTCTACGTTAATGACTCTACTTTGGTTCTCACTACGATTCGCAAGGTAAGTATTCTCAGGTAAGTACCTTTTATGATTCTACTCTGCACCAGGAAATTGATCGGGGAATGTACCAATGATAACCACAAGGTAAGTAAACAAAATGAATCCTGTATAATTTTCAGGTAAGTATTCAAAGACAAGAAAATAGTAATAATAAAGGAACAATATAACTCGGGACTAAGATACCCTTTTCGAATAATGATATTATACTGACTTTAATTACCGAGGGCCCTGATGGGGATAACCTCCAAGCTTACAATCCACGTGGTGTTTCGAAACTAAAAAGAGAGGGAAGGTGAACATTCGCACGTGGTGTTACGGAACATGAACTAAATGCGTATGATGTTACGGAACATGAAAATCTAACACGTGGTGTTTCGTAACATGAAAGGGAATAAGTCCTTTGGACGAAAGAAAATCACTAGAATCAATTTACCTAGGAGGAACAATTTAAGAAAGAGAATTTTACAAGTTTTTAGGTTTACCAGTACTGGGTTTTGAGAGAGAATCCGTTGGGCTTGGTCCGTTTGAGATGCTAGGGTCGGCCGTTGGTTACTTGAATCTTCAGGAGGGCGCAATCGTACACTGATAGACTCGCAGTTAACTTCAGGTTTCCAAATGTTCAGTTTACAGATGTCACACAGACTTTTCCACACAGAGTTTTCACACAGAATTTCCACACAGAGTTTCCACACAGACTTTTCACACAGAGAGATGGGGTGAGAGGCTCGATCAAGACACGTCTGAGGGGTAGGCGGCCGTTCTCCCCCAGTCGCGTCCTCCCCCTCCGGATCCTTCCCCCACCCGTTCACTTCCTGGCGCCGACCCATCCGGTGCTGCCGCCTGGTGGCGCGCTCCCGACCTCCACCTCCATGCTTTCGGTCTCGCATGGAGGATTCCGCCGAATTTTCAATTTGGGGATCGTCGGTGGCGGAAGCCCCTGTGACGACTCGTCACACTCCTCCTTTCCCCGGAGGCCGATGCCCTCATCGGCTTTACGACGTCCCCCGGGGGTCACGGGTGGCAGTGGCAGCGGCAGGTCTGGCCTTGCCTCGATCAATGCGCATTCGTACCTCCATCGTCGGCAACCGGTACAGTCGGCAGGCCGTGTGTCTCGATGTTCGCGCAGCTTGCAAGGCATTGGGTGGTCTGGATGTCCCCTTGGAAATTTCCGGCACTTGGTAATCAGTCGATTCCAGAACGTCTTGCAGCTTTGGCATCTGAAGCCCGTGATGATCCGCTCGTGTTTCCCACAAATTGGGCAGTTACTCAGGAGTAGTCTCGGTGCGACCTCCGGCGTTGCTGTATTATCCTTCTGTGACAGCGGCGAAAACGGTGGTGCCGCCTCTCCTTTGGTGTCAGCATACTTCTTCTTGGAATGTGGAGGATCCTCGTCTCCAAAGTCCATTCCCGATTCCCGCTCCGAATGCTCTGGGGTTGCGTCGTCATCCCCTGTCGGCGGTGGTCCCTCGGTATAATGAGACTCGTTGAGGTCCTCGACATTACTTTCGTTGTTTGCTGCATCAAGCCTTTCCTGTAGCATTTGGACCTGGTACCTCAGCATGGCCGTATCTCGTGTCGCCGTCAGTGAGTGTTGCTCCAGTGGTGGTATTATGTCCCTTAAGCAGCTTGCCAGTTGCGTAACGCAGCTGGTGACAATCGCCAACTGTCGCGGTCTTCCCCTGACTAGTTGCGCAGCCTCCCCGATGGTGATCATAGCCTCCACAGTCTGGCGGTGTTCCTCGGCCCAGTCTCCCATCTGCCCTACCTGTTCCTCCTGCTTTGTTGTGGACATAGTGGCCTAACCTGGTTCCTCCTCCTGAAACAGAATACGGCCATATTCACCACCTTTGTTACAAAATCATCCAAGTCCACTCTCTCTCTCCTCAGGCTGTTCCCTGGCCCGCCCGGAAACCCTCGGTTGGGTTCGATACCCCCAACTTTGGCGGTTGCCGCCCGAATCCAGACCTCCCCCCCATCCGGCCCGAAACGACTCAACCATCGTCATGGCTCCCTTCCCCGGTACGGATCACAGGCAATCAGTCAACTCTTCAGGTAAGTATATCTCCTTTTTTTTTTTTTTATTAACATTTATATTTAAGTATGCATATTATTTAACATTTGTAACATTTATTGTATTAACTCATTAACTATTTTTATTTACAGGTGAACTTCACAACACCGAGCCTATATCGACCCAGGATGTACTCGCACATGGTCCGCGCGTGGTCCTGGTTACGAATCGCGTTCCGGTTCGGTCGGTCGGATCGGGACCCGGGGTTCACTGTTTTTAGTTTCGGCTTGACTCGCCACCCCTGGTTTCCGTCGTCTCCATGGTCGCCTGGTTGTTCCCGGAACAACGTCGAGGAACGTCTCTTCGTCCACCAAGTCCATCCATTCTGACTCGTCGTGCGTCTTCCTTCCTGGACTCGCCTTGTCAGCAACTGTCGGCACCTCAGTCACGGGATCGAGGGTCGTACCTTCGTCCGGTGCATCATTAAGGAATGCAGGTTTCAGTCTGCTCCGGTGGTAACATGTTGCTGTTCCCGGCGAGTTCTCTACATTGCCGTTGATGTCTTGGTTTTGTCCTTGTCCGGTCCGTGGTCCTTTCCAAAATCTTCTCCCTTTGTCCGGCGGAACTGCCGCCCGACTCGCGTACGCTCTTCGCCCATTCGGGGGCCGCGAGCGGCGCCGTCGTCGGCCAATTAACCGATCGCGCGACCGCCAGAGCCTTCGCAGGGCCCCCACCCATCGGCGAACAACGATCAGCGGAACAGCACCGGCTCCAACTCCAACCTCGCCTCTCGCCGCTCCATTGTTGGTCGCCCCGCAGGCTGGCGCCTCACTGGCTGGTTCCTCTTCGGAATCCGGCAGCAGGGGGATCATAGGGTATGGTCGTCCGACCATGGTGGGTGCCGCTCCAACGTCTACCTCACGCGGAACCGGTAGGTCGCGTTCACCTTCCCCTGGGTCGCCGGACAATTCGCGATTTCCCTCCAGGCACTCCCCAGGTTGTGTCCATTCAGGGCTCGCCGAAGGGGCTGCTTGAGGGTGCTCCTGTTGCTGCGGTTGGTCGGCACCTGCGGCTTCTTCCCGCTCCTCGGTCTGGAAGCGTTCCCGATCGTTTGTGTAGTGGGGCTCTCGGCATTCCTCAGGTGGTATCCATTCAGGGCTCACCAAAGGAGCTACTGGGAGATCCTCCTGTCGCTGCGGCTGGTCGGCATCCGCAGCTTCCTCTCGTTCCTTGGTCTGAAAATGCTCCTGGTCGTTTGAGTTATAGGACTCCCCGTCCTCGGTGGTTCGTCCGCTTCCAGGCATTCTTGGAGTCTCCAAAGGAACGTCCTCTGGCATGTGGGTTGGTCCTTGCTGGGGTTTGTCCGTTTCCCTCTCCAATTTCTCCGCCTGCCAGTCGGCCGACGGCTGTTCCAGGCTCTGCAGGGCGCCGGGGTCCCGGATCATTTCCCCGACATTTAAGCGTTCCCCGGTTTCAGGGTGATCCATTATTACTGCCCCTGTGTCGGTCTGGATGCTAATTGGAAATTTTTGGAGAAGGTCCAGTCCTAACAAATTTAGGCCGGAATCAGGTCTATCAAGAATGAAAAATACGTGGGTCGTTTGCACCGGCCCGATCTCCACCGAGACCTCCTGCTTCCCACGGAGTGACAACCATTGTCCGTCGGCCCCCCACAATTTCGCGGTGGTCGGTTGGAGTTTCACCCCGGGGATGGGCTCGGACAACGTCGACACAGCAGCGCCGGTATCCAGCACCATCCGGCGGTCCACATCCGCCAACCTTACGAGAACCGACATCATTGGTTCTGTGGCGAGCGCCACTGTCGTTTGGAATGCGATCAATTCATCGCCCTTCACTTCCTCCTCCTGCTTATCAGGTATCGGGGCGGTGATCGCTGCGGCGGGTGCGGAGGTCACCGCTCGACGGGGCACGCCCATCATCATCTTCATTCTGAAGCACTCAGCCTCGATGTGCCCCAGCTTCCCGCAGAATCCACACAAGTCGTCGTTGGCGGGTCCATAAGGGCAATCCGCCGGGTAGTGGTTCGGGTCACCGCAGAAACAACAAGGGAACCGCGGCTTTGGTAAAGGCGGTCCCGGAAGTGGGACCTCCGCGGAAGCCCTCCTCCTTGCGCCGGACTCCTCGGTGGCGTTTGATTCCCTCCGGAATTGCCGCGGTTCGGGCACCTGGCTGCAAAATGCCCCACCTCTCCGCATCCGTAGCACTTTCTGGGTTCCTGATTCAGAATCCCCGCTACGTCCCACCTGAGTTCCGGTTCACGATCCTCCCGGTCCGTCTCCTCCCACTCTTCGGCCTTCTCGATCGCGTCCTCTAGGGTCTCGACGGTTCCTCCCCTTAGGAACAGGCTGATTTCTTTATCCACCCCCCGGATAAACGCTCGTAGGGTTTTCTGTTGTACCCATTCGGGTCGCTGTTCTAGAGGGAGGTTCTCCTCTGCCTCGACCGCGCATGCTGCGAGCGTCAACAAGCGTTCCGCGTATTTCCGGAGGGGCTCACCTGCTTGTCTCTTTGTGGTCCAGAGTTTGATGTTTGCTTGTTCGGGGTTTTCCTTTCCGTACCACCGGAGGATTCGAGCTTTCAGGCGGTCGTAGGGCTCCTCGCCAGTGGCTTCCGTCAGGAACCGCTTGACTCCTCCCTTCAGTCGCGCTCTCAGGAACTGAACCTTTTGTGCCTGGGATAGGTTGGTGGTGGCCTGCTCTACCTCGGAAAAGAACTGTTGCGCCGAAATGCATCCCGTTTCGTCGGGATTCCATACGTCCACTTCCATGAATAACGATCTCGGAAGTCCGGCACCCTGCTCTTCGGGTTTTGGGACTCCCTTTTGTGAGGCAAAGAAATTCCCCATCTGCCCCATTGCAGTGGTGACGGCTTCCATCATTTCGAGGGATATCGTTGATGCGTCTCCTCCGTTGGCCATGGTGAACAATTTCACTGGATGTGAATTGGTAACGATGAAAAATTGGTTAGATATGAACAAAAAGAACAGTTCACTTGTCACAGGTCAGTGTTTACGAAACGTTTGGTTTCGCGATTGGTCTAGGATATACGAGTGTGTGAGGAACAGTTGTTCCGTAACAGTTCACGGACCCGGAGCGGTGGTTCCGAACCGATAACAAGACTTGGAGTTGGACTGTTCCGACCCAGGAACAAGTTTTTGTACTTGTCCGAGTTTCGGTACCAGTTCGTTTCGAATCGTTCCTTTGACTCAGGAACGACGGTTCTCGGAACGTGTTTACGTTACGAAACCCGCCGACTCGAAACCCAGTGTTACGGGTCGTTGATCCGAAACCCGGCGATCCGCCCGAGAGTCGTTCTGAAACGGTTTGGTCCAGAACTTCTGGAACCTACGAGAAGATCGACCCGGATCGTCCGAACAGTGAGGATCCGGAACGCGACGGTTCGCCCGAAAGTTTCGCGGGAGAATGCCGCGGGAACAACCTGATTTCTCGCTCGTTCACTCACACTCTTGTCACTCCGCTCACGGGTGGTTTTATGTCTACGGCCGTATTCCTTGTTTTTACAGAAAAACAACGTACTAGGCTCGTAATTTCCTTCCAATATATACAAGACAACAAGATCAATACCTATGCAATGTGGATTTGAGTCAATAGAAATGATATTCCTATGGTACTTTGATCAATCTCCTGGGCGGTCCTCTACTAGTTAAGTGCAGGGCGAACTGAAGGTTCGTGATAGTCGAAACTTATCAAAATCACACCGCGTGCCACCAAATTGTAATGGTGAATTTTCGTGAACACTACGGTGACCGAGCAAGGTTATTAACTTGATTTTAAAATTCGCCACTACAATGCCCCTGCACTTATACTAGGAGTATCCAAATTTCACTTACCGTGATTTCTATGAGCAGTGGAACCAGTCAGCAGAAAACGACGAAGATGGTGTTGAATAGGTATCCTTTTGGGGATTACCGAAAAATGCCTATCTTTGTCCAACTTGAGCTTTAGTAAGTATTTTCCTTTACGACTTCTTTTATCTTTTCCGTTATTGTGTAATAATTTGTACTTTTTATATTTAATAACTTTTCTTTCTTTTTCAGGTTCTTCGAGATCTCAGCAAGTCTAAGGTAAGTACTTTCAAGTTCTGTTTCTACGTTAATGACTCTACTTTGGTTCTCACTACGATTCGCAAGGTAAGTATTCTCAGGTAAGTACCTTTTATGATTCTACTCTGCACCAGGAAATTGATCGGGGAATGTACCAATGATAACCACAAGGTAAGTAAACAAAATGAATCCTGTATAATTTTCAGGTAAGTATTCAAAGACAAGAAAATAGTAATAATAAAGGAACAATATAACTCGGGACTAAGATACCCTTTTCGAATAATGATATTATACTGACTTTAATTACCGAGGGCCCTGATGGGGATAACCTCCAAGCTTACAATCCACGTGGTGTTTCGAAACTAAAAAGAGAGGGAAGGTGAACATTCGCACGTGGTGTTACGGAACATGAACTAAATGCGTATGATGTTACGGAACATGAAAATCTAACACGTGGTGTTTCGTAACATGAAAGGGAATAAGTCCTTTGGACGAAAGAAAATCACTAGAATCAATTTACCTAGGAGGAACAATTTAAGAAAGAGAATTTTACAAGTTTTTAGGTTTACCAGTACTGGGTTTTGAGAGAGAATCCGTTGGGCTTGGTCCGTTTGAGATGCTAGGGTCGGCCGTTGGTTACTTGAATCTTCAGGAGGGCGCAATCGTACACTGATAGACTCGCAGTTAACTTCAGGTTTCCAAATGTTCAGTTTACAGATGTCACACAGACTTTTCCACACAGAAGTTTTCACACAGAATTTCCACACAGAGTTTCCACACAGACTTTTCACACAGAGAGATGGGGTGAGAGGCTCGATCAAGACACGTCTGAGGGGTAGGCGGCCGTTCTCCCCCAGTCGCGTCCTCCCCCTCCGGATCCTTCCCCCACCCGTTCACTTCCTGGCGCCGACCCGTCCGGTGCTGCCGCCTGGTGGCGCGCTCCCGACCTCCACCTCCATGCTTTCGGTCTCGCATGGAGGATTCCGCCGAATTTTCAATTTGAGGATCGTCGGTGGCGGAAGCCCCTGTGACGACTCGTCACAGTACGGCTTGAAATAATGAGAAAAAGAGAATTTAAACCATCAAGTATATTAAAAGACGTCAGTACTTTGTTTTGGAAGAGGCGAAATCATGATACACAGCTTAATATGCACAAAAAAGTGTGATAAGTAAATCTACGGACAAAATTTGTCCTCATATAGCACACTTGATTTTGGAGACTGGTCTTCTATGCCTCGTAGGGCTTCAAATAATGAGGAACAGATAATTTATACTATCAGGAATATTTAGAGAAGTTAGTAGGTACTTACTATGTTTTGGAAGAGGTTGAACAGCTAAATATGCCCGAAGAAGAGTAGGTAAATTGTTTATAAGTCCTCTAAGGACTTTTATTTTTGTCCATGGTATCAGTCATTTGACCTTGGGTCTTCTCGACCTTGGGTCTTCTGGATTTGGAAGACTGGTCTTCTATGCCTCGTATGGCTTTAAATAATGAGAAAAAGATAATGTAAACCATCAGGTATATTCAGAGAAGTCAGTACTTGGTTTTGGAAGAAGTTGATTCATGATACACGGCTAAATATGCACAAAAAGGAGGAATAACTAAATCTACGGACAAAATTTGTCCTTATACAGCAAGCCTGATTTTGAAGACTGGAGTTTTATGCCTCGTACGGCTTTAAATAATGAGAAAAAGAGAATTTAAACTATCAGGTATATTAAGAGAAGTAATTACTTTGTTTTGGAAGGGGTTACACAGCTAAATATGCCCATAGAACAGTAGGTAAATAGTTGATAAGTCTGCTACGGACTTTTATTTTTTTTCTCTGGTTGACCTTGGGTCTTCTTTGCCTCGTACGGCTTAAAATAATGAGAAAAAGAGAATTGAAACCATCAGGTATATTGAAAGAAGTCAGTACTTGGTTTTGGAAGAAGTTAATTCATGATACACGGCTAAATATGCACAAAAAGGAGGAATAACTAAATCTACGGACAAAATTTGTCCTCATACAGCAAGCCTAATTTTGAAGACTGGAGTTTTATGCCTCGTACGGCTTTAAATAATGAGAAAAAGAGAATTTAAACTATCAGGTATATTAAGAGAAGTAATTACTTTGTTTTGGAAGGGGTTACACAGCTAAATATGCCCATAGAACAGTAGGTAAATAGTTGATAAGTCAGCTACGGACTTTTAGTTTATTCCGAGGTTGACCTTGGGTCTTCTTTGCCTCTTACGGCTTAAAATAATAAGAAAAAGATAATTGAAACCATCAGGTATATTGAGAGAAGTCAGTACTTGGTTTTGGAAGAAGTTAATTCATGATACACGGCTAAATATGCACAAAAAGGAGGAATAACTAAATCTACGGACAAAATTTGTCCTCATACAGCAAGCCTGATTTTGAAGACTGGAGTTTTATGCCTCGTACGGCTTTAAATAATGAGAAAAAGAGAATTTAAACTATCAGGTATATTGAGAGAAGTAATTACTTTGTTTTGGAAGGGGTTACACAGCTAAATATGCCCATAGAACAGTAGGTAAATAGTTGATAAGTCAGCTACGGACTTTTAGTTTATTCCGAGGTTGACCTTGGGTCTTCTTTGCCTCGTACGGCTTAAAATAATAAGAAAAAGAGAATTGAAACCATCAGGTATATTGAGAGAAGTCAGTACTTGGTTTTAGAAGAAGTTAATTCATGATACACGGCTAAATATGCACAAAAAGGAGGAATAACTAAATCTACGGACAAAATTTGTCCTCAAACAGCAAGCCTGATTTTGAAGACTGGAGTTTTATGCCTCGTACGGCTTTAAATAATGAGAAAAAGAGAATTTAAACTATCAGGTATATTAAGAGAAGTAATTACTTTGTTTTGGAAGGGGTTACACAGCTAAATATGCCCATAGAACAGTAGGTAAATAGTTGATAAGTCTGCTACGGACTTTTATTTTTTTTCTCTGGTTGACCTTGGGTCTTCTTTGCCTCGTACGGCTTAAAATAATGAGAAAAAGAGAATTGAAACCATCAGGTATATTGAAAGAAGTCAGTACTTGGTTTTGGAAGAAGTTAATTCATGATACACGGCTAAATATGCACAAAAAGGAGGAATAACTAAATCTACGGACAAAATTTGTCCTCAAACAGCAAGCCTGATTTTGAAGACTGGAGTTTTATGCCTCGTACGGCTTTAAATAATGAGAAAAAGAGAATTTAAACTATCAGGTATATTAAGAGAAGTAATTACTTTGTTTTGGAAGGGGTTACACAGCTAAATATGCCCATAGAACAGTAGGTAAATCGTTGATAAGTCAGCTACGGACTTTTAGTTTATTCCGAGGTTGACCTTGGGTCTTCTTTGCCTCGTACGGCTTAAAATAATAAGAAAAAGATAATTGAAACCATCAGGTATATTGAGAGAAGTCAGTACTTGGTTTTGGAAGAAGTTAATTCATGATACACGGCTAAATATGCACAAAAAGGAGGAATAACTAAATCTACGGACAAAATTTGTCCTCATACAGCAAGCCTGATTTTGAAGACTGGAGTTTTATGCCTCGTACGGCTTTAAATAATGAGAAAAAGAGAATTTAAACTATCAGGTATATTAAGAGAAGTAATTACTTTGTTTTGGAAGGGGTTACACAGCTAAATATGCCCATAGAACAGTAGGTAAATAGTTGATAAGTCTGCTACGAACTTTTATTTTTTTTCTCTGGTTGACCTTGGGTCTTCTTTGCCTCGTACGGCTTAAAATAATGAGAAAAAGAGAATTGAAACCATCAGGTATATTGAAAGAAGTCAGTACTTGGTTTTAGAAGAAGTTAATTCATGATACACGGCTAAATATGCACAAAAAGGAGGAATAACTAAATCTACGGACAAAATTTGTCCTCATACAGCAAGCCTGATTTTGAAGACTGGAGTTTTATGCTAAACGTACGGTTTTAAATAATGAGAAAAAGAGAATTTAAACTATCAGGTATATTGAGAGAAGTAATTACTTTGTTTTGGAAGGGGTTACACAGCTAAATATGCCCATAGAACAGTAGGTAAATAGTTGATAAGTCAGCTACGGACTTTTAGTTTATTCCGAGGTTGACCTTGGGTCTTCTTTGCCTCGTACGGCTTAAAATAATGAGAAAAAGAGAATTGAAACCATCAGGTATATTGAAAGAAGTCAGTACTTGGTTTTGGAAGAAGTTAATTCATGATACACGGCTAAATATGCACAAAAAGGAGGAATAACTAAATCTACGGACAAAATTTGTCCTCATACAGCAAGCCTGATTTTGAAGACTGGAGTTTTATGCCTCGTACGGCTTTAAATAATGAGAAAAAGAGAATTTAAACTATCAGGTATATTAAGAGAAGTAATTACTTTGTTTTGGAAGGGGTTACACAGCTAAATATGCCCATAGAACAGTAGGTAAATAGTTGATAAGTCTGCTACGGACTTCTATTTTTTTTCTCTGGTTGACCTTGGGTCTTCTTTGCCTCGTACGGCTTAAAATAATAGGAAAAAGAGAATTGAAACCATCAGGTATATTGAGAGAAGTCAGTACTTGGTTTTGGAAGAAGTTAATTCATGATACACGGCTAAATATGCACAAAAAGGAGGAATAACTAAATCTACGGACAAAATTTGTCCTCATACAGCAAGCCTGATTTTGAAGACTGGAGTTTTATGCCTCGTACGGCTTTAAATAATGAGAAAAAGAGAATTTAAACTATCAGGTATATTAAGAGAAGTAATTACTTTGTTTTGGAAGGGGTTACACAGCTAAATATGCCCATAGAACAGTAGGTAAATAGTTGATAAGTCTGCTACGGACTTTTATTTTTTTTCTCTGGTTGACCTTGGGTCTTCTTTGCCTCGTACGGCTTAAAATAATGAGAAAAAGAGAATTGAAACCATCAGGTATATTGAAAGAAGTCAGTACTTGGTTTTGGAAGAAGTTAATTCATGATACACGGCTAAATATGCACAAAAAGGAGGAATAACTAAATCTACGGACAAAATTTGTCCTCATACAGCAAGCCTGATTTTGAAGACTGGAGTTTTATGCCTCGTACGGCTTTAAATAATGAGAAAAAGAGAATTTAAACTATCAGGTATATTAAGAGAAGTAATTACTTTGTTTTGGAAGGGGTTACACAGCTAAATATGCCCATAGAACAGTAGGTAAATAGTTGATAAGTCAGCTACGGACTTTTAGTTTATTCCGAGGTTGACCTTGGGTCTTCTTTGCCTCGTACGGCTTAAAATAATAAGAAAAAGATAATTGAAACCATCAGGTATATTGAGAGAAGTCAGTACTTGGTTTTGGAAGAAGTTAATTCATGATACACGGCTAAATATGCACAAAAAGGAGGAATAACTAAATCTACGGACAAAATTTGTCCTCATACAGCAAGCCTGATTTTGAAGACTGGAGTTTTATGCCTCGTACGGCTTTAAATAATGAGAAAAAGAGAATTTCAACTATCAGGTATATTAAGAGAAGTAATTACTTTGTTTTGGAAGGGGTTACACAGCTAAATATGCCCATAGAACAGTAGGTAAATAGTTGATAAGTCTGCTACGGACTTCTATTTTTTTTCTCTGGTTGACCTTGGGTCTTCTTTGCCTCGTACGGCTTAAAATAATAGGAAAAAGAGAATTGAAACCATCAGGTATATTGAGAGAAGTCAGTACTTGGTTTTGGAAGAAGTTAATTCATGATACACGGCTAAATATGCACAAAAAGGAGGAATAACTAAATCTACGGACAAAATTTGTCCTCATACAGCAAGCCTGATTTTGAAGACTGGAGTTTTATGCCTCGTACGGCTTTAAATAATGAGAAAAAGAGAATTTAAACTATCAGGTATATTAAGAGAAGTAATTACTTTGTTTTGGAAGGGGTTACACAGCTAAATATGCCATTAGAACAGTAGGTAAATAGTTGATGAGTCCACCACGGAATTTTATTTTTTTCTGTGGTTGACCTTGGGTCTTCTTTGCCTCGTACGGCTTAAAATAATGAGAAAAAGAGAATTGAAACCATCAGGTATATTGAAAGAAGTCAGTACTTGGTTTTGGAAGAAGTTAATTCATGATACACGGCTAAATATGCACAAAAAGGAGGAATAACTAAATCTACGGACAAAATTTGTCCTCATACAGCAAGCCTGATTTTGAAGACTGGAGTTTTATGCCTCGTACGGCTTTAAATAATGAGAAAAAGAGAATTTAAACTATCAGGTATATTAAGAGAAGTAATTACTTTGTTTTGGAAGGGGTTACACAGCTAAATATGCCCATAGAACAGTAGGTAAATAGTTGATAAGTCTGCTACGGACTTCTATTTTTTTTCTCTGGTTGACCTTGGGTCTTCTTTGCCTCGTACGGCTTAAAATAATAGGAAAAAGAGAATTGAAACCATCAGGTATATTGAGAGAAGTCAGTACTTGGTTTTGGAAGAAGTTAATTCATGATACACGGCTAAATATGCACAAAAAGGAGGAATAACTAAATCTACGGACAAAATTTGTCCTCATACAGCAAGCCTGATTTTGAAGACTGGAGTTTTATGCCTCGTACGGCTTTAAATAATGAGAAAAAGAGAATTTAAACTATCAGGTATATTAAGAGAAGTAATTACTTTGTTTTGGAAGGGGTTACACAGCTAAATATGCCATTAGAACAGTAGGTAAATAGTTGATGAGTCCACCACGGAATTTTATTTTTTTCTGTGGTTGACCTTGGGTCTTCTTTGCCTCGTACGGCTTAAAATAATGAGAAAAAGAGAATTGAAACCATCAGGTATATTGAGAGAAGTTAGTACTTGGTTTTGGAAGAGGTTAATTCATGATACACAGCTAAATATGCACAAAATGGAGGAAAAAGTAAATCTACGGACAAAATTTGTCCTCATACAGCAAGCCTGATTTTGAAGACTGGTGTTCTATGTTGAAGGAGTGATTTGATAAAAGTGCGTATGTTCAAGAAAATCTTTATTTACATTGATTTCTGCATGTAAATGTACATCAGTCTATATAATAAGGTCAAAAATCGCGAATTTCGGTAAATCGTCTACGGACTTTTATTTTTGTCCGTTTTATCAGTCATTTGACCTTGGGTCTTCCAGTCTTCCAGTCTTCTCGGTCTTCAAATTAGTCCGACCCACGATGGGGCATAGCTCAAAGGAGCTATGCCCATCCATCTTCCACATTTTTAATTTCGGAAAAACTCAAATTCAACAAAACTATTTTTGACTTTCTTGATGATTATAGCTTGAAAATTTATTGAAGAAATTAAAGAGTTTAGTGTAATGAGCCATTGTTTTAGGAATTTGCACTGGTGGAAACTTCTTATGCGTTTTTCTCAAAACTCTGATTTTGGACGTAGCTCCTTTGTGCTTTAAGGTATCGATAATAACTCTAGTTATAAAATAAAATATGAGGACATTCTTCAGAAGAATACTCAGATTAAACTATGTGAGGGAACATCTAAACATCACAAAAAACAAATCGCTAAATTAAGAGAAAAATCCAAGACTATCCAATTGACCAATATCACTTAAGTGAAGATTGGGCTTTTCAATGGATGCATATCTCCACGTTGCAATTAGTGCACATCGTGAAGGTTGCCACTTCTTTCAACGGATGGCACCGCTGACCTTTAGATTTAGGTTTATTCTATCTTACCTGAATTCAGACGGTTTTATTTAGATATCCCTAGTTACGTAATATGGACTTCAAAAACAAAATTACTTATATTTATTATTTTCTTGTAAAGATCACCCTTGTGCGAAACACGGCTTTGCTATTAAAAACCATCCACTAATCATCGATCAGGGTTATTGTTATCGATCAGGGTTATATCAGGTTTATTTGACAGAAAGTACCTACCAGCTATAAGGCTGTAGGTGCCTTCAATTTACTTGATTCTTGGCTAAGGAAACACAGGTGAGATGAAATTCTATTCGAACAAACAAAAAAAGATCGCACTTGATTGATAGTCTGAAATTTGGCTCACATCCGTCGGCGAACGTTATTGTGCTGTTCACACTCGTGTTTCTGACTGATCTGAGAGTAACTGAGGCTACCTACTCAACCAACTAGTGGGAGAACTGTCAGCTACAATCTAAGGACCACTGTCGGGAGGAGGGGATTTTTACAGGCTAAGGACCTTACCTAGCTGGCTCCCATGTGTTCTGATAAATTTCACAATAAACTGGGTGACATCATCTGTTTCTAGAAAAACGTCACGAACATTCATTAATTAGGTAATTAATTAATCTCATTAGGCTATTGGTTGGTCCCAAAGAGTGGAGTTCTTAAAACGACACTTAAGAATTTACCAATACCTGCACATCGACAGTTTTAGAGCTAAGACGTTTTTGAAAATATTTTCCCTCGCTTTTTACTGCTTAGAAGGGACAGACATCAGCCAAAACCTTCGGCTCACAACGAAACCCCAAATGGAGCCAATATACCAAATTTCATCAAAATCGGTCAATGGGAGCTGGGCAAAGTCCCGAATTTTATTTGAATTTGGATTCTACATATGTACTTCGAAGCATCCATAAATTTTGAGAGTGGGTTAAAAAATGTTTCTTGCTCAATTCTAAAGGTCCTTTGTTGATAATAAAGCAAAAACCAGTCTTACAAACTGATCTCAAAATCATATGAAAAGCTTGGGAGAAAAATGATGAAGAAAGTTTCCTATTGCAGATTTCCGATATTCAAATTGAACCAACTTTGGAATTGAAACATAGTTCAAAGGAAATGGGCCAAATTCTATCTTCAATTTCACTTGAAAAATTACAAATTCACTACAATTTTTCTTATCTTCATCATCCAGAAGGGAATGCCGATTACTGCTATCGAAAGTGCCAGCCTTGGGATGTTCTCATTTGCATCATAATCAAAAATTGTTATACAGAGTACTGAACTTGGGACGAGGAATTGGATTTGGCATTAAGATTATCAAGAGGATCTTGAGGATTTTGAAGAGGTTTTTTTGCTCATGGTGGAGCAGGTTTTCCTTCGTTTTTCCCTCTCTTTGGGCGCCTGACTGGTGTGAGAAATATACCTTCACAATGTTCGAAGAGGAAGAAGAAGTGGAATTCTATCTTCCCCCCCAATCTGTGGCTTATAAACTCGAATATCAACCTTTTGGAAAACCCTCAAAACTTCTGGCTCTTCAAGGCATACTTTTTTTTTTTTTTTGTAAGTTCTTACATTCATTTATGGGTTGTTAGGAATAATAAAAACGCCGTAGCCAGATTTCAAAAATATCGTTGGTATCAATTATTTGGTTGAATGTCGCACTTGGGATAAAATGGTCCACGATAGGAACGCGCACTTTTTCGTCCTTTCTTCATCACTAATGAGACTAAATCGTTTTCAAAATCCTCAGTTTCTGTTGGCATTTGATAACGTCCCTATTTTACGATCTTTGAATCTGACTGATATTATTCGAATACCTATTAGATGAATTTAATAACTGTCCACCACCATTAATGTTCGAGTCTATTCTAATTGAAGACTACAGGGGAAAAAGGAGATAACTGACTTTTTTTCTCGAAATGAGTTAGAGACGGTACCTTATAGATTTTTTATGGCGAACACAATGGGCACATCAAAACTGGGGAAAACCGGGTCCAAAGAGGCTAAAATCGCTGGTAAAATAAATGCGTACAGGGGAAGAAAAAGGGGGTAACGTGAACGCCTCCCTTCTATCACGCATCTAACCTCCTTGTTCAACATTCCCACCTCTCCCGCGACCCTGTGATTCACAGCTATCTACTGAGAATTACATTATTAAATAAATTAAAAGCACCGAAAACCATGACGACAAGAGGAATAAGAGAGTTGAACATTGTCAAGAACCATCCCAGACTGGCATACCATCGGGGATACCTACAATGGAGCCTGGACCAGCTCTGTCATAATTCCGAATCTTTCAAGGAATAAGAAACGGAAAAAACTACTACCTTCAAACACAACACCAAAAACCCAACAGTAATTCTGTGACAACGAATTTCACTTCCCAAACCGAGCCTACAAGAAATCACTTCCGAACTCCAGGGGAAATATGATGACCTCCAGCATTTGATGCAGTTTTGATGTTCCAAAACAAAAGCATACTTCACGAAAATCAGGCCAGCCAGCAAGAAATAGAATAATCTTTGCCCAAGAACTTTATTACCTCTGCTACAAAATTATCCGCGTAACAATATTATTGTAACCCAACACTTCTGTAAACTTTCAACTTACCTAACACAGGTACCTACCCAATATATTTTTAGAAAGATTTCAATTAAATGGTTTACAAATAAATTTTATGTTTTGGAGCTAAAAATAATGTGTTAACTTTAATTCGTAGACCAAGAATACCATGGAGAAAACCCGCAATGCATGGAGATACCCCCCTTTTCCCCAGTATAGTTGGACCTTTAGGCGTTAGTTGGCTTCCCTCGCCCAACAGTGACTTGATTGCCGAACTTTGATTATGCAGTTACATTCTCTAGTACTTAAGGAACGTTGTGTTTTTATTTTTTGCTTTCATACATGAACAGTAATGGCGTTTTCCACACAAAAAATGCTCTGCTGAAAAATTTCGAAAATGGCAGTTATCCCCCTTTTCCCCTGTGATCTTCAATTGTTAGAGTCAATATTAAGTGCCTTTCAGTTATAAATTGAGAAGAAAAAAGTTTTGAAGTGTTGGTTCGAAGTTTTTTAAAAGAAATACCTTGTCCGCATTGAAGTAACAGATAATTTTAACAGGTTTTTAGCGGAAAAGACTTTGTGTCCATATAATGAACCTTTGAGCCTAGATCGTGACACTTTGATATTAAAAAAAAGTTTCCCTTAATTTTGTAATGCTTTTGTGTCTGGTATCCTGTGGGGGAGCACATTCCAAAAGTGAAAAACTCTAAAAATCAGTTTCCTGTAGTGAACCAATAAAAACCTTCAACAATTTGCTCCAATTGTGAGTCTTTTACGGTATTGCGGTGGAAAAATTTGGTCGGATGCTTTGCCTGCATCTTCAAACTACGCACTTGCCAGGCTGGGAATAAGGAAATTCGATTGATGTCGAAGTTAATAATTTTTCCCCTTACCCCAAATCTTTTATTACTTATTTCGAAAGATTCTGTCGTTTTTCGCCCGTATCGTTTTGCAGGCTGTTGTACTCCTTCCAAGCTCGTAGATGGCGCGGAATTCTCCTAATATTCGACATATTGGCATTCATCGTTTATTTTCCCCCTGATCCATGAGAAAATGGCTTGAAGAAGAATCAAATGGTGAAGACAGTCCTTCTTTCTCTTCCCTCTACGCGCAAGGTTGGATTTTTCTCGTTGAAACCGTTTAAAGGGTCTTGCTCGAGGGACGGTCCCCTTTTTAAAGGACCGACTTGTTGGAGGTCCAGGTGTTCTTCCTGGTCCATTGTCCTTGCAACAGCTGCTCCTTAGATCCTCCGAAATTCCGTTAATGCCGGTCAATTCCAACTTACTTTGGTGCAGTATCTCGTGAGATTGGTTCGGTTTTACCCATTGATGAGATCTGATCTGACGTGTCAAGAATGTCTGTGAATTGACGTAGGTAGAAACTCCAGTAATTCATCGATTAAACACCTTTGAGGGTTTGGCGACGAGCAACATTGGAGTTACGTAGGATGTGTTCTTGACCATGTTTTCTCCAAGAATTTGGTTTAGATCAAAATTAAGAAATTTATAAGATGTGTTTATCAACCCACGGCACGCACAAAATGTCAAGTATCGGGAATGGGGTCATCCAACAAACGCTGTTATTGCCGAGCTTTCGGAAAATTTATTTCCTTCGTCAGGGCTCAAAACAGCTACATGTGAGGAGATTGTACCTTTTTTTATTTTAAAAGTTTTGACAAAGTTGAAAACAATGAGAGTATGAGTTGGTGGGTACACTCTCCTCACATGTAACTGCTTTGAGCCCTGATGAAGGAAATAAATTTTCCGAAAGCTCGGTAATAACAGCGTTTGTTGGATGACCCCATTCCCGATACTTGACAGTTAGGAAGAAATGTATGATGTGGACTGAGTTAATATTACATACATCATGAATCGTAGGATCAGCAACATGAGGGCGGGTTGCTTGAATGAACTGATTCGATGCTGGCGCTTCTTAGTTATTTAGATTTTCGTACTAACATACATCCACTAAATTTTATTAAAAAATTAATAGTTGATTAGACAGATGAATGTCAGGTCCCAATTCCATTGTACGATGAAAAAGTCGGTTGTGCTCCAACAATCTATCCATCATGAAGTGATAAATTCTATCAAAACGTGCTAGGAATGAGTATCGAGTAATCAGAATAATCCATTATTGGCAATTATAATTTTATTTTTATTTTATGCCAGTTGGGTTGAATTAAATAAATAATCAATGTATTTTATCAATTAATTATCAAATTTATTTTTTTTAAAAATTCTTAAGGATTATCTCGCTTAATTAAATTATACAACGGACCAGCAAAAAAAAAATCAATGGTTTTCTTTATTGATGGCAGTAGGGTTAAATTAATCTGATTTATTTTTATTAATTAATTTTTTATTTAAAAAAAATGTATTGTTTTTTTTTTTAATTGATCATTTTGTAATGTTTTGTTGACTTTTTTTCCACTAAGACATATTTGCCAGATTGATTTCTTTATTGAGGCAAATCACTTGTAATGATAGATTATACAGTAGAATTATGACCCAACTTCATAACTCCCATCCCAGAGCATAAATACTCTAACTCATGGGCCCACCTAAGTATTCTAGTCAAACATTTCGCTTGATCATTTCACAAGCCTACCAAGCTCTCTCCTAATACTTCGACTACTTTCCTTACCTTTAAAGAAAGTTATCGGTTTTGGGTGAGGCTTTCTCATTCGACCGTCTATTGATGGTTCTGCGTGTCAAATCAGATAAATCCTTACCCTCACTCATATCATTAACGGATATTCTTTCTAAATTACTCCTTCTCATCTCATTTCACATGTGTAAGTTCTAAATCAAATCAACTTTTGTTAGTAATAAATTCAATCAATTTATTCAAGATTTCAAAAGTTCGAACACATAAGTAGCTGGTCTCGTCAACAAGTTTAACTTCCGAGTCTACCAAGGTAGCGGAAGCATTGTTTTCACTTTTTATGGTTGAAGAAAAAAAAATGTTTTACAAAATCAAATTTTCCACTCGCGTTTTACGATTTACGCCATCCTGAACAATTGGTTTCTATGTCTGTCAGTCATGAAATCCTTGTAACGAGCAAAACTATACGAAGCTATTGATCGATTTCGGTGTAGCGTATTGGGGTGTAGATGGTCCCCTATGAAAATCAACGACCCCGGACTGGTGGTAGGTACTGCGCATGCGCAAATTTTCCATCCGATTTCGATGAAATTTTTGTTGAGGTGTAGATGGTCCCCTATGAGAGTAGTGCACAGAGTAACGGAGACAAGTTAACAGAGAAGAAAGCCAACGTTAAAATGGTGTGCAAGCATTTTTGAGGCTGCAAATAGTGCTGCGGAGTAGTGCAAGGTACTAGAAGATTGATGTTTTGAGATTAGCTACTAGCAACGGATCATCTATACAATCGGGTTATGGATAGGAGGAAGCTACGTGCCACACTCACTTGGCAGACGTTTTTAGGACGTCCCACAGTAAAACTTGGGCGTCCTTATGCAATCGATCTGGGGTGAAGGAGGACAACACTCAACAGAAAAAAATTAATAGATAACCACACACTAATCATTCTGAAACCAAATCCGCGAGAAAAAAAACCCATAGGTGTATGTCTGTTTGTGTGTGTGTGACAAAATCTTCTCGTCTGCACAGGCCTTAGTTCTCAACCGATTTTCGTGGTTCTTTTTTTGTTCGACGCCGAAAACTTCTAGTTGTGCACTACGTCGTCGGAATTTCGAATTTTTCCTTTTAAAGGGGAAAGGGGGGGTTAATGCTAAAAAAAAAAACGTGCGTTTGCGGGCATTATTTTGTAAACTCTGCCCAGGCCTCAATTTCCTACCGATTTGCGTGTTTCTTTTTTGTTCGACTCAAAAATCTCCCAAATTGCACACTATTTTACCAGAGTATCAAAATTAGCAAGGGGAGGGGGCGAGTGGGGGGATAATATTCACAAAATATACGATTTTTCAATAATTCGGTTTCTTTATAGCTTACTAATTGTACCCAAGCTGTGAAATTTGAGGAAAAATTCTCATTATACCTCCGGATTTACATGAATTATTCTCTGTACCACCGTGGAACTAATAGTGGTGCGCTCATGGTGCCAGGACACCATAAACTGCATACTTTTTTTTTTTTTTGTTTTGTTTTGTTTTACCTTGGATACGGATGTGAACTTCGACGGACTAACAGATGAAAATGCAACGTTACGGCGTATTTTCGCTTTGGTGGTGCTGGGGGGGGGGGGGGGGCTCGAATTTCCATGTTGGGTGTCGTAGATCATGGATTTTAAAATGCTCTTCAGATTCAGGGCTCCCATGCCGCTATACTCTTGCCTTTATTTAAAGAGCTCTGGACCGCGGGTTCTAAAACCCCTTCCCTGCCAAGAGGTGGCAACGTTGCAAGGTGCTCACCTTGGGGTCTAAACCCTTCGCAGTCAAAACCCATCATCCCTCTTCCTTCTTCCTCTTCTATCAACATACAATTTAATTATTTATCGTTCGGTGAACATTTTTTGTAATTTAAATTCGTAACGTACTAATTATTCTGATGAAAATGAGTCCAAATTTCCTGTAATTCGGCGAAGAGGGCGTAATTCGTTTGGGTGGATTGGCCGGGAGAGGGCTGCTGAGTTTTAATCGTACCTGCCTCGAGTTTATACTCGATATGTTCAATTTTTCTCGCTGATCACGATTTTGGTGATGGGATGATCGAAATAATTTGTGAATCAAGTGTGCATTTGCAGAAGAGGGTAAACTGTTGGGTGGTTGGGGGGGTTCACGGGCGGAGGGGTCGCGCAGGTATACGTCGACCTTCCGCTGGGGCTCGGATTCTTGCAGCGATGCCGAACCTCCAGGGCCTTCAAAAATCCCAGAGCTCTTTAAATAAAGGCAAGAGTATAGAAGTGTTATGGTGGATAAGCGTGAGGAGGGGGAGAGGACACCACTATTTCTTGCCTGAAATAGGTTCTTATTAAATTAAATCGAGTGAAACAGTATGTCGCTAAACAATTGGTCTAGCCTATTTTAAGCCAAGGGTAGAAATAACTGAATAATGGGGAGAGAATGATGAACTCTTTTACAAGATGGCGGCCGAAATAAAGCATCATTTGCTCACCAATCGAGAGCAAAAATACTCGATATATTATGAATTTTACTCTTTCGTCAGATTTGAGAGTTTTCCAAAGCGATATGATTTATCCAGTTTCATTTAACCCAGAATCGAATTTGAGCCATCAAAATCATGCCTTTGGCCAAAAGGTCTCATTTTCAAAAAATTTCCAAAATCGCATTCAACTCCCGAACGTCAGAGCAAATTTTTTCTGAAGATTTTAGCAACAGCAGGAACGAGAAAAAATTCTTTTGCAAAGATTTTCCACTATTTTCAATGTTTAAAAAATCATAAAATGTGACGATGCGAAAACGCATCAGTGGCCGAAAATGGGTTAAATTGACCTAATGCTTATCCAATGGGACGTCCTCTGGAAAGCATACCTTACTTAACAATATGTTTATTTCTTCGCTGACTCCACAGGTTTCAATGTAAAACATTGTTACTGTTTCGTCATCCCTAGGTGGATGGTCAATGGAGAGAACCTGGTAGGTCTCATTCTCGTTCTTCTTCGAACTCTTTTCACATGCTCAATGCCATAACTACTATGTTCCTAGATACACTAACAAAGTAGGTACCTAGCGTACTGAACCACTTGACCTAGCTCACTTGTGAAGCAGTGAAGTGAAACATCCACCATAAACAACAAAACTTAGTAATGTATCTTAGTTTTGTATATTTGTCCATATTTTCAAAATAGTATTGTTAATAAGTTATACTTAGTGCAATAAAAAATATTGGAAAAAAACTAACAAAGTATTCAACTATACGAATCAATTCAATATAGTTGAAGAACAATTTTCAAGTAGGAATTTTCCTCAAATTTCAAGACCTCTGGACCAAATTGATTAATTTCATGTCCTATCGAAGTTCGCTAATGATTTACCTGTTCTGATGCTTCTTCGTGCCATCGCTGACCCCAACCACCTCATAATATTCTAAAGGGTGGAGTATGGAAAGGAAGATTCCGGGAACATTCTCTCATCTGCTTGACTTCCTTCCTACTTCTGTATTTTGTTAATTTATTTCTCGTTAATACATCAACTTCAATCCACTTGCCATTTTCAGGTTGAGCCGAAGGTCCTCCCCAAAAGATCAACTCGGGCGTCTTCGTCGGAAAAGAGTCCAACTCGTGTTGCTCCGAGGCGCTCCACTAGAGCTTCATCAGCCGACAAGAGCCCTCCTCCAGCTTCCAAGAGGCAGTCCATCGCCCTGTCAAAAATCCCCGAGGAATCACAAAAGAAGCCCTCAACTCCATCCAAGACCAAAGTTCAGGTAGTTTTTTTGTTCTAAATTTGCATCTGGTGGGCTCGAGAAGCTGAAATTCAGCAGGGAGGCCTATTTAAGACTTCCTAATCTGGATAACAAACTTTCATAAGCAATAAAAAACATGGTCCGTTTTTTTGAAAAAATCTAATTAAAACGTTTTGAGTAGCGGTTCATACCTTAAAATTTTGAATATTTTCATGACGGTTATCATTGTAGTGGTTGTAGCTAGTGATTTTTTTATATTTTTATTGGTTTCGCAAAAGAATTACATACAGCCATAACAGCTATGGAGTAAAGATAGATACATTAAATTACACTTTAAAGTTTATGGGGAGAGAACTTGAAAAGAGCACAATGAATCAGATCACTTCCAGTTGCAAGGAGGGTGTCCAAGTTGAGGGGGTGATGTGCGTGATCGGTGATTTCCTTGAGGAGCTCCTCTCTTTGTAACTGGGATGCCGGGCTTTCTAGGATTATATGTTTGGTGGTCTCGATTTCATTTCCACAGAAGGAGCACTTGTTGTCATCAATCATCCCGAATCTTTCTACCATCTCTTTGCTGACACTGTGGCCTTATCGAAACCTGGTAATTGTTTTGTAGTAAGCTTTGGATTTGGGAGAGGGCGTTACGAGGTGCCAGCACTTTTTAGATGGAGGAGAAAACAACTCTGTACCGGCTACCCGCCGGGTATTCAACATGGTATTTTCTCCAGGCATTCAGCTGAGCTTGTGATAGGGAACGATTGAGGTCGGAGTGTGGGAAGCAAGGAGGTTTTTTTTTTTTTTTTCGGCAGGCAGGTAAGAAAATCTTTAAGATCCATATGTGTAGGGATGGCATATCGAATGAAATATATCGATATATCGATCAAATGATATATCGTCAATGAGATATCGATACCTTCGATATATCGGAGAAAATATATTGATATTTCGATATATCGGAGAAAATGTATCGATTTTTCGATGTATCGGAAGATCTACTTCATGTGAAGTAGGTAGGTGAATTTAATAGTTTTAAAACAATATAAAAATAATTTAGGATGACATTTATGGACATATCGGAGTATCTACTTGGAAAAACTTGAAGAAGTAAGTAGGTAGGTGAATTAAAAAGTTACTAACATCATTTTGGAGGAAATATTATCAATATACTCGACATATCGGAAGATCTATTTGGAAAAACCGTGTGAAATATGTATTAACCTACTTTCAAAAGTTACTGGGTATGAATGATCGAAATTCATTGTTTAAAAACTGGAAAAAAGTGCGAAAATGTCATTGCAATGTTAATTCAATTTATAAATTGACAGGGGTATAGGTACTGTGGACGATCATGATCCTTCAAAATTGAAAATAATTGTTGTGAAAACCTGCTTCACTTCGTATAGTTGGTAGGTAGTTTTAAGCTGGACGAGCCTCCATTAATTTTGGCTTAAGTCAAGTATTTTAGCCTTGAGAGCCACTGTAGGTGAATACTATGTACACAATTATGTCTGAGCTGAAGTCAACAGTCTGAAATCAATCCATCAGTAGGTACCTACAAAATTTGGAATAAAATTACTTGATGTTTTTACAAGTACAGGCGTCCCTTCTCGTCCATTCGTTTCAATATTTAATTTTTACTAAAAAAAATTTTTTTTTTGACATTTTCATGTCTTTCATATGGCACATAAAAAAAAAAATCGTCACGAAATTTGATGCAACGAAATTTGTTGCAACGAAATTTGATGCGACGAAATTTGTCCCAAGTCGCCACAATGATGATTATGACCATCAGAAGTGAAGTTGTTAGGTACTTTACAGGTAGGTACTTTACAGTTAGGTAGGTACTTTACAGTAGAGATGGGTCGCTCATTAAAGATCCGGCTCTTTGAGCCGGGTCTTTCAGAAGAGCGAGTGAACCACGGGTCAGTGAAAAAGAACCGCGGCTCTTCGGATCTTTTGAGCTCAGTGCTGGTAGTGTTCGGTGAAGATCGGTTCTTCAAAAGAGCGAGTGAACTGCGGATCAGTAAAAATGACAAATGAATCGCGGTTCTTCGATCTTTGGATCTCTTGAGATCCAGTAAAATAAATGAACGGCGGCTCTTCGATCTTCGGTTGTTTTGAGATCGGCAGTGTTCGGGAAAATTAGGACCTCCTTTTCGTCAGCTCACTGTTGCCAACCCGTACGATAATTTCGAGGGAAAATACGATATAAGTCGATCAAACAATACAATTTTGCGGAATTGTGTCGTACCACCACATGCATTATTGTATTTTCGGTCGTAAACTTTACCGTATTTTTCCAGTGTTTTCTGTGACCCACTTTCTGATTCTTTCCGTTGTTTTTTCTCCCTGTTTGATTTTTACATCATGATTTTTTGTGAGGAGCTTTCTGATACAAGTTCAAAAGGCAAGCAAAAGCACAGCCTTATCTTACCAATATTATCAATATTGAAGCTTACGTACTTATTGGTTCGTTTATTCTCTTTCACCTTGGTTACCTTAAATTTCTTTGTTGAATAACACGATATAACATCAAATTGTTATATTATAAAAATGTTATACCTACTAAGAAATTTTTTTTTAAAATTGTGGTTTGTCATTAGAGGCATAAAAAAATGCAGATTTCAAATAAATAAATATTTTACCAAAAAACTGTATTTTCAAGTCTTACTTATTCATTGCTTTAATCGTGTTCATTTATTAATTTTCGATGATTTTTGAAGGAGTTGTTGAGCATCTTTATTGAACAACAGCGCTTTTTGGGTTATTATTTTCAATAATGAACCATTGGAATCGAGCAACAGAGAAATTATTCCCTCTCGCCCTCAAAATTTCATGGCTTAGGATTCAAGGTAGTGTAGAATCCAATAATCGAATAAACATTTCCGGGCAGAACTAAAATAAACCGTTGTGTAACAATTTGTAGCGTTTTTCATCGTATTTTCATCTCTACAATAAATACGAGCTCAAAAGAGCCAAAAAGAGCCACTGATCCGTCGAAAAGATCCGGATCTTTTAAATGAGCGGAGCGCTCAGAGCCGTTCTTCTTGGTGAACCGTTTTGCCCATCTCTACTTTACAGTTTGATATTACCAGATCAGCTGAGTCGAAAATCGAGCTCCCAGATCAGCTGAGTCGAAAATTGAGTTCCCAGATCAGCTGAGTCGAAACTCGAGCTCCCAGATCAGCTGAGTTGAAAATCGAGCTCCCAGATCAGCTGAGTCGAAAATCGAGCTCCCAGATCAGCTGAGTTGAAAAATCGAGCTCCCAGATCAGCTGAGTCGAAATTCGAGCTCCCAGATCAGCTGAGTCGAAAATCGAGCTCCCAGATCAGCTGAGTCGAAAATCGAGCTCCCAGATGTCTCGGGAAGGGAGGGGGGGGGGGGCATGAAAATGTTTCAATGTGTTGCAGACTCGTATGCAAGCGTTTTTCGTAAATTATTTTGTTTTCCCGATGTTTATTGGTCAGACCGCTCGCAAACAAACTAATTTTAAATGAAACTTGATTGATTTACTCGTACTTGGTTGAGAGAAAAAAATAATTTTCAGTTTATGATTAATAAATACTAGATGGTGTGACAGGAAGAAGACGATGGAGGAGAAGTAAAATTCAAGGATGTTTTCCAACCCAATACCGAAATCGCTGTTAAACTTGAAAACAGGTCGCGATATGTCGTTAAATATATCGATAGTGACCGATAATATCGGTTCTCTATATCGATATAAATATATCGATATATCAAACGTAATATATCGATATATTTCATTTATCGATATATCGTTGCCATCCCTACATATGTGTAGTTGGATCTCGTAAGATATCTGGAAGGGTCCGCGTCCTCCAGGTTATGTGGGATTCAAACCCACTAAAAAAACACCTCCTTTTCCCCCCTATGTTGTAGCTCAGCCCGGAACCGTTTAGCACATTACTTCGGGCTGAGTCCTGGGGCGTTTAATCAGTTCTGGGTGAGGGGGCGGACCAGATGCTCCCTCCTCTCTCTTTCTTGTCAGGATGCTCTCCGTGTATTCTGCCACAGCAGTCCAGCTCCTTTCACCTTTCAGCATCCTGCTGACAACAGCCTCTGGTGTTGAACTCTGGGGAGCTATCTCCAGGTCTGCCATCAGCTGATTTCTTTCAGGCGCCCATTTAGTGCATTTGAAGAAGGTGTGGAGCACATCATCATCTTCTTTGTTCTGGCAATGTAAGTATGTTGGGGTAGATACCTTTCCCATTTTATGCAGGTAGGCATAAATCAGTCCATGTCCCGTAAAGAACTGCGTAAGGAAGAAATTCACTTCTCCATGTTTTCTTTCCATCCACGTCTGAATGTTTGGCACCAACCGTGCAGTCCACCTTCCTCTGTGTTCTCCCGTCCATATATCTTGCCAATTTGCCATTGTACGCTCCCTTTCTTCCTTGGCTATGTGGACCCTGTCTCCTTCATCCCTTCTGTCTTAAGATTCTTTTCCTCTCTGAAGCCATCAGCTGAATGGGTATGACCCTTGTGAAGACAAAGATAGCGGGTTCTGATACTGTTCTGTAGGCACAGGCGATTCGTAGGGCTCCTCTTCGCTGCACAGCTATTAATCTCTGTCGGAGATATGCCACATTCAATGCGTCTGTCCATACCTCCGCTCCATACAAGAGCACAACTGTCATCATTAGGCGTCTCTTGCAAGGTCTAGGGCCGTTTATGTTCTTCATAAGGTGACAAAGAGCTGCAGTTTTTTGTGCTGCTCTATCTGCAGTTCTTCTTATATGTTCACCAAATGTGATTTTGGTGTCCAATATGACTCCTAAATATCTGGCTGCTGGTTTAGTTGTTATTTCGGCATTTGCAATCCGCATTGGGATGATGGTAGGTATGCGCTTACGCGAAGCAAGGAGGTTGACACAGCCTCACTGGAAGGTGTAGAGCTTCTCGGGCTTCTTGATCCGCAATTGTGTTACCATGGATGTTTTTATTGCCACTTATCCAGATGAACTTCACCAACTGATTAGAATGTCTATGGCGTTGAGGATGGAGGTTTCTATGTGGCTGAGTTTTGTTGAGGGACCTTTGTGTTTGAGTTTCTGGAGTACGCTTTGGGAGTCTTAAATAATCACAATGTACGGTCTGTTGTCATACCGGTCCAAGGCATATTCAATAGCTCTCATAATGGCATATGCCTCTGCAGAAAAATTAAAGCATATTCCCAGAGGCGGAAATTGCAAGATTATTTGTCTTGTTATAGAACGCACAAGCTACTCTACCACCAGAAACTGAACCATCTGTGAATATGTAGTTTCTGTTTGGAAACTGAGTGTGAAGTAGTGAGTTGAGTATACTTCGGAAGATGGGGAAGTTGCGGAATAGGCATTTTCGGAGAGCTTTGTTATTGAGCACGGTTTCCAAAGAATTGGATATTCTAATGAATTCTTCGGAAGATGGGGAAGTTGCGGAATAGGCATTTTTGGAGAGCTTTGTTATTGAGCACGGTTTCCAAAGAATTGGATATTCTAATGAATGTAGAGATTTGTAGAGATCTTGATGGACCACTCGCCAGCCATTGAAGTTCGGAAGCCCAGGATACATATATTTTGGTTTATTGGTTGAGATTTTTTCTCCCAATATGGAGCTGTAAAAGTTTCTAGTGACTAGTGATGCCGTAAATACTTATTCATATCACAATGTATCAGCGTAAAGCGTTGATACCCCAATTTTTTAAATTCATTTTTCAAAATAATGATATGGAGTACCTAATGGTATGGGGACTTCCTTACTTGCTCAACAGAAAGTGGAATAATAATTCAAACGTATTGATTTATAATATATTATTTAAAAAAATAGTTTTATTCTAGTGGAAAACTTAGGTTACTTCGGAGAATATTATCATTTTAACTACGTAAAAGAATCAACAGCTTGCCAATAATGCTTAATGGACAAGCACATCGGCTTCATAGACATATAAGTTCCGAAGTCCTCCGTCTTCTTGACAACTCCAACGTCATTCGGCGGCTTGATAGGACGAAACCCTTGGACCTAGTGATGATTTGAAACACATTGTTGTATTACCTGTACTTTAGAGCATAGCCATTGGGCTGTTGTCTAGAAATATCTTCGAAAAAAATTTAACTACGTTGTGATGTTTAGGATGAAGTGCCAACTGTCGGGACTCCCAAAAGAAGAGGTCGCGCTAGCCTGAATCCCACTCCAGCTGCAGTTGCGAGCCCTGTTCGAGTTACCCGGCGCAGTGTTGCCGCCTTAGCAGTGAGTTTTTAAACTTAGTCATTATATCAATAATGCTTTGTGTGTTCAAACGAAAAGTTTTGTGGACAGTTTTTGGTCCAGTGTGCATCGATGAGACCAAGCATCTGAAATAACCAAGAAATAAATTTACTATACAATCACAAAAACAGTTCAGTTCATCAAAGCACCCGACAGGTGGCTTCATGGTAAAATCATGGGCAAAAAAAGACTGGGTAGATCTAAAGCTCGCTGGATCCAATGTATAAGAGGTCCATGGGAGGTCTCTAGAAATCGGAGGCAAAAGGCGAAAACTTGTTGAGCAAACCGTGGGCAACCTTGGACTGTAGAGCTAAGTACTTACTGTCCACCGACGAAAAGAATGAACGCGAGGACCCTACCGAATCCTAAACTGAAAACATCCGTTCAACCTCCTCCGAGCTTGTCACTCGTCCAGGGAAATCCCGTTTTCGGTCACTTCTCAAATCCTTTACCTGACTTTCCGCTAGGTAGGCTTGGGTGAAAATGAAGAATGATATTCATAAAGGGAAGGAATACGGATGGGTGGTGATTTATCACTTGAACGCCATCAGGAATTGACAATGAAGCTGTGGAATATGACTGGAAATCCTAAGTGGGCCAAATGGGTTAAGAAGATTGAGAAAGATTATTGGTAGAGTGCCACGCACGACGGCAAAATCAATAAAAGTGGCAAGAATTCTAAAAAATCACAAAAAATCGAAATATTAGTTTGAAGAACTTTGTATGCCAAACCTACATGTGAACTTTACTCGTTTTTGTTAACGAAAATGAATCAACGAGAAAAAACGTCTGCCAAGTGGGTGTGGCACATAGCTTCCTCGTATCCATAACCCGATTATATAGATGATCCGATGCATAGTAGTTAATCTCAAAACACCAATCCAGAATCAACCTAGAAGACAATCCTTGAAAATTTCATCAAATTCGGATGAAAAATTAAGTGAGTAGATGTATGTGATTGGATCAAAAAAATACTTAGCCTCGAGTGGGATTCGAACCCGGAACCCCTGGGGGACAGTTGAAGTTATGGCTGTTACAAGGAATTCACGTTTGCGCATGCGCAGTCGCTTCTATCAGTCCGGGGATGATGATTTTCATAGGGGACCGTCTACACACCAACCCGCACGATCCCTGAAAATTCCATAGAAATCGGACAATAACTTCGTATAGTTATGCGCGTTACAAGGAATTCATGACAGACACACAGACAGACAGACACGGAACCAAAATTGTTCAGAAAGTTCTAAAACGCAAAACGCGAGTGAAAATTTTGATTTTGGAGAACTTTTTTTTTCATCCTTGAAAAGTGAAAACAAAGCTTCCGCTACCTTGGTAGACTCGGAAGCAAAATATTGTAATGAAAATTCAAAGTCGTGCAGCACGACCGCATGAGCGAATTTTTTTAAAACGTTATTAAAAAACAACTTTTGAATTTTTAGCCATTTTCCGACGTTTTTAGTGGGTTTAGAGCCCTTTTATGCTATGTGAAAACACATTTGCGCATGAAAATGTGAAACAATCCTGTTTTCAGCCCACGAACTTATCCACTCATTATGAATTTTGAGATTTTTGGTATTATATAAGACATTTTTAAGCAATTTCTAATCACATTTTTCAATGTTTTGAGAACTTTTTTGCGTACTTTAATTTACAATTATTCAATTTATGGCCTAGAAACTATCTCTACGCAGAAATTTGCTTCCATTTAAAATATTTAATCTTTATGGCTATTTTTAGCGATTTTGTAAAGCAAATTTTTGAAATTTAATCAATTTTCGGTTTTAAAATTGGTAAAATCTAGGAATCGTTTGAAATGCCCCTAAACGGATTTCTATAAAGAAACGTTTCGAAATTATTTTTCTACAAATTTGAGGCCAATGCAATACCCAACTTTTGGTTTATAATTTTCAATGAACCTTTGGAATTGACCAAGAAAAACTTTTTTTAACACCCCCTCAAAATTTGTTGGTTTACGTTTCAAGGTACGTAGAATCCAAAAATCGAATACAATTTGGCCGTCCGTCCGCCGTACGCGGCACTTTTGCCACTTAGCATTGACCGATTTTGATGAAATTTGGTATGTAGGCTCCATTTGGGGTCTAGTTGTGCCCCAAAGATTTTGGTTGATGTAGATCACTTCTAAGGGTTGAAAAATAAATTTTGAAATTTTGAAAACGCCCTAACTCAACTAATTTTATATACAGGTATTGTTTTTCCATCAATTTAAGATAGTCGCTCACTACGAAAATTTAAGGTTTGGACGTAAAATAAATCAAAAACACGAGTACTGTAATAGTAAGTTTCTCTAAGAGGTACCTACCTATCAGTTATCCCCAACATTGTGGCCTATTCCAACCGTTTGTATAAACGTGATCGTTGAATTTTAAGAAAATGGAAGAAATGTTTTTGCATATTGTAACCTTGAAGTTACTACCTGAAAATTAGGATGTAAGTAAGTAAGATATTTCGATAACTAAGCACTTCAACCACAAAATAATGATAATAAAATAATCAATAAATAAATCAAAAGAAATAAAACGTACCTATAAGACGTCGATAGGAAATGATTAAAAACATCGTTCATGAAATAGTATATCGACATTTTATGTAATTGTGCCAATTCGACATTAATTTCCGTATGATTAATAATTGAGATTCGATTACTTAATACCCAAAAGAATGAAGTTTCTATGATCATTTGGAAGAAAATAACATAGACCAACAAACGGTGTAGTCCCTCCTGACAAATTCGCTGTCAAGATGAGTTATTTTATTACGTAATTACGACGGGTCACTATTCTTTCCCGATCGCGAATTCGTAATGTATTCTTCTTGCCCTGGTATCATTGGACAGAAGTGACTAGATATTCGAGAAATGACCTAAACGACAATGTGAGAAGGGGGTAACTAGGGAAAAGGAAGAAAGTATGACTCACGGCATGTTCAGGGGTGTTGGATAAGGTCAGTTACTACCTGTGAACGTATATTTGTGGAAAAGGGTGTAGTTCTACGTTGAGGATACCCACCTCCCTGTCGGGCCTCGCGTTCATTCTTTTCATCGGTGGACAGTAGTTGGTTTAGTTATCAATAGGATCCATGTTGCTTACATTGGAGTATCCATCGTGACCATCAAGTTGAATATAGGAGGCGAACGCTTTCTATGTAAGGACATCATTTCCTCTTTCAATATTTGCCTATTTCGGGACCTTAGAGACAACCCTTCACCTCCTTTCCCTTTTCCGATCCCTTCACCTCCCCTTCATTGAGAGGATGTAAATAAAACCAATGACTGATCTTTTTGCCTGATGATGATGTCCTTAAATCAAAAGCGGCTCCTGTACTCGACTTGCTGGTTACAACGGATTCCTGAATAAGATACGTAAGAAATAATTGTATTCCTATATAACTATTGGAACTAACCCTATACGTTGAGTAGCAGTATCCATGTAAGTTCTTCACGTTGAGGGAGTAAAAATAGCAACATCAATTCTTTAAATAGTATAATATTATCGTCTACTTCAGTGTTATCTATTTCTACTGACACTTTAGCATTAATATAGGATCGCACAATTTCCAAGCTCTCATGTTCTAATCTCTAATTTAAAATGTTTGTTACTGATCACATTACTTTCTCATTACAGGAAGAAGTTGTTCCAGTTGTGAGTTCACCCAGAAGGAAGAGCAGAGCCAGTATCAATCCTGCTAGTACTGCCAGCCCTGCACGAGTGACTCGCAACAGTCTCGCTACTCAAGTAATTATTACCTAGATAGTTTCTTTGGTTGTGGTAGGTTGTAGGGATGAGCTAAGGCCAAACTTATCATTTTTGTTATTGTTCTTGTCAAGCTGGAGCCCCAAGAAGTTCACAAATTCATTAGTTGAGTCGTTTGAGTGTAAACAGAATTGCTACAGATTTATACAACAGGGACAGGGGATACGAAGATGTTATGACGGCGTGTGAAGGCAAATGGCTTCACGTCGGCTTGTCGGTTTTTATTGGTACCTACTCAACAAAGACAAAGGACGGGACAGCACTTTCTGCCCAGCGCGCTTTACCGCCGACTGCGTGCAGGAGTGCTTAAGGACTTCAGCTCAGCTATGTACCTCGGCGCGATTGCTCGCCGACCGGAGGGAGGCAGCACATTTACCTAGGGCTAGTTGGGGGCAGACAACTACTAGGTGAAATGGGAGCAGAGGCCGGCGCGATGAGCTTATCGCCAACCGAGACCTCTGAGGAACTGTGGGCTTCGATGAGAAGGCGAGGTAGAGCGAGAAATAATCAAGTCGAGTTTCCAAAGACGAATGCATGAAGGGGAAGCCCTGAGTCCTCCTTTTATATTGGTTAAACAAGGTAAGGGGAAAGTGGACGAAGGTTACGTCAAGTGACGTGTTTGTTCCCCATAACTCACCTTAGCTACCTGGCATGATGAGTCACTCAGGGTTTCCCTTTTCCTTTATTGGAGAACTAACATACCTAAGAGTATGAGTCATTACCAGAGACCTTCAAAATGTGGCACTTATTTTTATAAAATGTGGCACTATAAAACGTGCCAATGTGGCACTTATTGTGGCCGAATGTGGCATTTATTTCAGCTGATGTGGTATTTATTTTTTTCAACTTTCCACCCCCTCCCCACCATAAAAGGGATGTTAAACCATTAAATCATGAAACTTGAAAGCATATCGACTACTGTATTATGTATATCAACTATTTACAAGTATTTCCAACAAATTTACATGTATTTACAACATGTTAAATTCAATTGTAAAACAATTTGCTGTCACCAGTAATCAACTTTTTATGAAGGGTCACGTTTAAACTAGAATTTCTAGGCATATTGAAGATTGAGGAAAAACGAAGATGAGCGCGATATTAACAGTAAGAAACTTCAGCTTGATTTTATTGAAAGGGGCTATGTGACATTTTCGGCTATTTTCACTTTTTTTTATTTTCTGGGTCTCCATACTTGGTTGCATCGATTGCGATTAAAAGGAACCTCGTATCATTGACGCTTCCCATAGTAGAAACAGGTTGAAATATCCGATGTCTTTTGAAAGGGGCTATGTGAGCCACATAACCCCTTTCAAAAAAGAACTTACTCACTCGCTATGTGGTCGACGAGGAGTTTCGAGACTCAAATAATAAACTGTCAGGTTGGTTTATGATAATTAATATGTCGGTAAAGGGAGGGGGGTTAATTTTTGTTTCTTGGTCGATTCCTAAGCTTTTTTATTGAAAATAATTAACCGAAATCACTTCCTTTTGAATCTCCACCTCGCCCTAACTAAGACAACAATTCCAAGTGGGTGTGGCACGTAGCTTCCTCGTATCCATAACCCAACTTTATAGATGACCAGATGCATAGTAGTTACTCTCAAAATATCAATCTCTAAATACCTTCCACTACCCTCATAGGGGGCCAACTAGACGTCAACCCGCACAATATCTGAATATTGTTGCAAAATGTAGAAGTTATGGCTGTTACAAGGATTTCACGTTTACGCATGCGCAAAAGATTTATTTATTTATTTGGCAAATACAAAACAGATACAAATAATAGGACAGTTATACAAGGACATAAAATGAAATAGAAATAATAAATCAATTACACACCTTGCCCACCAAGGCTTAAGTTCTTACGAACTTGTGTCCCCTGGCGGAGTCTCGGTAAATTACAATTTTAGTCAAAATGTTGAAATGAAATTAACAAAAGTATTTAAGTTTCCTCCCTATAAAATAATAAATTTAAAAACTAAACGTAGTTACCTACCGTCTACAACACACTCGATAAAATAACCGATAAATATTTTTTAAATCTAAATATACTATGGAAATTAGTTAGATCAATTTTGTGCTGATAAAAAAAGTTCACCGCGGTAATGTAAGAATTTCTTCGATAAAATTCAGTACGGCAACGAGGCAATGATATATTGGAAGCCGAAGCAGTTCTGCTAAAAGCAATGTTACATGTATGCTCAGACCTGATGCCCGTTTTGTAAACAAGAATGCAAGACTGAAGCAGAAATACATTTTTTATAGATAATACATTGAATTCGGAAAAAAGTTTAGCAGTGGGGTACCTGTGAGGTTTATTAAGTAAAATTTTCAACAATGCATTTTGAACAGTTTGCAGAGCAATTAAGTGTGTTTTGCATGTCCCACCCCAAACGGTGATACCATATTTAATTAGGGAGAAAGCAAGACCGTAATACACAGCTCGTGACTGTTTTTTTGTTAAGAAGTTCCTTATAGTTTTAAAGACGAAAAACAACTTACGCAACTTATTAACAAGTGATGAAATATGTTCTTTAAATTTCAAGTTTCCATCAAAAATAATTCCCAGGTATTTACAATTTTCAACAAAAGGCAGTGATTTACAGTTACAGTCGATTGCTAAAGAGACACAATTATAATCATGATACTTAATCAATTTACTATCTGCAGGATAGCATTTACCAGAGATTGTGAAACGCAAAACCGAAGTTTTTGCAACATTTAGTTTCAAGAAATTAAGATCAAACCACTTTCGAACTAGGAATAACTCAGAACTTGCTATATCAATCAGCTCATCATAATTTTTGTGCCAGAACACCACTGCAGTGTCATCAGCATAACCAAAAATACTACCATTAATATTCATATCCATGAGATCATTGGTATACAATAAAAAAAAGGATAGGCCCGAGAACCGTACCTTGAGGAACCCCACAATTTAATATAATTGTCCCACTATAAGCGTCATCAACTCTCGTAGTTTGCGGTCGGTTTGACAAATAACTTTCGATTAATTTTACTGGGATTCCTCGAATCCCACAATCATTTAGTTTCTCCAATAAACGTTTGTGTTGCACAGAATCAAATGCCTTTCTTATGTCCAGAAAGACACCAAGAACCTGAAAACCCTCATCACATTTTTGGCTTATTAAATTATTCAAGTTGAACGCAGCGTGCTCCGTGCTTAGACCCCCTCGAAACCCAAACTGGTGATTGGACAAAATATTATTAGAGTCCAAAAACTCAACAATTCTGCTTTTCAGACACTTTTCAAGAATTTTTGATAGAGCCAACGTCAGAGCAATAGGTCTATAGTTATTCAGCTCTCTTTTATCACCTGCCTTAAAAAGCGGAATCACAACAGTTGACTTAAACTTATCCGGATAGGTTCCAGTCGTAAAAACCAAATTGAAAATGAAAGCCAGCGGTTCAGCAATCAAATCCGAAACTGACAATAAAACCCCATTCGAAATTCCATTAGCTACAAAAGAACATGAAGGCTTAATTTTTTTCAAGTAATTCAACACTTCAGTTGAAGAAACTGGCCTCAAAAACAGTGAGTTAGTAGGAATAAACTTATTTAATCTATCTTTTACATCGTCAAAAGATACATTAGGAGGGATATTAATCTCGCTCAAAATCCTACCACCAACCTGTGCAAAGAATCTATTGAAGACCACAGGAATTTCAGATTTATTTGTGATTTCACATCCACTTTCATCTTTAATTGCCGGTATAATAGTTTTCCTATCTGAGTGCTTATAGGCTGCTGTTTTTATGGTATCCCAAATTACTTTTGGATCTCCATTTGCCTCTTCGATCAACCGTCGAAAATAAGAATATTTTGCCTTTTTGATTATAGAATTCAACAGATTTCTATAGGAATTATAATGAGCTCTCAGAACACTGTTAGAAGGATTTCGTTTTACTTTTAGTTTCAGTCTATCCCTATTTCGTATTGAAACCACTATGCCTTTTGTTATCCACAATTTTATTTTTTTAACTTTATTGGAAATTTTTTTAGACTCAGAGCACGACTTAATATACCCTTCTAACACGGAAAGAAAGACACCAACAGCCTTGTCAACATTTAGTTGACAATACAGTTCAGACCATCCCTCATCTTCCAAAGATTTACGCAAAGATATATGATCAAGATAATTAATAAATTTTGGATGGTCACAATTATCCTCAATATTCACAGAAGGCAATAAACCTGCCATGACCGTATAATGATCAGTAAAATCACTCTCGTAAATCAAACCAGTACTTCCACAATCAAAACCTTTCTGAAAAATGTGATCAATACAAGATCCAGAACCACCGGAGACTCTAGTCAATCCATTAATCAATGAGAAAAACCCATGTTTAGCCATCACATTCAAATAGTCACAAGCAAATCTAGACGAGGTGTTAATATTGATATTAATATCACCACAAACAATGTGCAATGTAGAATCACCCTTCCCTGCAAAAAATTCGTCAATATTTTCAATGAAAGTAACCACGTTTCTAACGGGGGACCTATATATGCCAACAACTGTAACTGGATTCCCCTTAAAAAGAAAAGTGACGCTTACCGAGTTACACTCTTGAATCATATCTTCATTAATAATTAAAACTTTCAGATCATTACGTATGTATACGGAGACACCCTCTGCACGATTTACATGCTGCTTACTAACGTATAAACTATACCCAGGCAAAATAAAGTTGTATTGATCCGTATTCCAAGTCTCAGTTAAGATTATAATATGTATCGGTATGTATTTTCAAAGACCTTAAGAAACATTTAAATAAATCAAATTTATTCTTCTGACTCCTAATATTTTGGCATAAAACATTTATTCCCTGTGAACTCGATATTTTCATTTCCAATTCAGAAATGGACTCACATATCTCAGTTTTATGCACATTGAAGGTATCCAAAACATAACCTAAATCACTAAATTCCATAATCAGTTTTGTTCACTAGACCAGAAAGTGCATTAAGATAGCTAGGGCAAGTACGGTCGCTAGCCTGATGATCATGCGGGATTCCAAACTTCTTACAGTTAACGCAGCACGGTGTTTCGTTTTTCTTAGAGCACTCCTTGAAATCATGATTACCAGCACAATGACCACAATTTTGATGTTCAATTTTACAAAATTTCTCCACATGGCCGAAACCGTTACACTTGAAGCAAAAACTTGAATTCTTGAAACTCGAATAAAGTCCTCGACATGGCAACAGCTCCATCCAAGGAAGATTCTTCGCCTTTCGAGTAACTTCTTGCGAAGGTCAGGCGAAACCTCAATCACATGGTTAGTGGTCAATTGCTCTCTTCTGCCGAATTTGAATATGAAATTCAGCTGATCTCCAACTTCTTCGGCATCAAGATTGTTTAGTTTCACCAAACTTTCCCTGATGTTTTCCTCTGTCAGACTTGATTGCACCCCATAGAGCGCAAGCCTCGGCAATCGCTTCCGTGGTTTTGAGACATGTAGACCGATTTCACTAAATTTTGGGCAGTCCAATATGGCATTAAGATCCTGTTTTCCAGCAGTACGGATTAAAAGACCTTTATTACCCAATTTTCTAGTGTGAGCTATTTTAATCCCCTCAGAAACTGGATTCCAAACATTACTCAGATCGGCTTGAATTTCCTCCGGTTTTTTTGTGCTGTTCTTGTCAACCGGGAACACAACAACACTATTATCTGTTAGAAGCGGCTTTTCCATCACTTTCGACTTCAAAATGGTCGCAAAAGTTGGCCGCTCAGTCTTATGTCCAACACCTTTGGACACCAGATCCAAAATGTTCAACGTATTGGATTCTAGCGTGGTACAAATAAGGTCCCTTCCTTTTTTGGCCTCTTCATACTTCCCTTGTGTCAAGTTCAATTGCAGCGCAAGGTCATGTGCACTATAGACTATTTGCTTAACATAAGCCGTAATTTGAGCCGCCTCCTGCTTTCCTATTTTATTATCTTTATTGATACTTTCAATTTGGGGACCATGATTTTCATAGGGGACCATCATCATCCCAACTCGCATTATTCCTAAAAAAATTTATCAAATCAGATGGGAAATATAGAAGTTATGGCCGTGGTGAGGATTTCACGTTTGCGCATGAGCAGCGGCTACTATCAGTCCGGGGGTAGTGATTTTCATAGGGGACCCTCTACACCCCCACCCGCACAATCCCTGAAAATTTCATCAAAATAGGATGAGAAATGTAGAAATTAAGGCTGTGGTAAGGATTTCATGACAGACATACAGACAAACATGGAACCAAAATTATTCAGTAAGGTCTGAAACGTATAACGCGAGTGGAAATTTTGATTTTGGAGAACAATTTTTTCAATCTTGAAAAGGGAAAACAAAGCGTCCGCTATCTTCGTAGACTCGGAAGCAAAATTCGACAAAAACGAACAATTTTTCCATGTGAGAGGCATAGATTTCTCCCGTGCTATCGTGATTCCGCTCTGATCAAAAGAAAAGTGCGCTTAGTAGATCGGCTACACATCATTCACCTCAAAAATCCTCCCCAAAATTGTTATGACCTGCAGCAATGCTCAAAAATCCATTCTGTGAATTGCCGGACTCCCATCAACCCATTCATTTCCGTTAGCTGACCTAGAGAGGTTGAAGAATTGCATTCCTGAAGAACATTTTTAACATTTCATGTTGGCCAAATAATAAACTGATCATATACATATTTTATGTTACGATGTTTTATGACATATTTTCATCAAAATATGTTTCATTCAATGAATAAAGCTGATTATTTAAATCATTTCAGTCCTGAAAAATCGATTTTTTTGAAAGGGGGTATGTGAGAGCATTCCAAATTGCAATTTGATACACTTCCCCTTCCTGAAAAAATCTGAAAAATTCTGGAGGATTGTAGAGTATTAAACTGTATTGGAATATTTCAAAAAATGGGATGTTTTGATCGTTTTGACGACTTGGGACAGTTTTTTGCGTTTTCCCGAAAGTTTCACAAATGACACATAACCCCTTTAAAAAAAAACGGGTTCATATATACCGAATGGTTCTCCCCGACCCTAATGGATGTACCTACTCAGGTACACATGCACTTCTCATTGTGATCCTGCATCGGACTTAATCCGCATCCAGGATAGTTATTTTTGAACGGACATGAGACCCTAACAACAGCCGAAGACCCACGTTGACCTGTGGTGATAAGTTAATCTTACCTGAGATTAGCAAACATCCATTCGTCATATTTTTCTCGGCGTTCTTGGGCGTTAGTAACAATAAGTACTAGTAAAATAAGGCGAAATGTGGCACAAAATGTGGCATTTTCAGAGAAATCAACGAAATATGGCATTTTACCGAAAAATGGGCCGAATGTGGCATTTTAGTGTGGCGCCGTGGCAATGTGACATTTGAAGGTCTCTGGTCATTACAGAAGAGATAGGTAATGCATTTTTTAGTGATCAAATGCTTACTTGCTACTGCCAGTCGTATAATATAATGCGTCACGGGTTACACACACACAATATCCTGGGTTGGTGTTGGTATAGTATTAGTTAGCACAGAGATGGATTTCAGCAGCAGATGCTCTTCAAATTGCCTGTGAAGAAACATCACATTGAAAAAATTACTTCTATGATCTCTCCTAATGGCAGTTCCAGAGCAAATACTCCCAGATGGTTTTACTGTTCTGATCTATCAGAAGCCTGAACCGCCCGATTCTGCGAGTGTATAATATCCATACTATTGATGAAACGTCAAGTATTATGTATAAGTCAAGGAAGTCGACAATATTTTTTGAAATTCGATTATTCGGGGCATTTCTTGTATATTAAGAACGTTCGCTGTTCAACATTCAATCAGCTGATGGTGTTATAACATCCATGAACACTTTTCTAGCTGGAAAACCAGAGAGGGTCTCAATCAGGGGACTATTCATAGCACTCCCGGCTAGTCGGATTTTCACTTTCTGCTCGCAGGTTGATTGCCACTGCATTCCCAGCGTGGTCGGGGCTAGTAATATGAACTATGCTACTGCAATGGTTTCCTTTCTTTTCTACCTGCTACCGTCAAAACAAAACCATATTTATGAAAGTTGCTTGAGAACGACTGCAGCAAAGTGTGCAGAATTCACTAAGTACCTACACGTTACAGTCATCCTCATCCGTTACGGATTTCGAAAAATCCATGCAGCTCGCCGTAACTTCTCTGTGGCCAAGCACTTGTTGGTTGCAGGTCCTGTTTAAAACATAACTGGTACAGGGAGATACAAGAACCTCCGCGTGGTGTCCCTTAGTTACGCTAATAGCTCACTTTGGGAGTGCAGTGGTATCGGTTCATTCGGGGTGTGTTGTGGTGTCTGGGAGTGCAATGGTCCCCTTTTCCAGACCTGGGAGTGCAATGGTCCCCTTTTCCAGACCTGGGAGTGCAATGGCTTAACCCGCTCAATGGGGGGTGCGCCTTGATTTTTTTTAGATTTATAATCAAAAGTAGACTACATCCTGAGAATTTTGGCACCAACCGCGACCCTCTAGCGTGAGTAGATCTGTTTCTATGATTTGTGACGACCCTAGATTTTATACGGGACAAACCAATTGGTTTGTTCCCGATTTGTTGGAGCTACGCCTTTAGAGATATCCGATTCATAGAGATATGAATCGACATCCTCTTCAGGCCGGCTGATTAATCTAATCACTGGTTTGAAGGGGTAGGGTCACCCTCCTCTGACTAATTATGAACAATAAGGTGAATTTCAATCTGAAATTCATCCTATATTGTTACATGGTAGCAGAGCGTGGTTTGGTGGAAATGCACTGAATTTATTTCATCATTTCCCCTCCACTTTTTCTTGGGTATTCCAGAAGGAATTACCCAAAGAGAATTCCAGAAGGAATCTCTATATTATTAAATTATATTAAATTCATTCCCTTATTATACTTCGCCAATCCGGCAATTAAATTCATTCATTTCGCCAATCCGGCAATTAAACTCATTCCCTTGTTAGGCTTTGCCAATCTGGCATTTTATTAATTTCAATTACGTTTTTCTTTTATATAAGCCTTTTCTGCATTTGCCTTTTCAATCATTACACTTGAATGTTTCGTCGTTCGTATTTTTTATTTAGTTTGCTTTCTCCTCAGTTCCATTGATTTATTCTTTCATCTATAAATGACCCATTCGTGGCATTCTTCTTCTTCTTCTTCTTTTTGAATAGTACCTTTACGATGGAGGAATTCCCTTGAAGCTTCCAGACGTCCTTTCCTGGACTTCATACTATTTTTCAGTCCCTTTGACTTTTTTCAAACATACTTCTGTTTGAAACCCAGAAGTATGTTTTAGGGAGAGGAGTGTGACGACCCTAGATTTTATACGGGACAAACCAATTGGTTTGTTCCCGATTTGTTGGAGCTACGCCTTTAGAGATATCCGATTCATAGAGATATGAATCGACATCCTCTTCAGGCCGGCTGATTAATCTAATCACTGGTTTGAAGGGGTAGGGTCGTCACACCCTCCTCTGACTAATTATGAATAATAAGGTGAATTTCAATCTGAAATTCATCCTATATTGTTACAGATTTTTCAAAGTTTCGACCTTTTATGACTTCACACGCCCCTCTCGCCTGGGCGGGACCCCCTAACCAACTGAACGTCACAGTGGGCTGGGGGGTCCCGCCCAGGCGAGAGGGGCGTGTGACGTCATAAAAGGTCGAAACTTTGAAAAATCATAGAAACAAATCTACTCACGCTAGAAGGTCGCGGTTGGTGCCAAAATTCTCAGGATGTAGTCTACTTTCGATTAAAAATCTTGAAGAAAATCAAGGCGCACCCCCCATTGTCAAACCATTTAATTTTCATTTCGTACAAACGTTTTGGTTTATTTTGCGTAGTGTTCACAAGTCAAAGCTCCTCAGCTGGTATAATTATTGATAACTTTTTCCGATTTTAATTGCTCTTGCACCCCACCCCCCATATATTTTCATAATTTTTTTGTTTGTTTTCAGGCTGAAGAATCGGAAAATCATGCTGAACGTTTACCAACCAGGTCCAGAAGGAAAACCATGATGCCTGACCAAACACTTGAAACTGAAGAGGAAGAGTTAGAAAAGGAAACACCACCTCTGCCAAAAGTCGAGGAGAGTTCAGAAAGTGCGAAGCCTGAAGACGACGAGAAAGACACAAAGACATCCAAGTTACCAGTTCCCGATAGAACTCCTGAACAAAGGTCTGCACGTTCTCGTCGGAGCAACCAATCCGAGTCAGGATCCGCTGATGATAAAACTCCGGAATCTAGAATCCCCACGCGTACTAGCAGAAATAATACACCTACTAGTGAGTTGAGAACTCCAACCCGAGCGCAAAGTGGTTCGAAATCGTCAACGCCAGGTTCCAGACCTGGTACACCTGTTGCCAAGAGTATATCTGATTTGAAAGAATCAGCTAAGCAATCGCCCGATAGACATGCTAATTGTGGCTCTCGAGAATCTAGTCCAAGTATTGCGTCGCGCGATTTGAGAAGAAATTCGTTCTCTAGCCCTCGGCAATCGCCTCGATCCAGTCCATCCAGGCAGCCGCGCCTGAGCTTCGGTGGATCGAAGGATGACAGTCCCAAATCGACAGGATCCAAACCTACAAGCCCCTTAGTTACGGGAAAAACTGCCACGCCTTCTAAACTCAAAAACGATCAATCCAAGTCTTCACCCAAAGTGGTCACTGTGCCCGAAAAACACGCTTTGGAAGACGAAGACGGTACTTTGATGCCAAACAAAAGAATCAAACGGGATCCGGCTGATAAGGATGAGACTTCGTGTAGTAATGAAGAAAAATCACCCAAGAAGAAGCTCAGTTACCATACTGAACCTGAACAGGAAAAAGAAAACGCATCGCCTGACTCAGAAACTGTAGATCCACAACACGTTCCAACGGATGATGAAGCAGTTGTTGAATTAAGTGATGAAGGAGCCAAATCTAATCCGTCTATTCCGGGGATTACAAAAATAACAGATGTTGAATCATCTCAAAATAATTTCAAAGTTGTAGAAGGAAATGACACCGTTCCAGACGTGAACTCTGTCGAGGAACCAGTGGCATCGAAGGAAGAAGGTTCTTTAGAACTTAGTGAGGGTCCAACGGAAGTGACCAAAATAAGTGGGGAGGAATCGCCCATTCCTACAGATGAAGCGAGGGCTTCATCACCAGTCCTCGAAACTGCGAGTGGTAATAAATTAAAAAGGCAAGATACTTTTGTGAAGGAGACCTCAGGAAAGGAGGACAGTTCTGGTGAAATAGATGAGGTGCTGTTACCTGAAGCGTCTGAAGAGAAAGTAGAGAGATCCGCTGCTTCTAACGACGAAGGGGAAATTCAGTCCCCAGTTCTTGACAGCATCTTACCCGCTGAAAATGCTGACGGTAAATTGGTGGAAGAAGTCCAACAGGAAAACGAGGACTGCAAGCAGTCACCTACCCAGGATGCTCCTGTAGAATTTATTTCTTCTGAGAATGATCTTAGAAGTGAACAAGTTGAAGAAGGCGATGAACGCCAAGACATGGACCAAACTGTCATCGTTGGAGATGAAGAAGATGAATCATTAATAACTGCCGCCGCCTGTGAATCTGAGGAGGGTAGAAAATCCGTAGAAGTAGAAGTGATTGCAGCTAAAGGAGAAGATGAACATCAAGAACTGGAATGCAGTGAAACTAGTGTGACCGAAATTGATTCTAACCAAACCAAAGCAGTGACCAATAATGAATCTGTTGTGGATGGGGAAATTCCTGATGTACCTAAAGAAGATGAAAATCCAGAAAGCTCGTTGAAAGTATCTCCAGATCAATGTGACTCTGTGGAGGGTCAGATATCTGACCAAAGTGAGGCAACTGATAGCTCTAATTGTCCAATTCTGCCTGAAGGAGAGAAGTCATTTGAAGACCCTGCCAAATCTAAATCTGAGGAAGTCGAAATTTCTAACCAAAATGAGACTTTATGCGCTGATAATAGTCAAGATGTATCAGAAGAAGAGGAATCATCCAAAGACTCTGCCAAGTGTGAATCTGAGGAGAGTAAAATTGCTGACCAGGCCCAGGCTGCTGACAGCTCCAAAAGTCCAAATTTGCCCGATGATGAAAAATCATTCGAGCCCTCAGTCAAGCCTGAATCGGTCGAGGAAACTGAAAGTCTAGAAGTGGAATCAACTGAAAACGCTGTGAAGGCCAAGGAATCATTGGACTCCTCATTGAAACAGTTGAACACTGAACACATTCTAGTCGATGAAGGATACTCGGAAACATCGGATTCAGAATATCAATCGTCTGGCAAAGAAGTCAAAGTGCCATCCATCGTGGAAGGTTTAGGACTAGAAGTTGGAAAAGATACCTCAGTTCAGGTCAACCTAGCTAGTCAATCGGACTGTTCTATAACGCATTCTCATACTATTTTGAACGATATCGCTGAACATGAAGATATTGTAGAGAAAACTAATGATATTGAGGAATTGAAATTATCTGTTTCAGAAACTGTGGATGAACAGTTTGTGTCAAATGACTCGAATGTTGAGGCCACGGTTGATGAGCAGGAAAATACTGATCAGCCTAGTCTTGCGTCTCCGCTTGGGTTAGCTCTATCTCCGGAGCCATCCAACACCTTTGAAGACGAGTCTTCGTCCAAAGGTGAAGTCACTACTGTGTCGCCTGGAAATGATGTTGCAGCTTCTGAAACTGGGTCAGTCGCAGACAAGAAATCCGAGGTTATCGATACTTCTACTGTATTGGGCAAGTTAGGATTGAGGAAACATGTTGAAGTTGGCCAAACTAACGAAATTTGTGAAGAAGAGAAATGCGAAGGAGACAATGAACGTGAAGAATGCAGTACTGAAATTTATGAAAATGAAACCACTTCTGTTGGAGATAGTGAAGAGGATAAAAGAGATGAAGTTACCTCCAAAAACAACGAGAAATCAATTGATGAAGATGTTGAAGAAATACAGAAAGAAACTGAAGAGTCTGAAATTTATGAAAACGACACGGCTTCTGATGTAGATAACTGTGGAAATGATCTTGATAAAACTGTCCGAGTTTCTGATTTCATCGACGATGAAGCGGAAGAAGGTGAAGAAACTGACGAAGAGTCAGACGATGAAAATATTGCTTACGATTATGATGATACGGAAGAGAACGATTCAGATGGTTCAGATGTTGAATTGCTCGATAAGAGCAATTTCATCATAGACCAAGCGAAGGAGCAGAGGCTATCTGTGAAAAATCGTTCAAACGATAATGTGGTGATATTGGATGTTACATCAGAGGAAGCCGGTGATGGGTCTGATGCCGAGGCCTCAAAGGAAAATCCTGGCAAAGCCGTTGAGTTCGACGAAAGTTGTTATATAGTGGAAGACCCAAGCGATGATGAACAAAAAACCGCATCAATTCCGGAACCCAAGATTTCCCCCAAAGCCGACAAGCCTGTGTTTGAAGTGAATCAAATCGCAGACACTGATGCAACTGCAAAACGAAACATCAAAGAATTTGCGTCAGGTGCAGCTTCTAAGTTCGTCACTGGGACTAAAACGAGTGCCAAATCGCTCAAATCTATTTTGAAGAATTCCAAAAGTACCAAAAACGATACCCCTTACACTTCTTCAGCTGCAGCATCCCAGTTTGTGGTGATCGAAGGAAAACAGAAAAAGAAACAGTCGAAATCCAAAGGAAGTGATGCTTCTACAGGATCCCCTGGAAAAAGCGACAGCTCGTTCACCAGCTCCGATCAAGAGCAAGAAAACGCAGGTAGAGTTCCAAAAAGCAAGAAACGACCAGCAGCTGAGCCAGAGCCTGAAACTCTCAAAGAGAACAAAAAGTCCAGGTTGGACAACGCTGCTAGTGGATTCTTTGTGAAGCTGTGCAACGTAGCTCCCGGGTAAGTGCCTCTGATAGTTCATAGCGAATCAGAAATGTAGGGTAACAGGCCCAATAGTTGGACACTTAAGGTGGCTTTCTAACTAAAATTCTCGCTATAAAATCAGCATTTTAGTAAATCTTCCTAATTTTTCTCCCTTATATTTTCAGAATCTGTGGATGTAAGATAGAATAAATGCTTTTTTGATTGGATAAGAGTGGAGTTTTGAAACAATTAATGAAAGTCAAAACTTGACTTGGCCCAGAAGTTGGACACTTGTTCCTAATCTTGGACAGTGGTGGCCCAGTAGTTGGACACTACTTTTCTTCGCACTTTTCTTGTGAACTTATATTAAAGTGTACTAAAACAAAAATAACAATTGTACAATTCTATCTTCGGGAGTTCTCGTTAACTCCAACGAGCTTCCTTCAAACAACCTCATGACTATAGTACCAGCAGGTTTTTGGATGGGAGCACGTCTGAGTTTAAAAAAAACTCCTAAAGACAAGATTGAACAATTTTTTGTTTGACATTTTTGTTATGATAATGCGAAAAAAGTAGTGTCTAACTTCTTCATTATTGTTTCCTAAAATTATGAGATTCAGTCAAGGCAATCGTGAAAAACTTCCACGATTTTAAAGCGTTCTCGTGATTCAGTCTTATTGCTCACACTAAGAACTCAAAATATACCTTACTGATCTTCATTAACATCTACATCAGTATAGTATAAGTACTAAAATGTAATAAAAATAAATGTCGACTTGAGAAAAGGAACACAAATTGGAGAAACCTTTCAAAAACCTCTTGAAGAGAGAAATAAGAAACAATAACGACTTATGAAATAAAATATACAAAAGAAGATTCTAATACTGAAAATCACAATTAGAATTACAAAAGAATCTCATGAAAGCTGAAAAACCAACGGTGTCCAAGTATAGGGCCATTAAAAACCAGGCCTTGGTCCTAAAGTTGGACGACCGTCCAACTTCTGGGCCACCAGCAGATTTGGGGTTCCATTAGTTGGACGGCCTTAGTATAAAATAAATATTTATTCCAATGGTCTACTTCCTTGATGAATGCCTTAAAAAATAGCTGACCTTTACGGAACAATTATTGAAATACACAAAAAAACATCGCGAATAATCATGTAGCAAATTTATTAGCGGACAAACTATAGGACGGTTCAATGATGATAAAAGGAAAGAGTGGGAAATGTCGAGTCAAATAATGAATACTGGAATTTCGCCATTAAATCCTGGAGACATACCTTTGGTGCTGCGCAGCTTTACCTTAGGGGCCCCTAGGTTTGGTGGTACTGAAGATGAAGGCGACGAAACTTCGGAGGCAGCGGAGGGTAGTATTTAGACGTATTTTTGAGGGACTAACACTACTGTGTTTGAGTTTCCGCCCTCCAAACCAAAGATAGGTAGGTGAAAAATACTTTTAAGAACATGGTTTTAAAGAGGTGGTTGTGCTTTTGGCAGGAGACAAGAAGAGACTGATTTTAAGGGAAGGCTGGTTGAGATATCAGCGCTCCCAACTGAAGAATACGAAGTTCAAGCGCCTCATTTTAAACGCAAACAAATCAGAAAACCTTATGAATATGCTCATGTTTACTTACCAAAATCATAACGAACAGCATTCGTCAGGACTCCACCACTTTCAATACGAACTGAACAAACTATTTCCAACTCCTAGGTTTCCACAGAGAGTGGAGATAGTGTATTTTGTCGGGAAAATGATCCACAGTCGGTAAAAGGACCGTCCTCTTATTTATTAGGATGAAAGCAACCAACTATTGGGCCCATTGCTCTATTCCACTTTCTGGGGGTTCTAAACCATCGAGACTTTTTTTGTCCTTTGGAAGCTCTGCAAAGGAGGAGTTTTATTCCTGGGGACCTCATTCCATTCAATTTGACTGAGAATTTTTCAAATAGCTTGGAAATTACAGATAGCAATGATTTTTGGTCCTAGGTCTGTCTTTGATCAAGTTTTTATCCACTCATACTGTTCACCTCCGGTATATTGCAGGTAGTTGACATTTCATCACGAAGTTTTGTGCTCATCATTACTCTAAGACTTTTTTTTCAATTTCAGCACCTCCATTGTCGCATTGAGGGAGGCGCTCGGAAAATTTGGCATAGCTTCTGGTTTGCTGTCGCTGGAGTTCTGCCCGCCGACTGAAAAACAAAAACGAACTGCGATCGCCGTTTACGATACCCGGAAGAATCTAGAGGTCAGTAAAAATCTGGAAATGATGAGAGCAATTGTGTCTCAGAAAGTGCTTCCTCAATGAGAGGAGACTCAATTGAGGAGTTTTCTATCAGAAGGGCTTATATCCACTTTTTATTTATTGAGGGAAATTGAGAAAAACTAATTTCATGGCGAAGGAAATTGTGTAGGGCTCCCAAATTTTCCAAATATTTTTTTCATAGAACTTTCGATTGTAAGACCAAATTTAGAAATTTTGGCATGCGTTCTGAGACTCTGCCATTTCTTATTTGAATATAGGTCTTGATGAAAAACTATGGATAGAGCCACATTGAAAAAGAGTTATTGGATTTTTTTTGTTTTATTCGATAACTTTTTGGTAACAATTTACTTTACAATGGGGAATTTGCCTCTAAATTTTTTTTTTTCGAATGAGGGTTTATTTTTATGGAATAAAACCATAGTGAGCTGCTCGAAAATGCATCCAAAAAATTTAGGGAATTTAAGGAAGATGGAAATTTTAAATGTGGTAGCAATGTGTAAGAGGCAGCCATGTTTGAAACGTAACGGATATTCTACCAATCTGACTTCAAAGGAGGTTCTGTGGCGCTTACCACAGAAGCGGAACATACACGAACTTTTAGCTTACAAGTAGTGCGCACAAGAGTGCGCCGCGAACTGGCAGGAAGAACCCAGACACAAAAGTGACCAAAAGAAACAATATTACTCACTTTTTTACAATACGATTCTACCTACTAGTTTATCAAGCATTATTTGTCTTCATCTTCTCTTATTTAGTTTCAAGATTTGAATCACATTATTCGAGTAGCCATTTCACTGGATCGTTTTGTGTGGCGGTGCTAGAACTCTGTCTGTTGTCGGAGTTGTTTTCGCGTCGTTTTTTTTTTTTTTTTTTTGTATGACGTCAACAATATTCCTCGATTTTCGCGGTGTTTTGTAACAGAGGCTTCACTTGTTTAGGCATTTTCTCCTACGGTAATTTTTTTCCCTTGGTTATTCCTAGTGTTAAACGTTATTCTAGGGCCCTATTATAGGATTTGACTTGAAATTCCAGAATCTAAAATTGAGGCAAATTCCCCATTTAGTTCATAAGATAGATGTTATCCATACATAATGTACAATGTTACATGATTGACGGTAGCTGCTCTTTAGCAGTCCTTCTCAACTGTATTATAGTTACAGTAATTGATACTTAAATTAGGTATAAATCATGCAGTTAGTAATATAGATATGATATAAGTATAAATAAATATAATTAATTATCACATCGGTATGCTTCTAATGATCGTTAAGAAGATCTACTGGCCTTCTTCTCTTTAGTCTTCTTCCGGTTTGTTGGTTAAGGAGATGGTGGATGAATCCATGGAAAATTGGATTTTCATGGGACGATATGGTGTCATATTGCCGTTGGGATGTCGTGGATATTACTTCTTTCACCATCGGTATGTCCAAGTCTCGATGAATTACAGTATTTCTTACGTACCATTCAGCATTAGTTATCAGTCGAAGGGCTCGGTTTTGTTGCACTTGGATTTTGTTGATTTGGGAGGCACTAGCAGATCCTCATACAGAACATCCGTACTGCCATATGGGTCTGACTAGGTATATTAGTTTTTTGTTGCACAAGGAGAGTGGGAACTTGGTCCGATCAAGGGTTTAAGGAAATTTGTTCGACTTCGCAGTCTTTTCACCAAGTCAGTTCGTGATCACCAGAGACCTTCAATTGCCACGGCGCCACACTAAAATGCCACATTCGGCCCATTTTTCGGTAAAATGCCATATTTCGTTGATTTCTTTGAAAATGCCGCCTTATTTTACTAATACTTATTTTTACTAACGCCCGAGAACGCCGAGAAAAATATGACGAATGGATGTTTGCTAAAACCAGGTAAGATTAACTTATCATCACAGGTCAACGTGGGTCTTCGGCTGTTGTTAGGGTCTCATGTCCGTTCAAAACTAACTTTCCTGGATGCGGATTAGAAAGTCCGATGCAGGATCATAATGGGAAGTGCATGTGTACCTGAGTAGGTACATCCATTAGGGTCGGGGAGCACCATTCGGTATATATATCATTTCCGTTACCCACGTCTTTCATACCAAGCTGAAGTTTCTTACTGTAAATATCGCGCTTATTTTCGTTTTTCCTCAATCTTCAATATGCCTAGAGATTCTAGTTTAAACGTGACCCTTTATAAGAAGTGGATTACTGGTGACAGCAAATTGTTTTATAATGAAGAGTCCACTCCAAGAATGATGAGAGTCAGCTTTTGTCGAAACTGAGAAAATCGAATTTGAAAGTTTCAAGACTCGCACTCACTATTAAGAAAATTATAAGATGATGATTAGGTGGTGCAAAATGTTCCCTAGCCCCCTAAGGTTAATGATAATTTGTTGGTTCGGCAAAATATTAAATTTTTGGGTAATTTAGGACGATAAAATGAAAGAAAACCCCTTTAAAAGTATGCAAAAAAGATGAATGTCAGTAAAACAAGTTGGCAAAAAAAATATTGCCAATCAAATCACTACAGAGAACACAGGGAAAAGAAGGGTTTTGAGTTATGATTCGATTGAGAACAAAAAAAGTTATTTATTGAAAGAAAATGTATATAGTGAGAGATGAAAAAAAAATAAAACCAAAAGTTCTTTCACTGTTTTTTCCCCCTCCTTTTGTTTTCTTCGTTGACTGTTGTCTTGTTGCAGCCTTCATGACATTATGCCGTGGATGGTCAATGAAAACTCTGCCCGAGGGGCCACAGAATTGCCTGAGGTGCTGGAGATCCTTGAATTTCTCCGAGTTAAGAGGAATTGAGCCCTTGTACTTGCGAGGTGGCAGGAAAAATTCCCCACTTTTCTTCTTGAAGTTATCCGAACTCATATTCGGCAATTTGTTCATGAATTTTGCCTGTTCCTGAATAAACGTTCGATTACTTAAAAAGGTAAAATCTCTAGAGACAACTGGCACGAGTTTTAAACAGTAAACAACAGTGGAATAACCTTGCAGCCTTCCGTCGGGTTATAAAAACAACAGGTGCGGAAACATTGCACTACCGACTTTCATCTTTCTTGCATTGTCAGAAACTGACTCTCATCCTTCTTGCATTGTAGTCCTAAACTTTGACGGCGATTTAAGCCGAGACTCTTATTTTTGTTGTGATTTTGAGGTCACATTCATAAACTACTCGGTCAGGAGAAGGTATTGCCAACCAAAACTCGTTTTCCAAAAAAAAGTGACTCTCATCTTTCTTGGAGTGGTTGAATGGTTAAATACAACATGTATTTAACATGTTGTAAATACATGTAACTTTGTTGGAAATACTTGTAAATAGTTGATATACATAATTGGTAAATAAACGAACTCGTGAAGTTCATTTATAATTATGTTCCGCAGATCAATTTAGGATATTACAAGTAGTATTTCCGTGCAAATACAAAACTTCTCACGTACGCAGAGAAAAAATTCAAAAAACGCGCGAAGCACGTCTTTTTGAAAAATTGCGGCCACCGACAGCTGGCACCAGACTTGCCCGAATCCTCCCCCCTCGCCACCCCATCGCCGAACCTCACTAGTTTAAAGATAGGGAGCCACCCCTCAGTAAAGGGCTGGGAAATGGGTGGGCTCTAATATCCTAAATTGATCTGCGGAACATAATTATAAATGAACTTCACGAGTTCGTTTATTTACCAATTATGTTCCTACGATCAATTTAGGATATTACAAGTAGCTGTACAGAGACAGAAAGATCTAGGTAGGGGTGGCGACCAAACCAGACCCTTGGAAGGCCGTGAAAGAAAAACTGTAAATGGCCCTTCAGAAACGAAAAAACCCCTCCAGTGATTACCTACAACCACTGAAAAACAGAAAAAAGGGGGCAGGAAGATAGGATCTGTTTCCTAGGGAACAATTGTGTTCCCTTAATGACAACACTTTGGATAGTGTGAACGAAAAAACATGTAATAACAAGATCATAAAATCACAGAGGCATCACCTTGAGGCATCGCAAATGATTTGTATCGAATGAACAAGATAAGTGAGTATTTCGTCCAATATCTAATTTAATACCCTCAACCACAAATTCAGTATCCAAAAGGAAAAAACAGAATTAAAAGTGTGAAAAACTCCAAAACATAGTTGTTTGTGACAATATAAAAAATACACTTTGACGAACAAATATCAAAATTTCTCATTGAAAACATACGACCTCGAAGTAAGTCGTCAGGGAGTCAAAGTGAAAATTCTCCAGATCTCCCCTCAACAAAGAAAACCCAGATTTTGACCTGTAAGCAAAAGAGATGTTTTTCTACATTAAATTCGATTAGGTACCTGTGGCGTGGTCGCAACCACGTGAGAGAATAAGGTGCTCTGTGGAGCCAAGGGTCTATTATAAAAATTTGCGAACACCTTGGAATTATCTGCCCAACCAGCAGATTTGAAAATTTGGTCTATTGAGGCCCCTGCCCTACTGGCGGCCGAAACAGTAGCGTGCCTTGTAGAATGAGGCCTGAACAAGTCCCCCACACCAGCCTCCTTAAGTACTGACCCAACCCATTTTGAAATTGTCTGACGAGAAGCAGCTGTGTGTGGGTCCCTGGCTATAATAAACAAAGCAGAAACTGATGGAGGTCGCAGAGGGGAGGTCAACTCCAAATATTGTCGCATGAGCGAAGATATGCAAAGAAGAGGCCTCTGTAGGAAAAAAGGGATTTGTATACATGGTTGACACTTATAAGCTGCAGATGTTTTCAGCTTACCATTCACGAAAATAGTTAACCCAGTTTCCTGTGAAATAGTAACTTCCTTCAACTGAATAGAGGAAATCGTCTGAAGGCGCTGCCCAGTTGCCAATAAAAGTAATACCACCAGCTTGGAAGCCACCTGCTGCAGCTCCGAAACGGGTTTTTCTAGCCACATTAAGACCTTGTGTGGGTCCCAGGTAACCTCATATTTAGCTGCAGGGGGACGTAAGTTTGAGACTCCTTTTAAGAAACGAGATATTAGTGGATTTGAACCTAGAGGTTGTTGTGCAATTAGCGCCAAGGCTGATCTGTAAGAATTCAAAGTCGAATATGAGACTTTGGAGGACTGGAGAACACTTTGTAGAAACTGTATTACGATCAGAGGTTTAGGCTCCCACACATTATAATAATTTTCATTACAGAAGGACCACCATCTGTTGAAACAGGACTGGTACTGCTTGTATGTCGACACAGATAAGGCCGATAACATCGTGGTAACTGCTGCGTCTGGCACTCCTCTCCTCAGCAAAGCCTGCCGGACAACATCCCTGCTATCAATGAAAGGGTTTTGGCTTGTGGATGGAGCTCCTCCCTAAAAGGCAGACGCAATAAGTCATCATCAGGTCCGAAATAGAGAGGCTGGGAGCATAACATCTGAGTAAAAAGTGGATACCAAGATTGAGTTGGCCAATTTGGCACAATTACAATCCCCGTCGCTCCCTCTGTTCTTATTTTACTGAGTACCCTAAGGATCAGGGAGAATGGAGGGAAAGCATAAAAATTAACGTCTGACCATACACAAGTAAAAGCATCGACTCCAGCTGCTCTAGGGTCAGGATGCCATGACCAAAAACTATCACATTTTGTGTTGACCGCTGAAGCAAACAAGTCAATCGTAGGTTTCCCAAACCTGTCAACAATGCCCTGAAAAACCTGGTCATCTAAGGACCATTCAGACTCCCCAGGCAGGATTCGAGAACACTCATCAGCAATGGTATTATCCTCTGAGGCTATGTAAGATGCAAAAATAAAATTTTTCCTAGCCTCACACCAATTCCAAATTCTACCAGTAATTTGGAAAAGAAATTCAGATCGCATTGAACCTTGTCTATTTATGCAGGCGATCGCAGTTGTATTGTCAACCCTCAGTAAAATACGAGAGTTGGAAATTCCATCACAAAAATGTTGAAGGGCTAGCTCCACTGCTCTAAGTTCCAACGCATTTATATGCCAAGAAGCCTCCTTTTGAGACCACCACCCATGTATTCTATCTGCTGCATTTGTGGCCCCCCACCCAGATAGGGATGCATCTGTCGTGATGACGACTGAAAAATCACCATTATACAGTCGGTTGGAGATTGACATTATATTGTCGTACCACCAGCCCAAATCCTTTCTTACCGTATCTGGTATGGAGATATTTGTCTCAAAATCATCGTTGTTGACCTTTAGAAACCCTGTTTTGATGGACTCCAGATGCAACGTATATAACTTTCCATATGGTGTTGCTGGACAAGCTGCCACCAAAGTTCCAATGACCTGAGCCAAACGACGAATTGAACAACTGCGCTTCTTCAAAAAACTTAGCAGCATTGATTGTACATGTAACCGTTTGTCTCTAGGTAGGGATATGGTCATTCCCACGGTATCAAATTGGAAACCCAGAAAAGTGAAACACTGAGAGGGTCTCATCTTGGTTTTAGTCTCATTGATGAGAAAACCCAAATGCTGGAGTAACTGGATTAACTCCTTGACGTGATCCAAACACTGCTGATGTGAGGATCCCAATACCCCAAAATCATCCAAGTAACTCACCACCGTGATCCCTTTGGAGCGCATTGCACCCACTATTGGACGAATCATTTTGGTAAAAATAAATGGCGAGAGTGACATACCCATGGGTAAACAAGTGAACTCAAAAAGTTCATCTCCAAGCATAAAACGAAGATAAATTCTTGACGTTTCGGCCACTGGGCATGAATAATACGCATCCGCCAAATCTATGGTGGATCCGAAACATCCTGGAGCAATAAGATCCCGCATAGTGCGATGGTCCTCCAATTTGAAATGGGGGGCTTCTATGAATGAATTTAAGTGTTTTAGATTCAGAATCAAACGCTTTCCCCCTGATGACTTATCCACCAAGAAAACTGGAGAGACTACCTGAAAAGGATGAGGCTCACATTTCTGAACTACGCCCTGATCCAGTAAAGTTTGCACAGCCTGCATCAGGATCAGCCCCTCAGTTGTCACCAACGATGTTGGGATTCTGTAAGGATGAGGAGTCGGGGTAGAAGCAAAAGGGATCTCGTAACCTCTTAACCAGGATAAAATTGTCTTACTGCTAGTAATATTTTCCCAATTATGCCTGAAATGGCGTAATCTACCCCCGATTGGTGGTAGAGTTACCTGTGAAGCAGTAGACGATGGCACTTTTGTGTTCAATGGCGCCATTGTTGTCCTCTCCTCTTGTTCTGACGGAAGTCCCTTTGGGCTGGCTGCAGTGTCCTGCCCATCTGTGATGGCCCTTGGGGTTTCGCCTTCGACTGAGCCTGCCCACCCCTTAAGGCAGCTCGGCCTCTCCCGTTTCCCGGACCTCTATTTTGCAGGCTTACTGAGGTCTGTGGCTGCTGTTGACGAGATGGGTTCACAGGAAAACGGTTCAGAGGAACCAAACCTTTCACAGTGGTAGCCAAACCTGAATGTGCTGAGAAACGGGAAGCCAGGTTGTCCCCAAAGAGTAAATCCGATGGTGGTACATTTTTCGATATTTCTGTCAGGACAGTCGAACAGACATTCTGAATTAACCTCCTCCTGATACGATTAATATCGTAGAACAAGGCAGTCATTGCTCGACCGGCATCACATATATGTTCGTAGCTTGGTCCCACAATAGCTGAAACATCTCCACCCTGCTCAACCAGTTTGGTGAGGCCTAGACCTAAGGCTGTAATAGCTGTGGCACACTGCGCCTGCAAACCCATATAACAGGCATCCACCGTTCTGTGCGTGCTATTGACTGAAACACCAATTTCTGGGTTCAATCGTGGTGGGTTCAACTGAGGAAGGTTGGACGGAACCACGTATTTCTCCCGAAGGGCAGAAAACGTATCCGAAGGGAGTCCATTCATTAAATGATGAGTCCATCTGGCTGCTATGCTGCTATGCAAAGGGGGTGCTGGGGGAGGGGTAATCTGAGGATTCACCCCCAACGCCTGTAGCAATGTGGGGTCTAACCCCACATCAGGGTTCATAGAACCCGCCACTGGCCCCCCCTGACAAGCACTTTCCGCAGGTGGAGGAAATCCCGCAAAATCATCAGATAAACCCGATACCACAGTGTCCTCACCCAAAGTGTTGGTCACCTTGGCTCCCACACTCGAAGTTTGGGTCACCTTGGCTCCCGCACTCGAAGTTTGGGTCACCTTGGCCCCCACACTCGAAGTGTGGGTAGCCTCACTTGGTATCTGGTTTCCCTCTCGGACTGTACCCATTTGAGGGTCATCCGGAAAACAATCATCAACGGGGAAATGCGAGGACTCGAAGTCGTCGTCGCCGTCAAAATATGAACTGGAGCTCCCTGACTCAAAGTCGGGGTCGCTATCCCGAGGAGAACTGCGTCGTTCCCGACCACGGGGATTCCGACTCAAAGGAGATCGCGAACGCCTCCGCGAACGTGAAGTATCCGGAAAAACACGATCGGATCGTGTACGAGAGAAACGAATTTCTCTCGAAAATTCCTCATTGCGCTCACGATGAGTCGAGTCCGCGCGCCTCCGATGGGGACGACGCGAGCGAGAACGCGATCTCCTGAACATCGCAGACTCCCCAAAATTGAAATAAAATCGGACTTACCGTTTGAAGAAAACTTTCAAAAACCTTTATCCGACGCAAATATCCGCAAAAAACGTTGTTTTAATGCTGAACAACGACGAAAAAACGCAAAATATGAGGAGAAAAAACCGCACACGTGATTACGCTTTGATTCTCACGAAAAAAGTGAGGTTCGGCGATGGGGTGGCGAGGGGGGAGGATTCGGGCAAGTCTGGTGCCAGCTGTCGGTGGCCGCAATTTTTCAAAAAGACGTGCTTCGCGCGTTTTTTGAATTTTTTCTCTGCGTACGTGAGAAGTTTTGTATTTGCACGGAAATACTACTTGTAATATCCTAAATTGATCGTAGGAACATAATACAGTAGTTGATATGCTTTCAAGTTCCATAATTTAATGGTTTAACATCCCTTTTATGGTGGGGAGGGGGTGGAAAGTTGAAAAAAAAATAAATACCACATCAGCTGAAATAAATGCCACATTCGGCCACAATAAGCGCCACATTGCCACATTTTATAGTGCCACATTTTATAAAAATAAGTGCCACATTTTGAAGGTCTCTCTCTGGTGATCACCGAACGTCAATTTTTCATCCAACCTAATGCCAAGGTATCTCACACTTCTACTTTCGGGTACAGTTGTATGGTTCAGTTGGACCGGTTCTATTTAAAAGTTTGATTTATATGTGAATGTAGTCGTACTCGATTTTTGTGCGTTCATCGTCATTCGCCATTTTTGTTCCAGTTTTCGATTTCTACTTAAGGATTGGATGTGTCAAGAAAAATCTCATTTTCTTTTTCTTTTATTGGTTTACTCATTATTTTCAATAATGAACCTTCGGAATCGAGTAAGAAAAAATATTCTAACCCCCCTCAAAATTTGATGGTTTACGTTTCAAAGTATGTAAAATCCAAAAACCTATTTTAAAAGAAGTGTTAATTGAAAACAACGGTATGGATAAGCCGTTTTGTCGGCAAACCCGATGTTTAGCAAGCTTTTAAAGCGGGATACATCCCGTTTCGAAAGGAATTCAACTCGTGAGGTGATAGGACTCAACCCATATATTCAAAATCCGTGAAAAGAACAAAGTGTTAAAAATGGATGTAAGCCCGTTTGAAAGAAATCTCTTCAATTAATGTTGAAAGTAGCGGAGTCAGAAAAGTAAACGTCATGCAATAAATTACTTAGAGTCCGAAAAGTTTTGCCCTACTTTTCTCAAGATGCAGTTTTCTGGCATTTCCTCCGTTCAACGCTACTGCCTCTTACAGAGAATGTAAGTTCAAAGAATGTTCATACGATTGTTTTATTCTTCTCGCAGAAAGCTCTGAAGAATTACGGGAAAGTGGTAGTCCAAGGACGACGCATATTTTTCCTTTCGGACGATGAAACGTCTCAAGTCGAGGATAAGAATCAGCCCATCGTCTCCTCTCCTAAGAAGAGTCCTAGAAAGAAGTTTGTGGGGATCATCTCCAACTTAGCTGAAAAGTAAGTTCTTTTTATCTATCTACTCGAAGAATGGATAGATGAACTGTTGAATATTGTTTCCGTTATTAATGTAGTATTTCTGTATTTCCTGTACTTCATAACGACTTTCCATAACGTTGGAAAACATCTTTTGATGTTTTGCGTGAAGAAATGCTCGTTGACGGAGAGCAAAAATATTGTTCGATAATAATTGGTCCATCATGACCCCACCAAAAAACTGAACTCCTTGGGAAGGTTAGCATCGGCGTTTGGTTGCACTTGCTCTTTATTTCCTCGTTTATGTGAAACGAAATATGAGAAGGACAAAAGTACTTTACCTGATGCGGTTTAAGATCAAGTGAACAGCAGTACTAGCACACTATGATGATCGTCATCTTCGTTGCTTAATACCTGAGATTCAGTCCAGTATTTCATCGTTTATGATACCAAATGTGCTCCCAACCTGTTTTTATCCAAAATTCCTATTTAGCGTCCAAATCTGCATTGAAATATACATGGAAAAACATTGAATCATGGATGTTTTGTGGTACAGTATTATCATACCCACCTTTCAACTACGTTTCTAAATACTTAACTTATCAACCAAACTGTTGGATAAAATCTAATGGAAAACAATTATGTTTCTGTTTTCGTTTCTAGGTTATATATTTAAATCACTCATTAACTGTCACCCAAATTTTGATCCCCCAGCCCAAAGAAAAATTTTTGTTAAAATGAGGTGTTGATATTGTAAAGCACGCGGGGTCCGGTGTAGCCACGGTCGTTTCAAGTTTCATCGCCTGCAGCGTGCATATTTGTGAGTACGGGGCTCCCATCGTCCCTCCTCGTACCAACCCAGCGAAGTGAGGCAATGGGAAGCCATGAGCAAAATCATCAGAAAAAATTCTGATCTTCTCTTTGGAAGACAGCTGATGTCGTCCAATCCTAACAAGCAACCAAAACACGTGTTTTGTCACACTAACCACCACGTTTTGTTTTCACCACGTCAGGCGCAATGACTTGAGATCATGACGACTAGAGACAGATAGGGCCAGCAGACGCAGATGCTAACTTTTTTGGTGGATTTCGAGTCGTCACAAAATAAGGTGCCGACTCTGGAAGTGCTGCTAAAGAGCTACCAACCAAAGAGCACACCAAAGTGTGAAGACACTAAAAAATGGCCAATAGCAAATAGCTGATTCAGACTCTAGGGGGTCTCGAAATGAGTTTTTCAGATCGAAAATTAGAATATTTGCCTTATTGAAAAAATCAATAAATTTATTACTATTTGGATACCTATTTACATCCCTTTCTGACCTTACATTGCGATATAAAAACCTACCTACTGCTGATTTTGATAGTTTTCACCTTCAGAAAGTAGTGAACACCACTAGCTTTTCCAGAGCTCTTACTGCATTTTTTTGGGTCTATAATACCTAACTACCGATTTTGCAGTAGCTACCTTTCTACAGGTTTCTTGTTTATCTAACAAAACGTCCGTAACTTATCTCTAGATAATTTAGAGTAGGTAGATACTTCGTTTCTAGCTACCAGGAAGTACAGACTATTACAAAAACGGAAGTACAGATCAATCCTACAGGGATAGATGTACGAACTTATAGGCGTGGCCCCTAAATGCAGACATCCATAATTAACCAAATACCTACTATTGTGTGAAAAGAAGGTATTTTTTCAAAGGTAATGAACTTGATAACTGTTGTAAGAGCATTTTTTCCAATTTGACATGCAACTTACAAGTACGATGATCACAGCAAACGGGACTATCAATTGAAATCTTAAATGGTACCTACTTATGTGAACTGTCTCTCGTCTCCTGTTTATTGTAGATCTGTAGTTAGATATGTTGGTAGATGAATCAATAACATACAACATTAAATGAACATTTATTCAGAAATTTCATTGACATTCAAACAATGTAAAATTCGCACAGAGACAACAATAGTAGACGTTTGATTCGCTTGATCTTGATGTGAAGATAACAGAATTCTGGTGACGAGTAGTTTGTTTCGAGAGATGAAAAACTTTATAATTCCCGGGAAAAAGAAAACTGTTCTACAAATGAAAGCTAAAATCGAGAACCAAAACACCAGAGTCGAATGTCGAACACAACACAAAATCTATCTAATAAATTGAAACTGGTTATAAAAGTGTGAGGTTATGAAGGGTACAGTCGTCAAGAAAGCCGTCGTCCTCGACGCCGCCAAAAGCCGGCATTTGGCGTCGTCCATGATGACCGAGCTCGCCGTCTGAGTCATCACACATGCGCAGTCACCATTTTCAGACGGTTGCATGGATATTACACGCGGACGGTCGTCACAAAAGACAGGAGAGTCTAGCCCCCAGAAAGTATTGTCGGGTTTCAGCACTACCTACCGCCACTTCAGCAAACTATTATCCTTTTTCAGCTCAATGTGGGCGTGGTCAAGCGGCATTTCTAAAAAGTAGGCTTACCTCAATTTTACCACCTCGGTTTTACCACTCTCTCATTTCTAAGTTTGGCGGCTTTACTTCCCTGCCTTTTTGAATTGCGAGGAAAAGGAACTTGACTTAGAGGAGTGACGGTAATGCGGTCACGAGCGTGATCACCATTCTGATAAGATATCAGAAATGGTAGTTCGTTGAAGTGGCGGTAGGTAGCGCTGAAACACGACAACACTTTCTGGGGGCTAGACTCTCCTACAAAAGACGTGGCGAAAACTCTCTATTATTTTAAGCTCCGTCCATTAAAACATTCAGTTTCAACGTTTGACTGATAAAAAGCGCTCAAACATTGTTAAAGTTCCTGCATGTGCTGTGAATCACGATTGACCACTTGTGCAATCCACAAAAGAGACGAAAACCCTCTTTCCTCTCCACTATGGTAGCCTTTGATGGAATTGCCTGCTTCCTCATTTTCCCTGATTTCATCTCTTGATGTCCCTTAGTGTCCTGAGGTATATTTTTAGAAGTCCAATTTGTAAGCTTTCTGCAACGCTGTTCGACCACTTTCAAGTCAAAACCTACGTCTTGATACTTTAACTATAAATTGGGTAAAAAAAATCGGAAAAAACGTCAATTCCTGAGATAATATCGTGACCAACCTCTACCATGAACAACACTCAGAAAAGGTCAGTTTCATGAATCAGCTCAGATATCTTACAACCATTCACCAAATTTCTTTTTCAATCTTACAGAAAAACAACTCAAGATCTGGAAGTAACCACGAATAGCAGAAAATTGTGAACTTTCAATGGTGTCTTTTTGGATACCTCAGGAGCAGATGGGGTCGTTTGGTGTACCTAATAATGAAAACCTCGGGAAGTGGGGGGCCATTGCATCAATATTCCATTAAAATAGATTGTTATTGTTCTTTTTATCACAATTTTATTCTTCGCAAATTGTTTCCCAGGTCCTGAAGTAGGTATATTTTAATAGAATAGCCACCCCTCTTCCTGAAGTTTAAAATCTCACTACACATCCCCATCCTGAGGTGTCCATAAACATACCGTCCAATTCATCGAATTAAGAAAAATCTCATACTGCTCGTTCAGAACAAGCTATTCTATGCCATTTGGTCTGTCAAATTACTACAAAATTTAAAAAAAATACTCGAAAAACAAATTTTTCGAACAAGTGGGAAGTTGAGGGTTAAGCACCTGATGAGTTTTTCGTTGGCCCTACGTCGATCACCTTTTTCTAACAATTTTCGTTGAAAGAAGATCGTTTCTAAGCGAACACTAACATTAATTTTTTGAAATCAAGGTTTTTCGAGAGAAAAAAAAAAAACAGTGCTCCCTTGGCGAGTTTTACTTTTGTTAGGGTTTTTAAGTTAGAACGTCTGAGTAATTCGAATGAATACAATTTCCTATTTGGCGCGACGCATAATAACTTGCTGTTTCCATTTCAGTATTACCATTGGTGATATATGCAGTGCCTACGAAGAGGAAGGCATCAAATATCTCTCCCAAGTGAAACTGTACAAAATAAGATCCAGCAAGAACAATTTCGCCAAGCTGGAATTCTCCAAGAAGACAGCCCTATTGGTGAGTTATGTCGTAACGCTCTGTTTTCCATCCCCATTATACTGCCGTCCTTAGCAAGAAGGGCGCATCTCCGAAAATCAAGATTTTCAGTACAAGCACTTTTCGTTTTTTAAGTTTCGCGTCCAGTTAATTATACTTGTACCCCATTTTCGGGACATCATACGGTAGGTCCAATCATTATCCAACTTAGGGGTGTGTCGGTCCAGGTATTTCCCTGGAACGGTTCCAACGGTTACGGTGACAAAGATGTAACCGTTCCAAATTACCGGTACAGTTCCATTACTGGTACAGGCGATCAAATCCCACTCACATGGCAAGGATGAAGCAGGCAGTCAAATCCCTATCGTCCTTCTTCCATGCTTATGATATCAACTTGCAAAACAATAGCATCATTTTCCTTGACAATTCGCTAAGAGGAAGGAATTTGAACAAGTGTTACAAAAGAGGCAATTTATTATCAATAATAGTTACCAAACAATTCAAGGAAAGAATAATGACGTTGCAGTTTAAGAACTTAGCATGGCAATAATACTGGAGACAACTTCCATGCTAACCAGTCCAGAAGATAACTTCCCGCTCAAGAGCCATTCCATGAACCATTCTCAGTCCATGGAAGTAGTAAGGGCGCTTCCAGGTACAACATGGAACAGAACTGAGAACAAGATCCATGCTTACTGGTCCAAAACCCTTCCCGGTCCAGAGCCATTGAACCATTCTCCATGGTATCTTATCGGTCCGGTTCCATCCTTACTGGTCCAGTTCCATCCTCACCAATCAGAATGATCTCTTCCCAGTCCAGAGCCATTTCAAGATATCTTATCAGTCCGTGGAACTGGACCGGTAAGGGTCGAGTTTTTGTCACTGTGTGGAACCATTCCAACCTGATACTCGGTTCCACAGTCCCGGTACAGCTGTACCGACACACCTCTAATCCAACTTACTACGGCCTTTTTTTCATAGGATTTCTCGTCATAACCAATTTAGAGGAGATACGCCCTTTCCGCTTTGCTGAATGAGGGTGATAATCGAGATAATATCTTTATACGCTTTATATATAATTATACGCCTTTTTTGTTAAGCATTCCAAGCACTTCAAGCGGTTTCCTGGCAGATTTTAGCCGGGGTTTTTAACATGATTCGTTAGTTGTTTCTACACTACTTCTTTTTTTACGCAGATTATTAAATTTAATCATATGGAAAATTTCGGTGACGAGCCTCCAGCCCAGTTTGTTTGGTGACTTATCATTAATAAGCGAGCACCCTGCGAGATCCGGCTTTTCCGCTAAGCATTTTGGTTGCCAAGAACATATTTCGAATTTTTGCTAAGCAAAAAAGCCGTATCTCAGGAGATGCGGCTTTCTTGTTTAGTAGAAAAAGGTATTCGGCATGATATCCGCCTTTTAGGCTTAGAAAAAACGACATACGCCTAATCGCCTAAGGATTTCAAGAAATTTCAGAGATACGCCCTTTTTCACTAGTGTTTTTGTGTACCTTTTCGTACCCATAGGTACATGAATGAGGTATCATAAGGTGCAGAAGACTCCAAAGATTCTAGATATGCAAAAACCTGGAAATCGCCAAAATCCGAGATACGCCCTTCTTGCTAAGGACGGTAGTATAGGCAATAGGCATTTTTAGGTTTCCCTTCAACCCCTCAACCCTAGTGACACTCCGACCAACCTAAACTTTCCAAAATCCCACATTTACCGCCCTAAAAGCAGGGCGTCCAGTGACCTGGAAAACCTGGAATACTCAGGGAATTTTACTTAACTGGAAAACTCAAGAAATACTCAGGGAGTTTCATTTTTCTCCCGAAAAAAACCTGGAAAAAGACTAAGCGCCGAACATTTTTGTGGGAAGTTCCGGCAGTCTGAGGGAGAGAAGTTCAAGTAAGGTTTTAGTAGTATTTTAAAATTATAGATGTTCCATAATATGGTACATATTATGTACAAATATTTCTTAACAGACTATAATATTTCAAGTACCTATAGATTTCTATAAAAATAAAACTTTTTTTTTAAATTTTTGTTGTTACAATTTACAATGCAATAATTAAACATTTAAATGAATTGCGTTGCAATTGCTTCATTTTTTGGTTCATTATTTTCAATAATAAGCCATTGGAATTGACCAATAAAAATTTAACCCCCCCACCCTCAAAATTTGTTGGTTTACGTTTCAAGGTACGTAGAATCCAAAAATCGAATAAAAATTTGGCCGTCTGTCCGCCGTACACGGCAGTTCCCTTAGTTACCATGGACCGATTTTGGTATGTGGGCTCCACTTGGGGTCTAGTTGTGCCCCAAAGCTTTTGTTTGATGTCGGTCACTTGTAAGGGTTGACATTTTGAAAATGCCCTAGCTCAAAACATTCTGATATAAAGGTTTTTCCATCAAAGATAGTTGTCTGAACTCCCTGCCACTTCACAAACGGTGATTTCAAATCAACCGCCTAGACCCGGTTCCGAGGCGCCCTGTCAGAGGTCAGCGCTATCGTTCGCCCCCTACAAGAACTTAGGGGCGGAATTCGCAGTCATTCCTCAACGCCGAGGGACTCCTCAATGAAGCGATGAGGAACCGTCGCATGCTCTGCGCTATTCACAGTCGTCATGTCGAGGAAATCCTTGAGGAGTTCCTCGAGTCGTATGACCATTTCCTCAGCGTCGTATTCACAATCCTAACTCGACGTTGAGGAAATCCTTCAAATCGGCTCAAAAGGAGCAGAATATCGAGGTACGTGAAAAGGTCCCTCAAGGAGTTCCTCAACACATTTTTTGTTAACTATCAGGTTGGGTTACCTACTTTTTTCCAATTTTCTGTAGTCAGAATCCGTACATAATGCTTTGATAATCATAATTGAAGGCCTTGCTCAAAAAACGAGCTATATGCATATTTCACTATTTTTTGAGAATCAAAAAAGTTTCAGAAATTCCTGCTTCAAAATGTTTAAAATCCAATTATACTACAATTAATTATGTCTGAGGACGGATAGAAACCATATAATTATGATTTAATTTGTTAACATAATTTAACGTGAAATAATCTGCAAGCAAGTTTGCAGATAGCTCACACTTTTATTAAATTCCCTTCTGATATGGGGGAGGGGGGGTGCGCCTGATTTTTTTTTTTTTTTTTTAATTTTTAATCGAAAGTAGACCTCATTCTGAGAATTTTGACAACAGCCGTTTTTTTTTTTTTTGGATGAATAGTTCTTTTTCTGTCATTTCTAAAAATGTCGGCGGGACCCCCCTGCCTACTGTGACGTCATAAACATTCGAAACTTAGAAAAATAATGGAAAAAATTCTTCTCACGCTAGAAGGTCGCAGTTGGTGTCAAAATGGGGTATTTCAGTCAATTTTTTAAAAAAAAATTTCAAAAGAGTATGGCTCAGGAATAACGGTAATTGGGTTTGTTCATCGAGAAAATGTTTTTAAAAAATCAGAGAAGCTAAGAAAAGTTGAAGATTTGAATGGTGTGACGTAGCTAGCCAATAAGTATCCATGCACAGAGAAGAGATGAAACCGTTGGAGGACCTCTTGGATACTACTACACCGGGTGTAAGCCTAACTGGTCTGCCATACGGTACCAGTCAATTCTACAACTAATTTGCAACAAAAAATGTCCCTTAGCAATTTTTTTAAAACCCTTTGTTTTCGAGTTATTTTAACTTTAAACTTTTTTTTTCGTGATTTTGACCTTATGTCATTAAACCCATAACTCATACCCCGGTCATAACTCCTTTAATTTGCTGTGTAAATTACAATTTAAGGATACCGTTTGAAAGAGCATTAAATTTCCTATTGGATAGATGCCATAACTTTTTTTTTTGAGTCAAGGTTTGAGACATGAAAACGTCCTCTAAAAAGAGAATTTTACGTAATTTTGGAAACCTCTCATTTTTCAATCTCAAATTGAACTACGAGAACCCATGCTTTTTCAAGATGCAAGAACAGTGAAAACTGCGCCAGAATCTTAGCTTTCCAATGGTATAATCAAAACATATTCTACAACCGAATTTAGTTGTGAAATTTGTGTTTGAACGCGGAAAAACGTGCATTTTTTCAACGAAATCAGCGCTCTGGCCTCTCGTTTCCGGAGGCCTCGCGGTCTACTGCGGCCCCCGCCCACCCGCTGCTATCGTCCGACCCCTCAGATCGACTAGGCCGAGCGCCGATTTCGTTCGAAAAATGCACTTTTTTCCGCGTTCAAACACGAATATCTCCCCTAAATTCGGTTGTAGAATATGTTTTGATTATACCATTGGAAAGCTGAGATTCTGGCGCAGTTTTCATTGTTCTTGCATATTGAAAAAGTACGGGTTCTCGTAGATCAATTTGAGATTGAAAAAATGCGAGGTTTCCAAAATTACGTGAAATTCTCTTTTTAGAGGACGTTTTCATGTCTCAAACCTTGACTCAAAAAAAGTTATGGCATCTATCCGATAGGGAATTTAATGCTCTTTCCAACGGTATCCTCAAATTGTAATTTACACAGCAAATTAAAGGAGTTATGACCGATTTAATGACATAAGGTCAAAATCACGAAAAAAAAGTTTAAAGTTAAAATAACTCGAAAACGAAGGGTTTAAAAAAAATTGCTAAGGGACATTTTTTGTTGCAAATTAGTTGTAGAATTGACTGGTACCATATGGCAGACCAGTTAGGCTTACACCCTGTATACTACTCACACACGCGCGCGGCGTAGTGTGTGTGCATTTATGGCGGCCCGCCTTTTTTTCAAACGTGTGATCTCTTTAATTAATTTTTCTACCACATGTTATAGTATCATTGGGCTAAAAGTTGTAGTATATAGGTTTTCAAGGGTGCTGAATCCAAATTTGAGGTCAAAAACTTGAATTTCCGACCCACTGAAATACTCCAATCTCAGAATGAGGTCTAGTTTACATTAAAAATAACAATTAACTGTTTTCCGCACACCCCATTTTAACCGAGTCAAAATTAACTTCAGTAAATTTCTCACTCCTTTAGTCTATTACAAATCATGACAAACTGTAATGCTTTATTTTTATTTTGCAGAAAGCCATCATCGTTACCGATAAAATTGTCATCAAAGGAAGTCAATTCACATTGAAGATAAAAGAAAAATCTTCATCGCCTTAATCAAGTTCCTCTTACTCTCTGGCGTCAATGAAGATGTCAACGGTGTAGTGCCTCCTTCATATGCTTGCTCGTCCCACGCTATTACATCATGATCGGAATCCTCATCGTCTTCATCGTCGCTGATCACTTGGTCTGGGTTTCTTCCTAGCCATAGTCAAGGTCTTTGCAGGTCCTTCGTCGCTGTCATTCAGTCTTTGCAAGCTGACAATCCACTCAAGTCATCGTACGTCCATACTTCCTCACTCCGGAATTTCTCTTTGTTCTTCGGTACAGTCATATTCCACCTTTTCGTTTATTTTCAGTTGATGCCAAAGTGTTTTTAATACAATTTGTGTCTACTTCGTTTTATATTGTTGATGTAAAATTAAATTAATGTTTTAAAAAATCTGATTAAATGTTGTTTAAGTTGTTGCAATTTGGTTGTGTTGCACTTTTTTCGTTCCTTCACGTGATTTTTGTTATATCAGTTCAATAATAATGAGTTTCATGAGACTAGGGTGATGGATTTCCAAATGCCTTTTGAAATGAAGACCTACATAGAGTAGGCACGTGCTTTCGAGTACCTACACAGTAAACTATTAGTTCCAGCGTGAACCTTCCTCTCCTAATTCCGCGACATTGAGTTGAACCTTATTCTATGAATCGTTCTATCAAGTACTTCAAACAAGAAAATCGTTGAATCGAGGTAGGTACACGTGTGGAGGAAATCGTGTTTTTGAAAAAATCACAAGTTCCCGACCTCAAAATTATGATAATAAACGATGCTCCTATCGACTTATCAAGTTAACATTTTTGAAACCACTAGAGGAAGGAGGAAGATCTCAAAAAATGATAGAGCCTACATCTTGAACATTTTTTTTTTTGTTTGAACAAAATTTGTTCATTTAATGATCATGAGAGAAGAATCAGTAAAACTCATTACGAGCCCTTGGGAAAACTGGTGGGCTAAAAACCACGAAATTTTGGTACTTTTTCAGGTTTTCCCTTTTTACTTCCTAGTGAAATATTGACTATACAGGGTGTAACCTTAAGCTGGGTTCACATGAGCGCGGTCAACGCAGTTGTGCGAGGAGGCGGTTACGCGTTCGGCCATTTGATTGGCGGCGCCTCAGCCGCCTGAGTACTTTTGGAGTGGACTGTCGCGTTTCAAAAATTCTGATATTCGACGCGTAACCGCGCGCCCTTTGTTTACATTTTTTGTTATCACGACTTGTTATCACCACTTGTTCCAGCACGGGTATCAAATGGTGTGTTGTGATTTTTCCGGAAGCTTGATCCAAAATTAATCAAAGTTTTAGTGAAATTGTAATTGAATTAGTTAAGAAGAGAAGAGAGCTGTGGGAATTTAAGTTAGGGGTCGACGAGTATTTTTTACTTCACTTATTTTTATAATTTTCGTTTATTTTGGTCTCTCGTAGACATTAAATGTCTACGAGAGACCAAAATAGACGAAAATCAAATTTTGATGAATGCATCGTAATGAAATAAAACGTATACCTATCTAATAATTATTATCTGTGATTTATTTATGTAATGGATACTCAAATTGATGAGAATTTCAACCACTTGAGGTGATTTCCAAGATTTTTTTGCATAATTAGCACCTACAATGGAATTATAAATAATTACGTTTTTCATAGGAATATTCTACATCATAATTCACATTGATAATAATGATTACAAATAAAATAAAGCTATCAGAATTCCGATTTTTGGAGTTGGTAGGTAACGGTATCTATCTCGATTCAGTTGGATTCTTTTCATCTTTGATGCATTTAAAAATGAAATGGAACATCGTAGGAACAGAAAAAATGTACCTACTTGATGTACCCCCCAGTCACCCTTGATGAGGAGGTACATTGGTGATTTTATAGTGATTCATATAGTTCAGACGAGCTGAATTGAATCACAATGTGAAAATAAAAATGATAGGATTCAAACCAGCTAGGATTCAAAACAATAGGATTTCAACTGAGGCGCGGGAAAATAGAAGTCGAAAAGCTGTCCCGCGACCATGTGAACCTCTAGACACCCGCCGCGTAACCGCCTCCTCGCACAACCGCGATCATGTGAACCCAGCTTAACTGCACTAGTCGATTCTGCAACTAATTTGCAACAAAAAATGTCTCCTAGCAATTTTCTTTAAAAGGCTTCGTTTTCGAGTTATTTTAATTTTAATCTTTTTTCTCATGATTTTAATTTCACGTCATTAAAATGGTCATAACTCCTTTAATTGGCCGTTATAATTACATTTTGAGGATACAGTTGGAAAGAGCATTAAATTTCCTATTGCATACCATCTTACCTTTTTATTGAGTCAAGGTTTAAGACGTGATAAAGCCCTCTGAAAAGATAATGTTAACGTAATTTGGGAAACTTCGAATTTTTTCAATCGTTAAGTGAATTACGAGGACTAATATTTTTTCAAGATGTAAGAAAAGCAAAAACTGCGCCAAAATCTCGGCTTTCCAATGGTATAATCAAAAAATATTCAACAACCAAATTTAGGAGAGAAATTTGTGTTTGAACGAAGAAAAACGTGAATTTTTTCAACGAAATTCGTGCTCCGCCTAGACGATCTGAAGGGTCGGGCGATGGAATGAGGAATTTCACCGAATTCTGTTTGCATTTTTCCTGAATAGTTAATGGTGTAGGATAGATGAAAATCGGGCTGATTTCGGAAAATAAGTCTCCTGTTATTTTTGGGAGACAATCAAAATTTTTGATTTCAAAACTAACCGGGAAAACGGAAGTGAAGCAGGAACACTCGCTGATTGGGCTGTTCAGATCGCCATCTCCACCCAGTGTTGCCCGATGGGACGACGAAATCGTGTTTTCTAAGAGAAAAGTTATCAAACAAAACAGGGGAAACCTAATTTTCCCCATCTTGCTTTTTCTATTTTTTTTCTTCAGTTTTTCGATTTCGAACTTTACTGTTTTGTGAAATTTTTCATCTGGGGACTATAGATTTCTCAATCTCAGCACTTCAAGCGGCCATAAATGAACTATTCCAGGATGACGTCATTTTCCCGGTTTTTTTAAACATTCGTATTTTCTAGACTGTTATGTTTATTCGTAAATTAGGAAGTTCGGGTTGAAAGTTTGCCTTAGGAGGTTTTTCGAGGTGCTGAATCCGATTTTGGGGTAAAAAATAGGGAATTCCGAAATGGTGAAATTCCTCATTGGGGACCCCGGAGCCTCTGGACCACTGACTTCGTTGAAAAAATTCACGTTTTTCCTCGTTCAAACACAAATGTCTCCACTAAATTTGGTTGTTGAATATTTTTTGATTATACCATTGAAGAGCTGAGATTTTGGCGCAGTTTTTACTGTTCTTGCATCTCAAAAAAATTTTGGTCCTCGTAGTTCACGAAATTACGTAAAATTCTCTTTTCAGAGGGCTTTATCATGTCTTAAACCTTGACTCAAAAAACGCTGCAAATTATTACACAATGATTTATTATTTTTCTATATAGATCACTTCTTCTATATAGATCACACGTCTACAGAATCACCAACCATCCAATATGAAGAAAAAAAACCAAAATCACCAACCATTGATCGCATTTCGGTCAGCTCTAATTTGAACGGAGATTAGGCCTCTTTTGCGATTCACACTCGTGTTTTGATTTATATATATATATTTCAATATAAACCCTTAAATTTTCGTAGGGAGCGAACGGTTTGTCCTACAGAGCTCCGCGTGGTCTCAAAAAATTCTAAAAATTCTTTAGAATCTTAAATTGAAGGAAAAACAATACCTTTATATCAAAATTTTTTGAGTTAAGGCGTTTTCAAAATTTCAAATTTGATTTTGGAACCCTTAGAAGTGACCTACATCAACCAAAAGCCTCGGGGCACAACTAGACCCCAGAAGGAGCCTACATACCAAATTTCATCAAAATCGGTCAATGCTAAGTGGGGAAAGTGCCGCGTACGGCCAAATTTTTATTCGATTTTTGGATTCTACGTACCTTGAAACGTAAACCATCAAATTTTGAGGGGGTGTTAAAAATTTTTTTTTCTTGTTCGATTCCAAAGGTTCATTATCGAAAATAATAAACCAAAAGGCCAGGGACCTATCCGATAGGAAATTGAATGCTCTTTCCAACGGTATCCTCAAATTGTAATTATCATAGCTAATTAAAGGAGTAATGACCATTTTAATGACGTAAGGTCAAAATCACGAGAAAAAAAGTTTAATATTAAAATAGCTCGAAAACGAAGCTTTTTAAACAAAATCGCTAAGAGTCATTTTCGTTGCAAATTAGTTGTAGAATCGACTCGTGCGGTATGGCAGACCAGTTTGACACCCTGCATACATAATGAAAGATCATTAAATTTTGCGTCAAATGAACTCCAATTTGGGACCTGCACAACGGTCTTAATTGACAGTCTAAAAAAGTGTCGAGGAGGAGGAGTAATTAATAAAATGTCAACCCTTAGCTTGGCTGATCTTTTTCTTGTGTTTTTCCCTTAGTTTGAACTAAAATATAGACAAAAATTAAAAATTGGCTTTATTTTAATTGGGTTAATTGAGGAGGTGTTGTAAATGACACCGTGCCAAGCTAAGGAGGGTGAAGGAAATAAAATGACGAAAGGCCAGAATTTTTTTCATTGAATTTTATTTTATTTAACTCATTTCAAACATTAATTATCTATATTAATAGTTCAGCCTGGTTTTCTATTATCGTAATTGATTTTTTAAAACCTTACATGAAAGAAAATTTTTTTGATTTTTTTTTTCTTCTTTTCATATTGGATGGTTGGTGGTTTTGTAGAAAAGTGATCTATATAGAAAAACGCTTGCATACGAGTCTGCAACGCATTGGGACATTTTCATGTCTTTACCCATTGCTTTTTACCTCACTATAGGATTTTATAACCCACCCTCCGTTGTTGTCAGAATGTGAAACGAATCATTAACATAATAATATCTAAGTCGAATGCTATTGTAGGTGGCACTGTCTTCTTACTACGAAAGAGTGTAGATATATTATGTTACAAATTGACACAATTATTAATATTAAGAGGTAGGTACCTAATTTCAATAAAATAGACGATTCCGGATTAATTATCTTCTACACTCACGATCATTAGTTTGTAAACAAAATATGAGAACAGTTATGCCCATAGCTCCGCTATTCGTATAGTCAATATGTTATGGAGAACATGAAAATGTTCGTTAAATCGAGAGCTTTCCAACGAGTGGTGAACGATTTTTGTGGGTTAAAAAGTGTAGAAAAGGAACAAACCTAACAACGGGGTCGTTGTAGGCGGAAATCATTATAAAGGCACTGTAACACAATTTCGTGACAGTTTTTTGTGCTATGTGCCAGGGCAAAGACATGAAAATGTCAAAAGTAGGCGTAAAGTTGCTGAAAAAAATTTCTATAAGTAACGCCTTACGAAAAAATATCGTCTTGACTCTCGGTGACAATCACGTAAGTTCATTTATTTATTATTCATTTACATGAGTTTCTATCGACTCAATGATTTGCAACCCGTTCAATTACATCCTGAAGTTTGTTGCTCAAAATCGTAAGAAAATATAATTATTTCATTTTGCTGGAATATGAATGTTTTGGGGATGTCGTAAACGACACCTTGCCAAGGACAGGAGGTCAAGGTGATTGGGTTGACTAGATTGTGACGTTTTGGACCTAATTTATGAAGTTTTGAGACCTTTTTTTATATATATTTTGATGGTTCTCTAATAATGTTTATGTTCTATTTTATGACTTTTATTTTTAAGTTCTATTTAACTAATATTTTTATATACTATTTCATGAGGGTCGCTACCGATCGAGAGGGGAACTCATTCTATCCCTTGTCTCTCCTCTCACAACCGATTCATGCGAAGAGGATGATGAAGATGAACAAAAAGAGTGATGAATATTTGAAATGTTTTGAAACAATAATAATTAGTTGAATTTTGAATTGTTTTATATACTCCAACTACCTCTGATACTCTTAGTTAAAGGGGGTGTCAGTCGGTCGACGTTCGCTCCGGGTTAATATTTCTCTCAAGAACCGGCGCTGAAAGTTTAAAAGTTGTAGATACCTAACTTTGAAATTTTCGAAATTCTTTAGTGCATCTAACTAGGGAATTGAAAAACTTGAAGATTGCCTCTGGAATCATCAAAATTGAACAATAATCGCCGGCAAAATGTAGTCGGAAACACCGTTTATTATTGAATTTTGAAAATTTCAAATTTAGGGTCCAAAATTTCAAAACTTTTAAACTAGTCCAACAAAGAATTTCGAGGCCATTGCAGTACTCGTATCAACATAAAATGTGTAGGTTAATTACCTTTTCTAAGCAAATTTTTGAACTGCCATACTGCACGAAGAACCTTTTCATTCATACTTTCTACAGATATTAATTTATTCGAAAGATTCCTAAATTTGTTGAGGGTTCCTCATAATTTTTAAAAAGAAGCGCGAAAAACGTTCCTGAATTCAGTTTTTCAAAACACCGCTACGAGCGCTCAACTTCAATGCGTTTTCTACGTTCATTGTTGATTGTTTGATTTTATTTTACATATAAATGAATTTTAAGAGTAAGTAAGTAGTTAATTAATGGCCCAAATTAGATTTTTTGTGAGTTTAGTGCTATTTTACACGTAGTCATCAATTAGTTTTGTTGGTAGAACTGCGTGCACCGGCATTTTCATCTCAGTTCAGTTGGTGCTGCTGGATGGTGTCTGTTCATTTTTGTTGCCGTGCGTTGATTTCGAGTTTTCCGTGAGATTTTCCTACAAAATTCAAATAGATTAGAAGTTACTGTTTGTCGGATTTTGCAGGATCGTTTTTGAACTCTTCAGGATGGAAATAACGGAAGACAACCTCAAGACGTTGTCGAATTATTTACTCCAAACGCTGGACCCGAACCCCGATGTTCGACGGCCATGTAAGCTCACCATGTTTCAACTTACAAAATAATAATGGTTTTATTTTGATTTGAAAGTAGTATCGAACCGAGAAGTTTAATCGGGAAATGAAAGAATTGATCAGAAAACACGAGTAGTTTGGGTGACCGAGAAACATTGAACAATGTTGTGTAAGTTTTGGCGCGCACGCCTTTGCGATTTTCCCTTCTAGGGATGTTCCTACCTAAGTTACCCGAAGATTCAATTGGTTTTCTTGAAATCTATTGAGGAAGGAACCCCCTAATTCGTTATGGTTAAGTGCTAGGTATGTTTTGTAAATTTTATCTGAAAGGCAACATAGTTTGGTTATCCGCAGAAACTGACGCGGTACCTACCATCGCACAAGGTTCCTTGTTAGTCACTTGTTGCTGTGCCTGTGATCTCAACTGATGTAATATTATCAGTAAATTTAACCCTTAACTTGGCAAGAAAAATTCAGGTTGACCAATCGTTCCAATAATTTTGGTTAGTGATGCCTAATACGCTCAGAAACAAGGGGAAAATGCTTTAAAAAATCATTATGGCCTTAGGCCATGGGAATCTACAAATTTACATTATGTTGCCAAGTAACCGATGTCATGGGCATTGTATGTACCTACTATGTTGCTTTAAGCAACATTGCCAGGATACGGATGGACATATTGCATGTAATCAGAACCTTCGTTAATGTCAATATTTATTGAGGTTAATTCCAGGAATTAGGTTAAAAAAAACATGAAAATGTTGGTAAAATGGAATATTATTTGAACAATTTTCGTTTTATTTACCTAATTTTTTGATAACCTATCACATAATTAGTCCCACTTGAAAATCATTGGAATAAGATTTTAGAATAATAACAACAATACAAGTTGAAATCATAGTTTTTTTGTTTTGTTACGGAAGTGGGGAAACTTTAAGAGCGAAGGAGAAGTTCACCAACAGTGTTGGACGCCCCTGACTATAAAGCTAAGTTGGCATGCATTGAAGAGGAGGCTAGAAATGCAAACGGAGAAAATAAATAGCAGGTGACTTCAATGCAAAGGCAGTGAAATGGGGAGAACCAGCTCCAGATAATGAAGGGCATAAAGTCATAGATATGGTGTCAAGACTTGGACTAGTAGTCATAAATGACGGAAATGTACCAACCTTTCGTAGAGCAGGATGTAGAGGAACCATACCTGATATCACTATGGCCTCAGAGAACCTCACAGCACAGATTACTGAGTGGAGAGTCTTGGAGGATTACTCTGCCAGCGACCATCAGTACATCCAGTTTGAGATAGGAGGGAATATACCCATACAACCGACAATCTCCCAGCACCAATGGAATGTTGAAAGATTGGACAGGGACATATTTGGTGCAATGATTCAGTTGGGCAAGGGACCCCTGGAGAAGATAAAACAGAGGGCAACTGAAGGGTCCCTTGCTCTCCTATTGGTGACTGCAACCATGGATTTGCTGACCAAGGCTTGTGAGAGCTCTATGCCTAAGAAGAGATACATGAATAACCGCCGCCCTGTCTACTGGTGGAACCAGAATATTGCTGAACTTAGGAGGACATGTTTACGGCTCAGAAGACTATCTCAAAGAACTAGAAGGGACTCCTTGGAGTTCCAACTGAGAAAAGACCAATACAGGGTGGCAAGACGGACTCTGAAGATTGCCATAGCCAGGAGCAAAGCTAAAAACAGTAGACAACGATCCTTGGGGTCTTGGGTACAAGGTTGTGCTCAAAAAGCTCAGGGAATACTCGTACAATGTATTGTACATGTATAACATAATTTCTGGATGTTTATCTGCTATTGCTTTTAATATTTCTACAGGGATTCTATCTGGGCCTGGGGCTTTTTTATTGCGCATTGACTTCACCGCTCGTGCAAATTCATCTAGAGGGAAGAGAGATATATCACCCGATATTGCAATCGGTGGTGAGGCATGTCATGCCTCAAAGAAGGTATATTCCCAGAGCGATGGAAGTTGGCAAGTCTCTTACTAATTGGGAAAGGCAAAGGAGACCCCAATACAGCTTCAGTTAAAATCTTAGTTGCTTATTCCAATCTGAACTTATTCAGCAGCCTTTTTCTCATGACTTAGTAAAATTTTTGAGAGAAATTTCAATAGGATAAGACAGAAAAAAAGTTGGCACATACATGATCCGAATCATTGGAGTTAATCTCAAAACATCAATCTCTGAGTACCTTGCACTACCCTCATAGGGACCGTCTCTGAAAATTTCATCGAATTCCATCAAATTCGAGTAGAAAATGGAGAAGTTATGGCTGTGAATAGTTTTCATAGGGACCATCTCAATCCGTAAAACAACAATCCCTGAAAGTTTCATAGAAATCCGACGGAAAATGTAAGTTAGGGCTTTTACAAGGAATTCACGTTTCCCCTTGTGCAATGACTACTATCAGTCCGGGAGCGATGATTTATATAGGAGACCATCTACCCGCCAAGCCTCCCAGAAAATTTCATCAAAATCTGACAATAACTTCGTACAGTTATGCCTGTTACCAGGATTTCATGACAGACACAAAACCAAAATGAGGTATTTCAGTCAATTTAAAAAATGTTTTTTTTTTTTTTCAAAAGAGTATGGCTCAGGAATAACGGTAATCGGATCTGTTCGTCGAGAAAATGTTTTGAAAAATCAGAGAAGCTAAGGAAAGTTGAAGATTTGAATGGTGTGACGTAGCTAGCCAATCGTGACGTAGCTAGCCAAAACTGTCTTTGAAAAAAGTATCCATGCACAGAGAAGAGATTGTAATGTTCTCACTAGTAGCAGGTTCAAATTGAGGCTCCAGAACGTTGACCTGATCTTCCTCTTCTTTTCCGTCATATTTAAAACGAAAGAAAGAAAAGAAATCGTGGGCGATACACTTGCTGAAAATTTTTTAAGTCGAAACCACAAACGAAGCGAACAGAAAACAACCGATTACAGACGGCAGACGTAGGTAACGCTAAAGATTGAACCATAAAGTAACGCTATCCGATGAGAATCTCTTGGATACTACAAAATACTACTCACACTCGCGCGCGGTGTAGTGTGTGCGTTCATGGAGGCCCACCTTTTTTTCAAACGTGTGATCTCTTTAATTAATTTTTCTACCACATGTTATAGTATCATTGGGCTTAAAGTTGGAGTATATAGGTTTTCAAGGGTGCTAAATTCAAATTTGAGGTCAAAAACCTGAATTTCTGACCCACCGAAATACCCCATTGTTCAGGAAGGCCTAAAAGATAAAAAGAGAGTGACAATTTTGATTTTTGAAAAAAAATTGTATTCATCATTAAAAAATGAAAATTCAAATGAGATGTTAGAATAATAAAAATGGAATATGTTAAAAATGTATATCATATTGTTGCCGCTGTAAAAAAATTGAAAGATTGCCTAAAATTTTCGTCTTTTTTAGAGACTTGGTTGTCTCGAATTGGTTGTGTGCGTAATTAATTAGTCATGTTTTTCCTTCAGCCGAAAAATTCTTGGAGAGCGTCGAAGCCAACAAGAACTACCCAATTCTCCTTCTGAACCTGATTCATCTCCCGAATGCCGACCCCACCATCAAAGTTGCCGGCGCAATCACTTTCAAAAACTACGTGAAGAGGAACTGGCCTCTGGTGAGCATGATTTCTCTTCATTATTAAACGAGTGGTTTTTCTCTTGATAGTGTCTAGCAGAAGTCCAGTATGAAGCTGGGTTCACATAGGTGCTAAGCCAGAAAGTCGTAACGTAAAAATTTGACCAAATTGGGTTATTGGTACCCGGGGGTTTTGGGGTCGATTTCTATCGATTTTCGGAGTTTTTGAGTCGTATCTCTATTATAAATGCCTCATACAAGCCTCCCGACTTTCGCGTTAAGGCGTGTTAACTTGATTTTGCTAAGAAACTAGTCGTATCAGAGCGATTCAGAAGAAGAAAACTCGTATCTTGACACTCATACGGGAATATGCCTATTTCGACGATACGACTTCTTGCATTAAATCGGCATGATACGACTTTTTGCCTCTGAAAACTCAACATTTAGTGGTGACTTTACGTTTAAACTAAGTGAATAAACGTTTATTTTTATAGATTCAGCAGTTTTTTCTTACACTCTGAACAGAGATATGAAATACAATTGACTTAGAGCCAAGTAGGATGACAAAATAATCAATGTGAAATGGTTTCTTGAATTAAAATGTTAATTCAAATGAATTAATGTTTCAAGAATTAAAATGAACAGAATATTCGTAACTTCGGGTTTACGAGAGCGTAATCTCGTATCATCGTTTTTTGAGAATTTACACTCAAAAATGTTTAATTTTGACTCCAGAAATCGATTCGGCTACTAATTTCTTTTGAAAAAAAACCTATACTTGTGGTAAAAGGAGGAAGAATAATCCCGCGAACGAATTATTTCGCCACGAAACCTGTTAGGTCGTTTTCCCGAAGGTTGGGTGAAGTCAAGATACGACTTTCTGGCTTAGCACGGCAGCATAGGTGGGTAATGTCCGTAATGCGTAGCGCTAAAAGAGAAGTGGGGGTGTTCTAAAAAAGTAAGTAAAAGTAAACAACCATTTCAGGTCGGATTTTCGTCCGACTGCCATTCTTGTCGTCGCGGACGTCATCAGCTGTCTTCCTAAGGGAAGATCAGAATTTGTTCTGACGATTTCGCTCATGAAAGCCCTAGGGCTAGGGAGCTAGGTTCTTCTGGAGGGGTGTAACTCTTTGGTGCCAACATAAACATTGTTTTATTTGGTATTATTTTAGTGGCTGCGGTGCTCGACGCACCAGAACCGAGTTCTGTTAAAGACCTACAGGTTTTTTTGGGATTTGTCGCCTTCTTATCAAAATTCTTGCCAAAATTAGCTGACACACTACACCCACTTTACCAGTTACTTAAAAAAGATGTTCCTTGGGACTGGAACTCACAATGTAAACAGTCTTTCTTGGCAGTAAAAAAAATTTTTAAGGAAAATAGGTCTCTGGCTCATTATGACCCTTCCTTACCACTTAGGCTGTCTGTTGATGGCTCGGGAGTGGGGATCGCCGGGGTCCTAACACAGGTACAGCAGGGGGTGGAGCAGCCACTGGCATTTACCAGTAGAGCCCTTTCCGACACCGAGAAAAAATATCCGGTCATCCATAGGGAAGCACTGGCAATCATCCATTCGGTGAAAAAGTTCCATATCTACCTCTTTGGTAGGGAATGGTTGTTAATCTCCGATCATAAACCTCTAGTAACTATTTTTGGGCCGAAAACAGGCATACCAGATTGTAGTGCTAATAGGTTACAAAACTGGGCACTATTTCTAGCCAATTATACCTTCAAAATAGAACACGTAGCGTCCTCTAAAAATATTGCAGATTGGCTCTCACGGGCACCAGATTCCAGAAAAAAATATGTAACACCTAACAATGATTGTCTTACAATTAATTATGTTTTTAACGAAATTGTGATCTGCCGTTAAGCTATGGTGACATAGTAAAAGCAACTAAAAAAGACAGCGTCATCACGAAAGTTGTTACATTTACCAAGTGTGGATGGCCCAGTAAGGTCGACGAAAATTTGACACCATTCTCTCGGATCAGGGACGAACTGCATGTCGAAAAGGACCTGCTTTTTTGGGGCTATAGAGTCATTATTCCTGCTGATTTACGCGCAAAAATTCTAGCTGAGTTGCATAAATCCCACATGGGAGTTGTCAAGCTCAAAGCAATGGCTCGATCGTATTTATGGTGGCCAGGACTTGACAGGGAGATTGAGTTGTTAGTTAAGTCATGCACTGGTTGCGCTAAATCTAAGGATGACCCCCCCAAAAGTACTCTGGTTCCCTGGGAATGGACGAATAAACCTTGGGTTCGCCTCCACATGGATTTTCTGGGTCCTATTAAAAATCATTATGTCCTCGTAGTGCTAGATAGCCATAGCAAATGGCTAGAGGCTTTTCCAACTAAAAATATGACAGCGGCAGTAACCATCAAGTTACTGCGTCAGCTATTTGCAAGGTTTGGGTTACCCCAAGAATTGGTGGCGGATAATTTCTCAGCTTTTGTGTCGGAGGAATTCCAAACATTTCTCAAAATGAACGGAGTCAAATTTAAATCAGGCGCTCCTTTTTCCCCCCGTACCAATGGTGCGGCTGAGAATGCCGTACGCACCATTAAACGTGCCATAAATTCAGCATTGGGAGAAGAGGGAGATTTAGACGCCATTCTCCAAAGATTTCTTATTGACTATCGTAATACTGAGCATTCAACCACAGGCAAAGCACCGGCGGAGGCTCTCATGGGTAGAAGACTGCGAACCAGATTTGATTTAATTAGGCCGCCTACCACTGAACAACTTGTACACAAAAAACAGGAAAGTCAAGTAAGGCATCATGGGGGTACTAATGAAAAATCATGGTCAGTCGGAGATCTCATATGGGCTCGAAATTATAGAAAAAATGAAAATAAATGGATAGCAGGAGTAATTAAAAAAATAAATGGTCCTCGTAGAGTAGGAGTTAACATTCCAGAGTTGAATGTAAGTTGGATTAGGCATGTTCACCAAATACGTGATCGTGTAGAAAGAGAGAGTTCTAATGACATTGCCACAATTAGTGGGCCTCTTCTTTCTCACAATGTTTTTCCCTCATTAGTTAGGGCCGTCGAAAATGTTTCCTGTCAAACTAGTCCAATTGTGAGCAAAGCTGTGAGTCAAACTAGCCAAACTAGTCCAATTGTGAACCAAACAGTGAGTCAAGCTGCGTCACAGACTAGCCCAACTCTCACTACTTTAAAATTTTCTTCACGAGGCCGTCAGATAATGAAGCCTCGACGCTTTATTAATGAATGAATAAGATTAGGTATAAGGGATGTAAGATCTTTCTAAATAGTAATGATATATTATATTTACTAATTATGAATATGCATTTAAAAAATGGGTTTGGAAATTATGTGCTTATTAACAAATATATGATATGATACAAATATGTGATATTAACAAAGTTATACTAATATTTTTGTCAAATTGATAGAAAATGTGATGTAAAACACTTAATTAAATGAAAAATAATGTACCTATTATTCGTGCTTGATAAAATTTAGAGAATTTTTTTAAGGGGGGAGAAGTGTACCATATTCGTAGTTAGCGCTCCTAGTAGCGAACATGGAACTACTACATACATTCAAATGTCTAGGAACCTATAATAAGGATGGCTGTGTAGTGGTGACGTACCTACCCATTGTATCCGACATCTTGTAACGCGAATGTCTGCCTCCCTTGCTCTCTAAAATATAACGTTGTGTCGTATCTAATTGTGCGCCGGATTCTCTATCATTTACCCCGATATACTACTATGGGAGTGGCGTTTCACAATAGAAATATGCGTTATACGGAGTTGCTTTAGAGACGTGCTTACGGGAGCACCAGCTCACAGTATGGAAAAGATTGGGCTCTTGACTGGCAGTGTGACAGCTTGTAGCTCTGTGGCTGTAACACAACAGCTTTCCTTTGTTCCAACTCCGATTTCACTGTTTCTACTATTCTGTGATTGACGCTTTACAGAGCGAAGAGGGCGTGGACAAAATTCACGCTGAAGACAGGGAGCAGATCAAAGTGCTTATCGTGGATATCATGTTGACTTCGCCTCCGGCAATTCAGAAACAGCTGTCGGACGCCATCAACATCATCGGCAGGACGGATTTCCCCAGAAAATGGCCGACTCTTCTCTCCCACATGATTGAGAAGTTCCAAACTGGTAAGCGTAGATCCCTATCGCATATTGATGAGGTACTCCCTTAATGAGAAATCTGGCGATTGTTTGGAATGATGGAATTGGTTCAATAATGGAATTTAACATTTAACAGCAATGAAACTCGTAGGTGTCAATCTAGGGGCTAACCCGCACATTTCCTGAAAATTACTTCAACATTTATTGAACAATATTTTTGAATGGTTTTGCTTGGAAATTGGGTTTACCCCAATCAAAATTATTCAAAAAACAAGTTGATTTTTGATTTTAGAGGCCCCATTTTCGATCTGCTACTATATTTATTCACACTTGGAAACATATTTCACCGCTACAATCAATGGCATTGCACATAAATATTTAGAATAGAATATAGTTTATTTATACATCACCAATATGGTAGGTACATCGTCAACAACATGTAAACTAAGGGCTAAATATAATAAAACTTACAGATAAATATAAATAAATAAAGATTTATAAGTCAAATGAGAAATTCGTCAACTCGGTAAATGGGGGGCATTGTACATAGCTTTTTTATTGAAACTTTAAAACTAGGGATATCTAGAGTTTTGACTTCTTTACATCAAAGGAAAACTGCTGGCAGCTTGGTTTCAGGGTCCCCGGTTAATGGGGCTGGGGGACAAGATTGAATTGGCTTGTCCCCGATTTGACTCCTCCTTCCATCACCCATAGACCCAGGTATTTCCATTCACTGAGATGACCGTTCGGCTGGCACCACAAATCGACTCCCTCTTGACACTAAAGGTTGATGGACAGATTTCCTGAGATTCGGCCGCACTGTCTTAAAATAATCGTTGAATGCAGCAATCTGAGCCATTTTCCCAGCCCCAGATGTGGCGATCAGGACAAAGTCATCTGAAGAAGCCAGTGAGGACCAATGCCGCACCGCATGGATGTATCCAACCCTATTGGGACGCACCAAAATAGTCCGTAACTGTATTGAAGGAGGGTTGAGGACTGGTGTCGCCCTGCCTAGTGTCACTTGCATTATTGATCCATGGCCTGCCGCAATTTGGGTCCATTTAGATTGATCGAATGTACTGTACCAACTGCTTGGATTCCCCTATACTATGATTTTCAAGATAGAAAAATGTCAAAACTGTGTAAAATGCTTTCTCCGTCGAGGACTTCAATGTGAATCTCCCTCCTTTTTATGTTGGCTTCAACCAACACAAGCAGTGGCCCCATCAACATGAGTAACTGAGGGGTATAATCGCTTCCCAATGATTTTGTGGAACTGGCGTACTACTACTGATGAGAATGTGATAGGGCGGTAGTCTGCCTCTGTTTCTGGCATGTTTGTTTTAATCATTGAAGTTTGAGCTTGTAAGGGGGAGTAAAAAGCATCCCAGGCGAGAAATGGTGTGAATGGGAAACACCATTGTGAATGAAACAATGACTTCAGACTATGGGGGACTCTTCTCCACACCTCAGGACCAGAGGCATTCTTGATTGGTTCGGATATCCGTTATTGGCATCCATATATGATCCACTGGTTGATCCTGGGTGTGACGGACTTCTACTGCTCTCGATTTCCTGGATTGAGCTGACTATTGATTAGCCCAGTATTGCCTCAATTGCAGGTCTGTGTGATGCGCTTGAGCTCTTCCATTGCCTAGGATGTCCTCTGCTATTGCATCTCTATCAGAATCCCGTAACTTCCTATTCCTTGAGAATGTCTCTCGTCTCGTTTCTAGTGAGAACAAGGAACAATACAAAACAGAAAGCCAACAATATGATTCCCTATCTTCGTTAGTGAAGAAGCAATAATATTTTGACCCCTAACTTACATTATTATTATTTTTTTTTTCAGGCGATTTTCACGTCATCAACGGTATACTTCAAACGGCTCATTCGATTTTCAAAAGATATCGTTTCGAATTCAAGAGTCAAGTCCTTTGGGAAGAAATCAAATTTGTTCTGGACGAATTTTCCAAACCACTCACAGAACTATTTACGGTAAGTTGGAATTTGAAGTTCCCCCAATCCATAGAATCGTGTTATGATACGAGGAAACTTTGTGCCGTACCTAACTAGCAAAATTTGTTTGTGGTTGTGTAATCTTCACCAATCGTTAAAGAACGTATTTGGGCGTTTCAGGCAACTCACGGGCTGATCTCCACTCACGCCGCCAACCCTCAAGCCTTGAAAGTCATCTACTCTTCGCTTCTCCTCATCCTCAAAATTTTCTACTCCCTCAACTTCCAAGATCTACCAGAGTTCTTCGAGGACAACATCGAACTCTGGATGAAGCTGTCCCACGAGCTTCTGGTTGCGGACATCAAGGGCCTCGAGAGCGACGTAAGTAATGCGTTTCCTACCGTAGCATCATCTTTTCTCCTTGTAAAATGGAGCACAAAACCGATGAGATAAAGAAAGTATTCGAATTTTCATTAATAAACCGTTTAATTTACAGAAAGTAATGTCCAGATTATAGAAAAGTTAGAACATGACAAGAAAGGAGAAAAAAAGGAAAAATCATTTTATCAGAAAAAAATAGTCATTAAAACATCCTTTCATCAGATAAAAGCCACACACCAAGAAACATAATTTAATCATAAAAAAAATCAAAATCAACAAAAACACCATTTTATGTATAAAAAATATAAAAAACAGACATGAAAATTGCAACTATCAAATAACACTCAACAAACATCGTTTCATTATATAAAAATATCAATTAAATAGGAAAAACATCAAACCTAAAATAATCAATTTTTATTTCGAATAAAATCAAAATCCTCATTTTAAAAAATCTACAAAACGCCATCAACAAACAAGAAATATAATTTCATTATTGAAAAATTATAAACATTATTTTTATTTTCTATTATTATTATTTTTTTAATTTTCCAAAAAATATAATTTTGTCTGAAAATAAATCAAAACTATCGAGACTATAATTTTTTTCTTGTTAATTGGGGGATCCAGCTGGACTGCACTAGGAAATAGCTGCTATCTGGCAGTGGAAACGTAGACTCCTGTCCGCCACTCCATCTAGTTTACTTTTGGTCCACAATTCTTTCTAATTGGTGAAGCCTCCTCGATATCCAACAACCCACTCTAATTTTCCAGAACGACAACGAACCTGGCGTGATTGACGAGTTAAAAGCTCAGATAATCAACAACGTGCAGATGTACGCCCAGAAGTACGACGAGGAGTTCAGACCTTACTTGCCCGGATTTGTTACCGACGTGTGGAATCTCCTCGTAACTACTGGACTTCAACCCAAATATGATGCTGTAAGTAGATTGAATTTAATGGATCATTAACGATTGCAAATTTATGTTAAAAGCCGTTCGAAACAGTGTATACTCTCAGGAGAACCCTGGCTTTGTGAGGAGGTTCCATGGGCCCCGTTAGTGGTGTGCAAAAAAAACGAAGACGGGGTAGTTGCATGGGCCAAAATTCCGTATTTTTTACTTCAGATTCAATTTAGCTCACTTGAAAACGATTCTTTATCAGTTTTCAGTTCGAAATTCATTTTACTTTGCCGTATTTCAATAAGTTAATATCGTCCTCACTTGAGTAGGTGAGAGAGGCGAGATAACAACTCTGACGTCACCAGTCAGGCGGAATCTCTCGTCAGAGCGCGTTGAGATCACTGGATTCGAGGACAGATTCAAGTCAGAAACGTTGAAATTGACGCCCACCCCAACTCTGATGTAGTTGAATAAAAACGCAATTGAGTAGAACGTTGTCTATTACCGCGAAAATAATGAGTTACAAGTTGAATCGATTTCGACAGTTAGGTCATCATCAGTAACAAACAATAACTATTGTTATTGTTTATACAAATAAGTTATTGTTTGTTAGTGATGACGTAACCGTCGAGATCGATTTAACTTGTAACTCATTATTTTCATGGGAATAGTCAACGTTCTACTCAACTCCGTTGTTATCAAAATGGTTTTCCACAATCTCATCGCAAGTGATTTTATTCGTATCTGACGTAGTTCCCACCCTGCAGTGTCCTTGCCATGCGAAGATTTTCCCGTTTGAATCCGAAAATCCCGTTTTTTTTTTCAACACGAGACATTGGCCGTAAGACTGCCGCTATGGAGATCTCCTGGGGCTTCCTTCCCTCGATATCTTCATAAAAGGCGAGGCCGCCATGGCAGCCCTGAGGCAGAAATGGAATGGAACGTGGAGGGATTCACACCTCCAGGGCCACTCCATAATCCTGGGCCTTCTGTGTAATCCCATGCTTGACATGATGGCGGACATTATGCCTAGAACTTTCGCCGAGAAACACCCCTACAGATCAATCATAAGGTCAGAGGGGCCGCAAATCTCCCAATGCTGTCCCAACGACCTATTCTGGTATACAGATGGATCCAAAATAGGGAATGGTACAGGGATTGGAATTTACGGGACTAATCCCAGATGGAGCCACTCAGCTCCTCTGGGAGAACATGCCTCAGTATTTCAGGCTGAAGTACTTGCAATTAGGGTCTGCGCTGGGGAAAGTCTGTGGAGGGGACACCGTGGTGTTCACGTCCGCATTCTCTCGGACAGCCAGGCTGCGATCAAGGCTTTAGCCGCTTCCTCCATTAACTCAAAGTTAGTGTGGGACTGCTTCCAGACCCTCTGCTTCCTACCGCAACACAACAGGGTTTCTCTGGAGTGGGTGGCAGGACATAGCGTGGTAACGGGAAATGAGAAAGCAGATGCGCTGGCCAGAAGGGGCTCACTAACCTCGTTCATTGGTCCAGAGCCAGCCATCGGCATTCCCAAATCTTCCTGTAGGGCGACCATAAACCGGTGGGTCAGTAATGAAACCACCAGTAGATGGTCAAACCTTAGAGGACATGCTCTAAGTAAGCGCATGGTGGCCAAACCTAACCCCAGCACCACGGAAGAGCTGCTGCGGCTTACCCGCAAGGAAATCAGATTAGTGGTTGGCCTGGTAACAGGCTTTACTCCACTCCGATTCCATCTTAACCGCATTGGGATAAACCAGAATACAACCCTCTGCAGGCTGTGTGGAGAGGCTAAAAAAAGCCTCCCACATAATATTCGATTGCGAAGTGCTAACAAATCGCAGGTTTCACCTCCTCGGGTCACCTACACCCATGGAAGCTTTTCCCAGCACAAATCTAGCCAAACCGCTACTGGCCCTTACCAAAGGGCTTGGGCTCTTTGACTAGGAACAGAATCCGCGGAGTAGCACAACAAGCCACTAGGCTTCAGTGCTTTGGGCTCCCAATCACCCTAATCCGCGGATTCATCTACAATCTACAATCTTGGCCGTAAGAGTCGAAATCGACTTCCCCCACGAGTAAGAAGATGATGAGGAGTGGGGTGATATTCATGCTGAGAAAAATTCTTTCGAAATGAAACCTTTTCGAACTTGACCCTCTGGAAGTCCATCGTCCTAAGGGGGTTCTTGGAAATTTACAGGACGATCCAGCCACTCTGTTCATCAAAATACAACATTGAAAGGAAAACGGACGATGAAGCGGATTCGCGTCATGTAGGTTTTTTTCGAAAGAGGAGCAGGACGCGGATCTGCATCATGCCGTGTTAAACACTTATTTTTTAGGATGCGTTTCTGGGAGTTTTCTCTCAAACATGTACTTCTATAGATTCTTAACTAATATAAAAAATGTGAAAAATATACTTCTGTAATGTAAAAAATGTACTTCTATAGATTCTTAACTAAGATAAAAAATGTGAAAAATATCATGCAATTACCCAATTTTATTACTCAATATTGTGAGTCAATCAGGTTGTCCTCGTATTTCCATATTTGTTGGGAAATGTTCCTTCGTACTTACTAGCCCCGTGATGTTCCAATCATTTACGATGTTCCAGGTTGTGAGTGGCGCTTTGCAGTTTCTATCCACCGTCGCTGAACGAGATCATTATAAATACCTTTTCGAAAATCCCGAAGTTCTGTCGAGTATTTGTGAAAAAGTCATCATTCCAAACATTCATTTTAGAGGTTGGTAAATTTCATTATTACCTCGAGTGAAGCCTTTATGAAGACTTTATCGAACAATCGAAGGTGAAAACAAGCCTTTGAAGTGGTCGTTTCTCTCGAGTGAACCTATAAGTTTTGATGAATTTTATGTTAATTCTCGACTTTATCCACCAATCGACGTTGCTCTTATGTCTATCATGAAATCTTGTTAACGGGCAAAACTCTTCGAAGTTATTCTTCGATTTTGGTTAAATATTCAGGAATTGAACTAATTGGGTTGTAGATGGTCCTCTATGAAAATAATCACCATTCTACAGTTTCACTTCCACTTCACAGCCACTTCTACAGTTTCCATCCAATGTCGATGAAATTTTTAGGGATTGTGCGGATTGGAGTGTACATGAAAATCATCGCCTCTCAGTACCTCAGCCAATCAGTACCTACTGATTGTTGTTTTGAGATAAACTACTATATTTCTAGTTCTTTTTCATTTCAAAGTGCCCTTAAAAAATTAATTTTGAGAAATTATGATAGCATTTATTTATATTCGAAATGATTTGGAACCCTGGAAAAAGTCGAAATTTGAACCTGGAAAACTCGGGGAATTTTTTTTCGGCGAATCTCTGGACACCCTGAGGGTGAATGGAGGTGGGTAGAAAAAGTTTATTTTTGGGATTCTCGAGAATTTTTCTTGCTACTGTACATTTAAGATGAGGGTTTTAGAAGCTTCAATTTTGATTGTTAAGGGCCACGTGTTAAGCCTGCAAATAATGTTACCTGTAGATTTCCTGGACTGTCACCAACATCATTTTTACAAGTATTATTGTTATATTATTATTTTGCGAACCACCCTACACAGTCGTTTAACTCGTAGACTAGAAATCGTTTTGCACTCAACGTTTAAAAGAACAACAAACAATTTAAGCGCAACATAGGTGGTGGTAAATTAAGCGAATTTTTAAGCGTAATTGAATACCTGAGGGAACACTATTCAGAATAACAAGATACCATCAGAACAGCCAGAAGAATTCAACAGAAGAACGCATTCAGGAAGATCTGTCGGTTTCCCCTCTGTGGAAATTAATGTAGAGATGCTTGATTTATGCTGTTTTGATTCAATTTAATTTTTGATTAGTAAGCACCACATGTTAACTTTCTCAGCCTATTGACTTCTTGTGTACAACCAAATCCATTCGAGTTCTTGAAATCGGACAAGCGACCTGTCATATCCAGAAATTTTGCATCATCTCTAGGGGAACTCGTTTCAGTCGAATGAAACCTCTAAAAATTGATTATTTTTGTCTGATTTATTATTGCAGAGATGGACGAAGAGTTGTTTGAGGACAACCCGGAAGAATACATCCGGAGGGACATCGAAGGTTCTGACATAGAAACCAGGAGAAGAGCCGCATGTGACCTCGTCAAAATTTTAGCCATCCATTTCGACGAACAAGTTTCTAAAATATTCTCTCAATTCGTTCAGGTGAGTTTCATGAGGAGGAAGGGAATGAATGAATGAATAACATGTTTATTTGAACAATTTTAACCCGGCGGCACAAACATACGCTTTAGTCTTCCGACCATCAGCGGAAGTTCCTTATACAAAATGTTTTAAATAGATGACGCCTCTCTAGATCAAAAACAAGATTTAACAACAAAAGATATATATTTCGGAGTTAACATAAAAAACTTAACATAAAAAATAATTACAAAAATATGTTTTAAAAAAACTATGCTACTGATTGTGGTTGTACTCTGCTACTATAAACTCACGATAACTCCACGCTTCCCTGTAGTACTAGCACAGCCCGGTCCAATCAGGGCCATTGAATGTCTTACCTCTTTCCAAAGTGGAAATCGGTTAAAAGGAGTACTGAGACTGAGCCTTATGCTCTCCCCCTCCACTGCAGGAGGAAAAGCTCCTCCAGAGAGGGATTGTTCACACAATCAGTGTTGATGCGTAATTGCATCTCCCTGTTACTTCTTACGGGTAGAAGCCACATGTTCTAGCTCATACTTCCAGACAGCGGGTCCGTCGCCCGAGTTTTTGGTAATTCACAAAACTCACATGCCAGGATTCGAGTGCCAGGTCAACGTGTTGGCCATGGCCCTCGGAACCCTACCCAGCTCTGCAGAACCCGCACTGTAGCCTGGGTTTTGTAAACCACGGCCCACGCGAATCCGACCTCAATTTTTACTTTGACTTTCGTCAGTGTGCCAGTAGCCTGGGGCTACCCCACCCGCGGTACCAGTGTAAGGGTAGGGCCGTTAACCAGTGTGCTGGCACGGCCCGCGCCCCAGAAGCCATGACTGGTCACAGGCCTGGAACAGATAGTCTTAGTAGATAGTCTGATCCTACCGCTTTACAGCCTCCTAGGATAAAATCCTATCCCGAGCATTACGGGGGCGTGACTGAGGGAGACGGTCCATAATTTGTCTACAGGTGTGGACACAGTCCTTAAAGGCTCCACCTGATACTGAGCCCGCACAAGTGCTACCACTTGCTACCACCAACTACAAGTAGTCGGAGAATCGGTTGCAGGCGACAAATAACCCACAACGTCATTTCATGTTCCAATCAGGGCCATTGAATGTCTTACCTCTTTCCAAACAGGGCCATTCATGATCCTCACCAGCCCTTCCAGATCGAGCACAGGGCGTCCAAGGCACCTCAACCTCGCGTTTCCCAGTACTGGGCATTTCGCCAAGAAATGCCTGGTCGACTCGTCAGCTCCCCAGTTGCAGAGCGAGCCCAGGTATATCCGGTCTGGGATCCATGGCTGCCAGTTGAGATTCAGCAGCTCTCCCCTACAAATAACTTCTATTTGGTTTTAAGGAGAGCCGATCCAAACAGGATTTCGATACCCCATCCATCTGCAAGCAGATAGATGAAACCCCGAAAACCCTAGGAGGGTGATCGAGGGAGTGGAAGGAACTCACCACCCGGGAGCCCCAGGGGAGCTAGTCATAACTATCAGCTCCTCTAGGTACCTGTTTGTATTGACACTACAGGTTAGGCCGAATCTCCTAGCTAAGGTTCTACCAACGAGACAGGTTGGTACCCGAGTTCATAACAGAACTCACATGCCAAGAGACTTCTTCAGGGGGCTAGCCTGTGAGGAGGCCATCTCTCCCCTTGTAGCCTTCTTTGGTTTGCTCAACCACGACCACCACGAATCCAACCTCAACTGAGGGGCAGGCAGGTGATGCTTTGACCGAGGTCGATGCATCTGTAGCATCTATAGCATCTCGCCCGTGGTACTGGTAATTGAGATGAGTAAAAAGCCTTTTACGGCATTACTGCTATCCCCGGAAGCCCGACCAGTTAACAGGCCCGGAAGCAGAGAATTTGTACCTGCTCCCTAACCGCTCTACTCCTGTCAGAGGCATGTGCCAGAGACCTAACATTAAGGGGGTACAGGAGAGTGAGCTCTCCCCTTCAGTTGGCAGTAACCTCAAACTGTGATATAATCTTGAAGTACTCCACGTTCAGATCGAGTTGCTGGTAGAGGAGATTTGGCCGCCATGACCCTCTGTGATTCCTGAAATTCGGACCTTCGTGCGTCCAACACTGCCGGCCAGCTCCTTGAAACAGGATGGGTCAAAAGGGTCCGTTATCTCTGTTATCGCCGTCAGTTGTGTGATGAAGTTCCGCCAAACCCCTGCCCAGCCAATTCCCCTTCGCACCATTTCCATTACTGTGTGTCTAGGAAAACGCTCTTGAGGGAACTTGAGAACCTATAATAAATATATGAGGAGGAAGGTTAGGTTGGAATGTTCAAGAATTTGGATACGAAGCACTCTTGATGAGCAAAACTCGTAGGTAAGTCGAATATGTACGAGGGTCGTCCAGAAAATAAGTTCCGTTTGGACTGTAGGGCGGTAGGAGTGGTTTTTCCCCGATCTGGCTATAGGGGAGTTTTGTGAATAGAATGAGAGGCAGAGGATCTCAGTAGCCCTAACAAGGAGGTCAGGACAGGTTGTTGAAATGGAGACCTCCACTAGGTCATGTCACCTCAATCTCCGTTCCCTGGTATCAATTCGCCCAACATAACAAGTGCTCAATAATAATTTAATCCCACGAATTTATTAATTAACTATTTTTCTATCCCTTACTAAGAATGGTGTTTTATTCGAATCATTTTGCTTTTGTTAAGATATTATTGTGTTCATAACTTGATTGCAGAGGATGCTCGACGAGTATAGCGCTTCTGCGGACAAATGGAGGCAAAAGGACACAGCACTTTACATAGTTACATGTCTGGCCGAGCGCGGCAGCACCAACAAACACGGCGTCACCAAGACGTGCTCCATGGTCAATCTTGGCGACTTTGCCAACATGAGCATCCTTCCCGAGCTCACCAAAGATGGTACGGACGCTTACTGGTCTATCGAAGAGTAAAAAGTAAAAGTAAAGTAAACAACCATCTCAGGTTGAATTTCCGTTTTAATTGGTATTCCTGGCATCGAGGACGTCGTCAGCTGACTTCCTGAGGGAAGGTCAGATTTGGTTCCGATGATTTCGCTCGTGGCTACTTATTGCCTTACCCGCTCAAGTGGAGCGGGACTATCAAAGAGTATTTCATAATTTTAATTCATATTTGTCCTGCTTTCTTTGTGAGTAATGCAGAATGTTGTCATCAGAGAAGTTTTTTTTCCAATTTCGATTTAATGTGTAAGAACGTGATTGATGGATGAGCCTCTTTTGAATGTCAAGGTTTACAATAACTGTCATGCCATTTCTATTTTCGTTGAGGAACGATTGACAGAACATTTTTATTGTGATTCACTGGAAAGGCCTCCCAGCCAATCGCGAACGAGCGAACATCGATGCTCCCCCAGTGATATTGAGGAGAAATCAAATTTTTTGATATTACTGTGAGCATCGAGGTCTGAAACGTAAAACGCGAATGAAAATTTTGGTTTTGGAGTAAATTTCTACTAACATGAAACATGCTTTAGCCATGAGCTAACTGGCAAAAAGAGACACGTTTTTTAGATACGCAGTTGGGAGACGGCGTTTTGTCACGAAATTTTGTAATGATTTCCACTTACAACCAAGTCGTTTCTACGGAACTTCATCTTCGTCATTCGTGTTCGTAAAAAATCGTTAACCATTCGTTGGAAAACCCGAAATTAATGCATAAATTATAAACTGCCTAAACCGCTGTAATTATGGAAGAACCTGAGATATTCCCCTGAGTTGAAAGAACTGTAAACAACATTCGTGGCAAGAGCCAGCGGGGTTTCATTTCGAAGGAAGGTATTATTTATGTGGTACGTTGGCAACAACAAATCCGTAGTAAAAGGAAAGAGCAAACAAATAAAACACGGTTAAAGCATGTTCCATGTTTCTCGAATTTTAGACAAAGGCTCTAGGCAGTAAGCATCCGGGGTCCAGGGGGCTTTTAAACCTTGGAACGTGAAAACTAGGCTAACTAGCTTGGTAGACTCGGAAGCAAAATCTCATTGTGAAAATGAATAAGCCAGAATCAGACTCGTAAGTTGAGGAGAAACGTAGGTACGCGGTGAAGGTAAGCATTCATTAGCTTATGAGCACTTGGCAAATTTTCGAGAAACAAAATTAAGCAATTGCAACAGCATTATAAATTGTTATAATAAAAATGTAAAATAAAAAAATTAAATAGAAATCTATATTTGAAATATTACAGTTGAGAGAAAATTTTACATTTGGAACATCTATAATGGGGTATTTCGGTGGGTCGGAAATTCAGGTTTTTGACCTCAAATTTGGATTCAGCACCCTTGAAAACCTCTATACTCCAACTTTAAGCCCAATGATACTATAACATGTGGTAGAAAAATTAATTAAAGAGATCACACGTTTGAAAAAGGCGGGCTGCTATAAATGCACACACACTAGGCAAGGACTACGCCGCGGACTACGCCGCGCGCGTGTGTGAGTACTATTTTGTAGTATCCAAGAGGTCTTTCAAGGGTTTCCGTGCATGGATACTTTTTTCAAAGACAGTTGGCTAGCTACGTCACGATTGGCTAGCTACGTCACACCATTCAAATCATCAACTTTCCTTAGCTTCTCTGATTTTTTAAAAACATTTTCTCGACGAACAGACCCGATTACCGTTATTCCTGAGCCATACTCTTTTGAAAAAATAAATAAAAAAAATTGACCGAAATACCCCATTGAAAAATACTGCTAATCCCGTACTTGAACTTTTCTCTCTCCGACTGCCAACACTTCCCATAAAATGTAAGGCGCTCAGACTTTTTCCAGATTTTTTCGGGAGATAAATGAAATTCCCTGAGTATTCCAGTAGAGTAAAATCCCCTGGAGTATTCCAGGTTTTCCAGGTCGCTGGACACCTTATTTTTCTTTATTTATTTTATTATTATTTTTTTTTTTGTTAATCATTGTTGCTAGTGATTTTTATTTTCCGTTTCTCGTAGCAAAGTAACATTTAGAAACATCCTCTGACTCTCTAAAATTACGTTAGCTCATTTCGCATACTGTTCGCAGATAGAAAGAATGCGGCTGGTCAATTTCCCGAAGGGTATACCTGCTAACATAGACGACTACCTGTTCCAAAATCTTAGGTAGCCTGTTGAGTCGAGCTGGGGAAAGGGAAGAGCCTCAGTAATCGTAATCCAGGCAACGAGCTACTCGAGTCGCTCAATCCCTTCATCGTCGGTTGGTAGTCAACAACCCTCGGTCTCATTTTTCCTAGCTTGAATGGCAGGTAGAAGAAGGACTATGTTTTTGGGATTGTAATACACATGAACACCTCACCAAACCATCCGCATTCTTTCAATCTGCAAACAGTACCTCCTCTCTATTTGATCTTAAATTATATAGTCCTTGCAAATTTGACAACTCAGATGTTTCGTATCTTTTATGATTCCAATTGATCCACTATTCATTTTCTTGCCTTCTGAAGTACTTGATCTTTCGTTTTCTGATTTGTTTTCAGTTAACGCTAGTCCTGTTATCAAGGCCGACTGTATAAAGTACCTGATCAAATTCAGGAGCGTCCTTCCGCCACAGATGCTTCAACAAGCTGTACCAGCTTTGATTCAGCACTGCACTGCCAAAGCCATCGTGGTCCACACCTACGCAGCTTGCGCTCTCGAGAAAATGATGATCGTCCGACACAACGGTGTATTGGTGTAAGTTGATATGATTTAGTGACATCCGAGGGAAGTAATGCTGGGTTAGTGTATGTTCTGTTTGGAACAGCTAAGCTTTGTTCTCTCTGGCCACTCTCCTAAGATGAGAAGTGGCCAGAGGTGTGGTTGTGTTTGATCCATGGAGCGGTTCTTCAAGTTCCATCCATGAATTAAGGACTCGACTCTGCTGTTGCAACTGCTTACGATCTGTACATTTGTCCTCTACGGGGATCATGCTGACGTCATCCGAACTCCATTCCTCAGACGACCAACCTGATAGTTGTGGATTTGTTTTACTTGCGACGATCTATTAAAATGCCCATTTTACATCGTAAAGGAAAATTTAAATCGTTGCTCATTGTCTCTGCACTGGCTTGACATATCGCGAACTTTCATCAAATAAGTGTAAGGGCCTTTGCACACGCAACCGGAAACCTGCAATCGTGCCTTAAATTTGCAACGTGAGTCTTGAGTGTGAGCTCAAATGATTCTCGACTTCAGTTGATAACGGAATTCGAACGGTTAGTTCAAGTTAAAATGTTCCGTTTGGCTCTACTCTTCAAAGGTTTAGTTGTGTGCCACCCTTTGAAATCGCATTTCCGACTGGCCCACGAGCGGCAATACCCAGACTGAGAGATAGACCCTAGACCAGAATTCGAAGAGGTTAGAGAGAACTCCTGTTATGATAGCTATACTGGATTGACCGAAATCTGACATCAACTGCCACAAGAGTGGCATTGACCACCTATACCTTGGGCCATATCTCAACCATTAACTGATACCCCAGACAGACTGAACTGCGATTGAGGATCCCACCCCATGGGAAATGGGTACTCATTGGAGGACGTAGGTCTTGACCATCCTGCATGAGTAATTCCTGTTTAAGACGGAGGCAACACTGCCACGTCGGGTTTACCTTTGGACGGTTGGGTTAGTACAACCATCCCTGAATCTTTGACCAGTTGGGTTCTATACAACTGGTCCACATATGGGTACTGCCGCGCACCATGCTTCCCTCTCCTGTACCCCCTTAATGTTAGGGCTCTGGCACATGCCTCGGACAGGAGTAGAGCGGTCAGGAAGCAGGTACAAATTCTCTGCTTCCGGGCCTGTTACCTGTTCGGGCTTCCGGGGATAGCAGTAATGCCGTAAAAGGCCCATTAATCATCTCAATTACCAGTACCACAGGCGAGGGGAGCCCCAGGCTACAGATGCACCGACCTCGGTCAAAGCATCACCTGCCTGCCCCTCAGTTGAGGTTGGATTCGTGGTGGTCGTGGTTGAGCAAACCCTACTTCATGGGCTTGTACCAAGAAGGCTATAAGGGGAGAGATGGCATCCTCAAGGGCTAGCCTCCTGAAGATGTCTCTCGGCATGTGAGTTCTGTTATGAACTCGGGTACCAACCTGTCTAGTTGGTAGAACCTTAGCTAGAGGGTTCGGCCTCACCTGTGGTGTTAATACAAACAGGTATCTAGAGGAGCTGATAGTTATGACCAGCTCCAAATATGACCAGAAACGAAATAGTAGTTATTTGGCCCACGAGCGGTTTCCCACTCCAACAACACAGGTAAGGCTGCGTCTGCAACCCTAGCAAACTGGAATCTCCCCATCTACGAAGGGCTTTACTCTCAGAACCAAATTCCAAAGAGCAACCGACTCTGACATCATAAGCAACCGAGTTTAATCTACCAGTACGGATCTTTACCACCATCTACCTACCTTAGATAAAGCTAAATGTATTTTCTGATTCGTTGAATACTTACTGCTCTCGTTATTTTTGCAGGATAGATCAACAAGTTCTGACTCCATTCGCGGGAGATTTACTCAAAGGACTGTTTGGAATTTTCAATATTCCTGGCTCCGAAGAGAACGATTACGCGATGAAAGGTGCATTTTAATTTAATTATTGATTTCGTTGTAAGTCTTACTCTACTGTGTTGGGACACCTCTCCGAGAAATCCAGTTATCAATGCGTTACTTAGAATATCATTACTATCAGATTACCGTGACAGATCTTGCTGATGTAAATATTGTTAGTTATGGTAATTTCAAAATTGATCTTCTTTTATAGCGATCATGCGTAGTTTTTCAACGCTCAAGGAAACCGTTGTGCCTTTCCTCGGAGAAATCCTCCCTACTCTAAACCAGAAATTGATGGAAGCTGCTAAGAACCCGAAGAAGCCTCATTTTAACCATTATCTATTTGAAACTCTAGTACTCTCAATTAAGTAAGTTGTTATTGATAATATAAAAAAATATATTTTGCTTCTACAAAGATGCGAGAGCTTTACGTTTATGCAAATTAAATTTGGAGGTAATTTTGAGCTAGACTTGTAGAATGCTTGATTTCTTCATAATTCGGTCGGTAGTTTTTTCTATTCGTTCTTTCTGTAAATGATTGAAACCCTTCATAATTGAATGGGAGAGAATTCTATGACTACACGAAAATACAAGTTTTGCCATATACATACAGCTTCGTCTCGTTTGTTCTGAAACATGTTTGTTTTGTTGTTATTTCAGAACCGTTTGTGATAAAAATCCCGGTAACGTCGTTAGTTTTGAAGAAGCGCTCTTCCCAGCGTTCCAAATTATTTTGCAAAAGGATGTGCAAGGTAAGCATTTCATGCCAGAATTTCGAAGTTACTGTCTGGACTGGGATACAGGGATGACTGCCGCGATTGTTTTGTATCGTTAGGAATTCTGACCATGCCAAGTATTTATATACGAGAATGCCTACTGCAGGTGCATAGAAATCAGGATGATTGGTTAAAGGAAAATGAGGTCCACAATCACGACACCAGAGGGAAAAATGATCTAGTCATTAAGTATAGTAGGCTCAAGAGAAGTCAGAACTCCATTAATTATTGGGCACCTAAATTTTATAATAAGTTACCGAAGAAACTCAAGGAGTTGAACTACGATAGTTTTAAAAGACATATAAATACGCTTCTGAAGACGAGAGCTTTTTACTCCAAAGACGAATTTTTAGGCTTTAAGAATCTCATGTGATATACTTCTGTACCTGATTTATGTGAATTTATTCTTGTTATACCTTTAGTTTTGACGAAATGGTACATGATATAGAAAGCTGGCAGAGGAATAGTCTTTTTAAACAAGTACTCTGACCATGCTGTCAAAATAGTGTATTATGTGATTAAGAATTGTTTCTCTTTGTGATTATTCTTTTGTTGTAGATTAGTTGTAGTTTGTGTGCTTGTGTGTGTATCCTGGTGTGACAGTAATTTATCGAGTGACTGGTTGTTTCTGTATTATTTGTGTTTGTTGTTATTGCTTTGGTGGGCTCCCCTCGGTTTGGGCGGGGCCGCTCGGTTGGCTGCGGGCGGTGGCTCCCGGTTTTTTTCGCTTTTGGCGAGAGTCCTGGGCTCTGTCGGCGGGGCGGGCCTCTTGTGGCCGTTTTCGTTCCGGCGATGGTGGTCGGGTTCTCTGGGAAGCCACCAAGGTGGGTGGGGCCCGTGGTCGGCCGGGTGGCCCCGGCCGGCACGGGGGGGGGGGGGGGTGTGCGAGCCCCCTCACGCCTGGTGCACACAATATGATTTTTTTTTCTTGAACACTTAAACTTTTGGACACTTAAACTATGACTATTGCAATGTACTACATATGTATAATGGCAAAATAAAATACTCTCTCTCTAACAAAACATATTTTAAGTAATGCGTGCATTCCAGGGGACGACCTATTGGATAAGCATTAGGTCAATTTAAACCAGTTGGTGAGCGATGAAACTGTTTCACTCGATGTAATTAAGTTAGTAAGAGACTAACTTAGCGACGAAAAGAGCAAGAGAATAAACTGGCCAGAGTAGCCAAGCTAAAACATCCAAAGGTTGTACAACCTGGAGGTCAAGACCCAAATGCTTGACAAATCCCCATGGATACCGCAAGCAGCTTCAGGACAGAGGATTCCTGCTGTACCTCCTCGAAGAAGTTCAAGAACCAGGAAGAAGCCAGAAAGGCTGACTTTCTGAAAGCCTCCCCTGATCTGCCTCTGCCGACCATTCTTGCTTTAGGTTCCGGAGTATGTCCGGAACGGACACTTCATGAAATTTTCGAGCATCACACGATTTTGACCATATGTTGGAGATCCATGTTATATTTCTGGTTCAATAAAATTTCATTATTGTGTTATTATCCATACGTTCAACTCCGCATCACTAATCAAGATCAACCGTCCTATTGCAGAATTCGTGCCTTACGTGATGCAGTTACTGTCTATGATGTTGGAGCTCCATCCAGACATATCTGGGCCGTACATGGACCTCTACCCCTGCCTGCTCAGCCCGGCCATCTGGGAGAGGACGGGCAACGTCAAGGGACTGTCTCGCCTCATCAGGGCCTACATAAAGAAAGCAAGCATCGAGCAATTCAAAGACCAATTGAAACTGGTGAGTTTGAAACAGTGTTATTTGTGTAGTTACAGTCAAAGCATTCTTGCTGAAAGAACTTCCGTGCAATTAGAAAGTCGCGTTGTAGCTACATCTACGAGATGAATCATTCTTTAAGAGAGTTAGGTACACACAAAAAACAATTTCAAATTTTTAAAAAAGATTTTTAAATTTATGTAGACTTATTAGAGAACATTTTAAAACCATCCTCATGTCCGTTCGACGTATACACTGGTCGCTCTACTTTTTTGAGGTTGCGTCAATAGTCATGAAAGGCAGAGATGGGCGAATTCTTATTCACAAATACGATTATGAATACAAATCATATCTGCGATTTTATGATTGTGAATACGAATACAGGTATGAATATGGATACGAATACGATCGTATTCACACTTTGATTACGATTTTCCCCCGTATTCGTATTTTGAATACGATTTTATAGTTTTTTCTATGAGTTCTCCAAAAATCAAATTTTTTTAACAATTTTCCCTGATAATCATACTTTTTTTAAAATGATTTTCTCGCGAACTCTAGACATATTTATGACCTAACATTGTCAAAACAATCAATCAAAATTCGAATCGCTCACCAATTCTTATAGGATTTTTCACGCAGAATCGAATGAGACCAATACCAGGTCGCTACGACAAACTGAATAGAAAGTACGACGAAATTTCCGGTAAAAATCATAATTTTTTAATGATTTCCAGTGCTAATTGTTTTAAAAAAATACGATTTTCTGCGGAAATTTCGTCGTTTCCTACTTTTCATTCGGTTGGTCGTAGCGACCTGGGGTTGGTCTCATTCGATTCTGCGAGGAAAATCCTATAAGAATTGGTGAGCGTTTCGAATTTTTATTAATTATTTTGGCAATTTTAGGGAATATATACGAACAAAATTGCGGTAAAAATCATAATTTTTTATGATTTTTTGTGCAAATTGTAAAAAGCACGATTTTCAGCGGAAATGTCGTCGTAGTTTCTATATGGTTGGTCGTAGCGACCTGGGGTTGGTCTCATTCGATTCTGCGTGAAAAATCCTTTAAGATAGTGTGGAGGTGTAATCCTCCAGGGCGCGCTCGGATAGATCTGACTCCAAGCGCCAATATTACAAATGAAATAAAAACTTCGATTCAACGCATTCACGCATTTGATTCAATTCACAATGGGGAATTTGCCTCACTTTTTTTTTCGAATGAGGGTTTATTTTTATGGAATAAAACCATAGTGAGCTGCTCGAAAACGCATCCAAAAATTGTAGAGAATTTAGGGAAGATGGAAATTTTAAATGTGGTGGTAATGTGTAAGAGGCAGCCATGTTTGAAACGTAGCGGATATTCTACCAATCTGACTTCAAAGGAGGTTCTATGGCGCTTACCACAGAAGCGGAACATACACGAACTTTTAGCTTACAAGGATTAACACAAGAGTGCGCCGTGAACTGGCAGGAAGAACCCAGACACAAAAGTGACCAAAAGAAACAATATTACTCACTTTTTTACAATACGAATCTACCTACTAGTTTATCAAGCATTATTAGTCTTCATCTTCTCTTATTTAGTTTCAAGATTTGAATCACATTATTCGAGTAGCCATTTCACTGGATCGTTTTGTGTGGCGGTGCTAGAACTCTGTCTGTTGTCGGAGTTGTTTTCGCGTCGTTTTTTTTTTCGTATGACGTCAACAATATTCCTCGATTTTCGCGGTGTTTTGTAACAGAGGCTTCACTTGTTTAGGCATTTTCTCCTACGGTAATTTTTTCCCCTTGGTTATTCCTAGTGTTGAACGTTATTCTAGGGCCCTATTATAGGATTTGACTTGAAATTCCAGAATCTAAAATTGAGGCAAATTCCCCATTATCCAGAGCCAATTGATAAAATTCGACAGTTTTTAGAAACTACAGTTCCTGACGGTTCTAATGGTGTGTAATAAAGTTTTTGTATGATTAGATTGTGGGTTATGTAAAACCTTTAGCTTAAGCTTGGAAAATTGTTGATCCTACTCCATCTTGAATATCAAAATCTATGAAGTTTCACATTCTTCAGTTTGATGAATTACTTACAAGCTAACAATATTCTCTCGTATTTTCCAGCCCGCTATTTTAGGTGTATTCCAGAAACTGATCTCCATGAAGTCGAGTGACCACGAAGGATTCGCGATCATGCAAACGATGATGAAGCACTGCCCCAAGTGAGTTTTTCCTCATTAACAACTGTGATCTTGAGAATGGTCAATAAATCATCTTGTTGATCGCCATCTTGGCGCATTTGTCTCAAACGAGGCTTGATCCCTATTTGATCAGGGCCTCCCTTCATACTTGAGGGCGTACGAATGATATTATCAGATATTCTCACAAATTATAAATGATATATAGCATTTTCCAGTTGAATTAAACCTTTTTCCAAAAGAATTAAACCTTTTTCCAAAAGAATTAAACCTTTTTCCAAATGAATTAAACCTTTTTCCAAAAGAATTAAACCTTTTCCCAAATGAATTAAACCTTTTTCCAATACAATTAAACTTTTTTCCAAATGAATTAAACCTTTTTCCAAAACAATTAAACCTTTAGCGGGAAAATAAGGAATGCAAGTATATGAATCGCGAAACAGTTTAATCATGAATTAGGTTGAATGAATTGCAGAAAAGTGAACAACAAAGGCGTGAACAAATAACGAAGGGTCAATGAATAATGAGAACAAACAGAAATTAACAGTTGTTAATGCAGCGGGTCTCCTTTCGCCGCTGCAGGCAACAGTAGGAACATGTCTGTGACATAGTTCGCGCAGTCTTGGGGGGTTACTGTAGCTGTACTTGTTGCAATTACTTGAGTAAGAATGTGCTCTTCTCGGCGGCCTAATATTCCTCTTGCTGCTAACTTGACTTTTGCGAAAGCTTTTTCAACCGGATTTAGCATCGGCGAGTATGGTGGTAAAAACTTTACGGACGTTTGTGTGGAAGCCATGAAGTTTTGCACTTCATTTGCTCGATGAATCCAAACATTTTCCATTATAAGTGTTACATCCTCTGTATCAGGTAGTTCCGTTTCGAGATCCCGTAGAAAGTTAACGAAAATTTGGGCAGTCGTTGTCCCAGAAGTCACAATTTTTGAGTGAACGATGCCTTGATTGTTCAACGCTACGATAAGCGATGTGTTTCGCCCTCGTACGGTGGGAACAGTGACAACGGCTCTTGTTCCTACTCTTAAGGGGGCGCGGGACTCGAAGCTCAGATCAGCGCCAACCGAGAGATGTCGCTGACTTTCGTGGTTGCTGAGGCTAGTTAATTTTTCGCACTTGTTATCCGCAAAAGCGCTAGCATCGCTCGGTCCTCTGGACGTTTTTCTCGTCCAGAATTTTGTTGTGTCTGTAACCTCCCCCTCCCGTGTCGGATAACGGAACCTGTTATCAAATCCAGGTTTTGATTTCGCGAAGGCGTTTTTGTGAAGTGCCTACCTACCTGGACTACCATCCCGTTTATGATCTCTCTCCGTGTTGTTCCGAGTTTGAATAGTTGATTTGTTGAGCAATGATCCACCAAGGAAGGACAGGAGTTCGAATGAATACACATGGACGGAAGTAGTTACAGGAGAACAAAACGCCCTTGGAAAGTTAAACGTTTGCAAGTAAGTATAATTATGTTATCTACTTCATCCTAGTACTTAGGTATCTTTTCGCTGCTAGGTACCTATTATTTGAGTAGTCATCAATAATATTCCATCGAAAACTTCTAGTTGTTGAACTTGAAACTGAAACTTTATTTTCGTACTGCTTCACATTTACGAGCTACGTACCTTTCATAGCCGTACTTATGAAATACGTAATTATAAGATTGCATAAAACAATGGTAGGTAGGCTAGTAAGTAGAAATAATTACCTAATTCGTCCTGCTTTTTGCAAGATTATTTTTTTTGAAGGGGCATGACCATTTCGCGGGATAGTCCCACAAAATTGTCATGTTCCCCCAACAAATGGCTCTAAATTAGTCATTTAACGGGTAACTTAGATTATGGATTTTTGAATCCTCTTCAAATTAGGACCTTTCATAATGCTAGGATTAATTTGGTGGCCCTGGGCAGAGATGGGCGAATTCTTATTCATGAATACGAATAGGTATAATGGTATTCACATTTTGAATAGGATTTCCCTCGTATTCGTATTTTGAATACGATTTTATGATTTTTTCTATGATTTCCCTAAAAATCGATTGTTTTAAACGATTTTCCCTGAAGATCATAATTTTTAAAATGATTTTCTCCCGAACTCTGGGGATATTTTGTGCAAAAAAAAAACCGTACGATTTTCATCGAAAATTTCGTCGAAATTTCTATCTGAATGGTTGTAGGGACTTGGGAGGGGTCTCATTCGATTCGTCGTGAAAAATCCTATAAGAATTGATGAGCGTTTCGAATTTTAACTGATTATTTTGACAATTTTATGGAATAAATACGAACAAAATTCCGGTGAAAATCATAGTTGTTTTTACTGATTTTCAGCGGAAATTACTCGTCGTAGTTTCTATACGGTTGGTTGTAGCGACTGGGGGGTGGTCTCATTCGATTCTGCGTGAAAAATCCAATAAGAATTTGTCAGCATTTCGAATTTTGATTGATTACCTATTTTGACAATGTTAGGCCATAAATATGTCCAGAGTTCGAGAGAAAATCATTTTAAAAAAGTATGATGTTCAACCTATTAAAAAAGATTATACCTACTGGCTAAACATACCATACCAGATGAAATTGTACGTAGGGTGAAACAGATTTGTGTAGCAAACAATGTCTGTAGGTACTAAATATTCTCGAAACTATCACACTCCCTCCAAAAGTCATGACTGATGGAGTTGAATTTCTTTAAATTTTAATTATCAGGGACATGAGTATTCTTCTTTGACGTTAGTGTTGGATTGAATCCTGCAGCTGCCTACTTGACTAATAATATAGGAACATCGTTTTATTCTTAGTATTTCGAACTCGCTGATAAAAATCCTGATTATTCATAATTTTGTTGGTTTGTTGTTTGTATCTCTTCCTACATGTTTATAGTGAAATTATCAATAGAAACCTAAATTTGTTTTGTTTTTGTTTTTTGCAGGAGTGATTTTACTCAGGATTTTATTTGACTGGAGACTTTTCTGGAGCAAGTCAAGTCAAGAACCAGCACTCAGGACCGTTTGAAAGCAACTTGTCCATCACATTGATAAGACAGTGAAAAGCTGCTCTGTCAAGACAGCATCCTCACCTAAAGTTGTAAAATTAAATTGATTTTTTTTAAAATTCAAATGGTTGGTAATAATCAAGATTTATTGTTTTTGAAGTTTGAGGCTACCTACCTAATGGTCAATAAATCATTTATACTACAAATCGATAATGTTTCTATCATACTTCCTATGCACTTTACTAAGGTAGGTAGTTACCGTGGATTTAATAGTCCGATAATTGGTGATTTAGTATAGCAATAAATAATGGCGTATTATTTAATTTTGAAATTCCCAAAATTACTCATTTTAAGTTCACCTAACACTTTGTATGGTATGGAAGAGTAAAAAATTGAACTTTCATCTATTAGTTTTGCTTGGCAATCCGTCGAAGTTCGCAATATGAACTATGTATGAATAGGTATGTCATACCTATTCAAAGTGAAACACAAAAAAAAAAAAAAACGAAATAAGCGGTATAATATACCATATTATGGTGTCCTGGCTCCATGGTGGCACCACTATTAGTTCCATGGTGGTACAGAGAATAATTCATGAAAATCCGGAGGTATAATGAGAGTTTTCCCTCAATTTCAAAGCATGGATACAATTAATAAGCTATTAAGGAACCAAAATTTGGAAAAATCGGATATTTTGTCAATATTATCCCCGTTGCTAATTTTCTCTGGTGAAATTCCGGCGACGTAGTGCACAACTAGATATTTTTCCACGTCGAACAAAAAAAAAAAAAAAAACACGAAAATCAGTTGAGAACTTGAGACTTACACCTATGGTTTTCTTGCTCGCGGATTTGGATTCAGAATGGTCTAAAACGGATTAGTGGGTGGTTATTTTTCAATTCTGTTGAGTGTTGTCCTCCTTCAACCCAGATCAATCGCATAAGGACGCCCAAGTCTTACTGTGGTGTCCTAAAAAGGATTTACCAACTAAATTAAACAAAATTAAATTACATATTTTGAATCACTACTTCGCTCTCTCCAAAAAGTGTAGGTAGGTTGAAATTATGTTGTTTTCAGCATTCCTACTGACGTACTGTAAGGTAAATAATTTACCTTTGCATAATTATTATGCAATAGTAACAGAATATGAATGTCCACAACGCCCTGATTCCGAAAAGTACACACCCTGATGTAGGTCGAGGTTAAATTTTAGGCATACCAACTGAAGGTATAGTCATTGTGGGGGGTTAAATAAATCGATACCTTAAAAGCACAAAAACGCTATGTCGATCCATCTTCCAATTTTTTATTTTTTATTTTTTTTAATTTCAGAAAAACTCAAATTCAAAATTTGTTAAAGAGTTTAGTGTACCTAGTAAGCCATTATTAAAGGAATTGTGCACTGGTGAAAACTTCTTTTGCGTTTTTCTGAAAACTCCGTTTTTGGTCATAACTCCTTTCTGCTTTAAGGTATCGAAATCATAGTACCAGTTTATGAATTTCTACATCGCCCTGATCCCGAAAATTACTAATTATTTGACATTGTATTGGTACATTTTTAATTTAATTTTTTTTGTACACATACTGATCTTTTAATTATATCAAAATAATAGAAAGGTACCTATATATACCATAAATTTTACATAAAAATAAAAAAATTTTAATTAAAAAAAATCATTCTTTTGGTGGTTAAGGTTGAATTGTTGAGATAGATATTTGAAGGTTGAAACTTTAATCAAGTACTACGCACAGTATCATCCTTACAATGTTTTTATGAATTCGATAAAGCTATGTGCTGCACCCTCACGGGAGACGCGATTCAGGGGACAAGCACATCAGTGAGGTCGTACGGTACGACGTTGCCAGATCCACGCTAATGTTTGCATGGCGATGGGTGGTGAAAGGGGTGGAGGCCCGGTCCAGGGATACAGGGTCCAGGAGTCCATGAATGTTTACTACGATATTGAGATTGAAGGGGTAGAAAAATAACCGCCTTCTTGGTCACCCGTTTCCCGGTGGGTCAGAGGTGCACTGTAGTTCTCCTTACGCCTGCAGGTAGCGCATGAAACCAGGGCCTCTTTTAACGCACTTCTTTCAAAATCACGGAACTTTGTCTTCACGTAATCTCCGTGATTTTACAAGTTAGAATTGTCCTCTTTGAATTTTCAGAGGTTTTAGTCTCCCAAAATCTTCCCTACGAAGAGTTTTTATAAAAAACAAATTTTAATTAAAAATTAAATTTTCTATTTTTTTCAAATTTCAATTTTTTGGACATTTTGGCCCGTATGTATGAAGTATTAATTATTTAATGAATTTAGAAATTTTTTTTGAGAGGAAAAAATGAACACTCACAGAGAAAACGTGAAGATAAGGGAAACCACTGAGTCCCGCGCCCCCTTAAGCGAGCTTGAGATCGCCTGAGATGAAGATTGAAGCCACTCTCGTCAATGAAAATGAGTTTCTCCCTGCTTGCTGGAACTGACTGATTGAAGCCCAGTGCATATCGTCTTCTGGCCTCAATAGTCGCCTCACTATTCATTCTATCTACTTCCAGTGAGGCTTTTTTAAGAGTAATTTTTACTTCATGCAAGGCCCTGTGTATGGAGGAAATACTCAAATCTATATTTCGCTCAAGTAGATTCTGCCTAATTCGCTTGATAGTTATACCAGGCTCATTTTCAATCGTTCTTTCGATCATTTCAAGCACGTCGGAGCTGACTTTCCTCGGTCTGTGTCCTCGTGGTCTGTTGTTAACAACTTCATTATCTCTCTTATATTTACACACTATGTTTTTCCAGTATTCAAATTAATACCTGACTTTGAGGCTGCTTCCTTAACTGAATAACCTTCTTCGTATAAATTCACAAACAACTTCTTTTTTTCAATAGAAACACTCTGGTATTTCCCACGTCTCCGTCTGACATTCTGACTAGCGATAGTAGATTCTGATGAACTTGATTCACTTTCGATTACAGCTCCGCGCCTTCTCTCAACAACAATAATTGAACTTGAGCTAGAATCGCTAGCACTCATGATCATTCGTTCGAACAGAACCGTAGGTACAGCAGAAAGTGGTATGCGGCTAGGAGAAACTGTGGTCAAACGACGTTGGGTCATTAAGGAGGAATAGACGACGCATACGTGGGTGATTCTCACAGAAAGCTCAAACCTAGTGTATCTCGAGGTTTTCTCCATACAAACTAGTCCTGTGGTTGCTTTTTTCTTTCCCCTTGTGTTCATCTCACCACTCCCTGCTATTCTCGCTGAAAAAACTATTTATTTTTGCGGTATGGATGCATTTTTTTGCGTCTTGAAAGACTCAATTCTCATTACCACCGCCTGTAACTATTTTGTTTTCTGATGAAAGTTCTCTCCCAAGCCTTGGGAAATGTCCTTATGTTGAAAAGATTCAGTGAAATTGGAAGCCTACCAACAAATCTCCACAGAAACAGCTTTTTTCTATTTTTAAGTTTACTTGGGGGTTCAACAAGTGATAATGAACTGTGTATCTGAAAAAAGTATCATTACCGCGCCGATATCAAAATTACCCCTCTCTGATCTCAAAAGAGGGAATTTCGCTCAACTGTTGCCATGGACAGTGGTGGCAGCACTTCACGGACCCGGGAAACCATACCCCCCCGCGCGCCCACGCAGTTACTCGGAGGACGGTGAAAAAGAAGGCCACGCGGCAGGTACGTATTTTTATTCCTGTCATTACCACCCTTTTATGGATCTGCTGATATGTTTCCAATTAATTTTTTTGAATCACATGTGCTTCTTCAATCGTTCTTGCCTACGAAAAATGGCGTTGAGTGAAAACTGTAATTATTAAGGATAAGCAATGACAAGCTCTCTAACCTCAAATTCTCATTACCGCACATCCATACCTTTCATTACCACCATTCTATGTTTGTTCGGTGGTAATGATGATATGACCGCGGTAATGAGATAATCACCTTATGCAAGCCTAGTTCTATTGGTTTAATAATTCTTAAAATAATAAACGATTTCGCTCGAACTTTGTATTCACACGTTTCATGATGAGTAGATTTCAAAAATGCAAAGTTGAAAAAATGTCCGTTCGCCGTACCCCGTCCTCGCCACTTTGGGGTCTAGATTTGCTCGAAAAAATCAGAAATTTCGTACAGATGCTCCATTTGAAGTCTAGTTGTGCATATTACCTGGGCATTCCGATAGGTTAACATGCTGGGAAGTTATAGACGAAAATGAGGGTAAAAATTAGCGTTATTCGAGGTTTTTGAGTTCACTGGTCTATGGCGAGTCTTCCCCACGCAATTTTTGACGTATAATCGTCGATGGGACGCGGTCCCCGACCCGTAAAATCACGTTTTAGAGGAGAAATATTGGAAAAATTAGTGTGAAGTGCGGTATTTTTCGATTTTTAGGGAGATTTTTGTTGCTCTGAATTTAGTAGCGTACAATATAGAAGTACCTAGTTAGTTAGTTAGATCTTTGATACCTTCTCAATTTAGGAAGGTAATTACACAATCTTTAAAAATGATTTTAGGTATTTGAATTCTGATATTGTTATCTTCATATTGCCCTAAGCCCTTAGAATAAAAAAAATTATTATCGTTCCCTTAGGTAACCCTCAGAGATGACTCACCCTACACTTTACACAGCGGAACAATAATTTTCATACAATTTTTGTATGAAAAAAAGGGAGGCTGGTCGAAGGCGCAGAGAAGAGAGTATGGTCAAGAGTTTCTTAAAAAATATTTGCCTACTTACTATCCTACTTACTATATTAATGAAACAAATCTGTGATGTAATTAAGTTAGTTACGTGACGAATATTAACAAAATTGTCAAGTTAATTAATATAAAGAGTTGAAGATTGATATACATTATGTTGTAGACTGATAAGAGTTTTTTGAATATCATTTGACTGAGTGTTTCAGTTTTTTTACAGTTCTTTACTTACTTGGAATACATTGATACTATTCTGATTTTCATTGATTTTAGTTTATTTATTCCCTCCCTATCAATCTATAGAAAAGAGAAATAGAGATTTTTCAATATAATCATCTTATCCAACCAACTGGACAAGCTCATTGCTTGAAAGGTAGAAACAGAATTGTGAAACTAATAAGATATTCTCAATACCAACTGCGCTTCTCATTACCATCACTTAGAAAAAAATTAGTTCTCATTACCGCCGCACTAAAAATTTTCAAAATTGAAATTTAATACTAAAAACTGTGAATTCAGCTCTATCTTGCGTTACAAATTCTTCTTTAAGTTCCCAGGAAACTTAATGAATTGTTTTAAACAGAATTGTGAAACTAATACGATATTCTCAATACCAACGACTTAACAAAAATCAAGTTCTCATTACCGCCACACTATAAATTTTCAAAATTTAAATTTGAGACTAAAAACTGTGAATTGAGCTCTGTCTTGCATTACAAATTCTTCTTAACGTTCCCAGGAAACTTCATGAATTTTTTTGAATTTTTTGGAGACGGTTCACTTACTCAAAGTTTGAGCCTGGAAGATTGAGCTTTTTCTGAGAATCACCCACCTACGAAGGAATCCCTTCCAAGTGATATCACTCGGAAGGGATTCAACAGTGGTGTCATCTTCATGCTCACTGACATTTCACTGGTCGCTACGTCGTTTATTTATTTTCTATTACATCCCCTTCTTTTGGGCGGTTTGATTGTTTCGGAAAAAGGTTTAATTATTTTGGAAAAAAGTTTAATTGTATTGGGGAAAAGTTTAATTCATTTGGGAAAAGGTTTAATTCTTTTGGAAAAAGGTTTAATTCATTTGGAAAAAGGTTTAATTCTTTTGGAAAAAGGTTTAATTCATTTGGAAAAAGGTTTAATTCTTTTGGAAAAAGGTTTAATTCAACTGGAAAATGCTATAATTAGATACTTGGTAATCGACCATAATTTAAATTTCAAGCCTCACATTGATTATTTAATCACTCGGCTGCGTAAACTCTTTTTTGTATTTAAGGAAGCACGAAACTTTTTAGCTAAAGAACAAATGCGTCTGATTTATTTTGGTTTGGCTTACACAATTATCAAGTATGGAATTATTTTATGGGGGGGAGCTTGTAAATCGTATGTAAGTAAAGTTCAATGTTTGCAAAATCAGTTAATTAAAGTTATTCTTAATAAATCTTCTAGATATCCATCTTCTAAGCTTTTAAAATATTTTGAGGTTAAAACCATTAAACAAATGTTCCTATTTCATTCCGGTATTCATATCTATATCACTGGCATTAGTGAAGAGCACTTGTCTATGTCCACAAGAACAAGAAATTATTTAAATTCTGGTATTGCCGAGAGTAAATACGGAGTTTTATCAGAGGAACGTGTACGTTCGTACACTTACATTTTTGTTGGATTATAATATTAATTTGTCATTATTTCATAATTCTAACAAGTTTTAGACAAATGTTAAATTCATACATGAAAGTATAGTTTCTTTTCTTTTTAGTGGATTTAATCTTCATATCAAGTTAATTTCGAATTCATTTTTTTTAGTATTTCTGTTTCATTTCTGATTACATTATTGTGACATTTCTCCTTCGGACCTAATTTTGTACGGCTGAGCCTGATTTTTGTGACTTCACCGGATGCCACAAGTTCTTAGGAACTTATTTTGTGGTGGGCTTCGATTTCTTTTCTTTTTCATTTATAATTAATCCTTTGTCGTATTTTTAAGTACGACAGAATGTTATCACAATTATTTTAATTTATTCAACACTTTTTTGTAATTTGTATTATTTTGATGTCAATAAATAAATAATTAGATACTCTCACAAATTATGAATGTTTGTGGGGGAAAGTTTCCCTCTGATTTTCACTCGAGTTTTGCTCTTCTGATATCTGAATTTACACGATCATCTCCTTTACTTTTTTCAGTGATCTGCTGGAACCTTTTATCAAACAAATCTTCCTACTTCTATTCCAAAGACTGACCTCCAGCAAGACCACCAAGTACATCAAATGCATCATCGTGTTCTTCTGTTTCTTCGCTCTCCGTTATGGCGCAACTGAGTTCATTGATCTCGTAGATTCCATTCAGCCCATGTAAGTTTCCCTGTTGAAATTTATATTTTGGTACCATGTGTACGTGCACGTCTATTGTTAGTCGAGCTCACTTAAAATCTAAGCGTAGTTAGGACATAGTATAAGTGGTTGGCAAGTTAGAAGTCATTAATCAGAGGCTATTCATGCCTTGCTGCGAGAGGGTGCCACTTTAGCACTGCAGTGGATCCCCTCACACTGCGGTATCTGGGGAAATGACCGTGCTGATGCACTAGCCAAGGAGGGCTCCCGCATGGAAATGCCTGAGGCTCGCATTGGATACAGAGCAGCCAAAAAATGCATCCAGGACAAATTAAAGGAAAGATTGCTGGAAAACCATCGGGTGGCAGCTGAGGGAAGGAGATGGGCCAGCCTTTTGGAGGAGAGGAACCGTGTCTCCGCAAATCTACCTCGACATGTATCAGTGGCAGGGTTCAGGTCTATTACAGGCCACGATTATCTGAATGCCCACCTTCATAGGATCCGAGTGAAGGATAACTCGGGCTGTTCCCTATGCCTCTCAACCCTGCCAATGACCTCGGATCACTTATTGGACTGTCCTCAACTCGAGGGCATTAGACAAGCTTTCACACCAGACGAGACCAACTGGTCGAAAATATCGCTTTTATATTGGGCTGCGCGAGGTCAAATGATGGCGGAAACGCCAACAACCTGGTAGGTACTGGCGTTGGGTAAAAAAAAAAAAAAATAATCGGGGTGGATCCCTAAAATTTGGAATCTTGAACTCCGAAATGAAATTTTGAAATAGAATAGCAATAGAAAATTAAAATTGAATAGAAATGGAAGAAAAAAATTGGAATAAAATTCGCCATTGACGTTCCTTTGATGATGGTCGCGAACTCTAATCGTTGAGGGTGATTACTATTTCAGTTCACATCTCTTGTTGATCGTAGACTTCTGAGATTATTTAAGAGGGTTTTTATACGATCCGATCCTGTGCGCTGGATAGGAGGCTCCGCCCTTCCTATCTAAGCAAAAGGAGGAGGAGGAGGGCGGGGCTCCCACTTAGGTTGCAGCTGGGCAGTCAGATGGAAATTCCATCTTCCTTCCACTCTTTTCTTTGAAAGGGTGGAATGAATGGTCAACAGACTTGTTTGGTCCTGTAGAGGATAGTTTTCCTGCTCCCGTCAATTCTCGATCTTTGGAATAGTCAATCGGCGCCAGACTACTGTTAGGGACCCTGCATACTGGTAACTTTATCACCAGCAATAGTTTACTCAATATGCTGGAATAGGTCGTGACGCCATTATTTAGTTGCCTTGACTGAAAAGTCCTCCGTGCTGGGGGTGGGGGACAGCGACCCAACATTTGAGGAAGAAGAATGGGCATTGCAACCCCCCCCCCCCCCCCCACCTAATCAATCTGTAGTACCTCAGGCTGACATTGAGCATCACCACTCCTCAATGTCCACTCATCCAAGCTTGCCACCCATTTTAACCTTCAATCTGGAAGGAAATTACAGGTTCGCAGATGTTTTTCCAAGTTTAGATCACTTAAAACTGTGGCACTATTGTTAATCATCACAATATAGCAGGGTTATGCAGTTTTTTAATGTTTCACAAACTCAAAACAATTTTACTTGAAACAAGATAATACAAGACTTTTTAACATACAGAACTAAATTGTAGTAGTCCAAATCTGGGTTCACATGGGCGAAGCAGTTACGCGTTGAGGCATTTGATCAGTCGCGATCAGCCGTCCGAGTACTTTTGGAGTGGACTGTCGCGATCTAAAAATTCAGATATTTGTACGCGGTTAGGCGTAGCCAAGCAAATGCCCAACGTATAACCACGTCAATCGTACTCATGCGAACCCACCTTTACACTCTCACTCAAACGAATAATCAGAAGACTGTCAGTTTTCTACCTAATATCCCAAGTGTTATATGATTTTTTCAATATAGGTACCTTTCTGAACAATATGTAACATTTTTCGAAAACAATAAAATAAATGTTAAATAATTTTCGGCAGTTATGATGATGTTGTATAAAACATAACCAATGACGTGATTGACCATGAAGACCGTCACCACCTGATATAGTGAACTGAATAGGTCCTGTTCATTAGTGCATGGGCCTTGAGAACTGAAAAACTGAAAGATTCCCGCCGGAATCATCAAAATCGAACAATAATTGCCAGAGAAATATGGGGAAAACCGTTTATGCAGTAGTTTTCCCCATTTTTCTCTGGCAATTATTGTTCTATTTTGATGATTCCGGCGGCAATATTTCGGTTTTTGATATCGTAGGGCCATGCACTAACAAATTTCTAAAATCCTTTAAAATTTCAAATTTAGGTACAACTTTTCAAGTGTTTGCCCCTTCAATTTTGCGAAATACTGACCCGGAACGAGGAACGAACGGCGACCGACTGAGACCCCCTTAATAAGTTATTACTTGGTGCAATGAAATTTTCAAAAACAAATCAAACATAATATCTGTACTATCTCAATGGAAGAATAAAACAGCAGTGCGGCCTACGGCAGGAGGCCATTATACACACAAAATCACTCTCGTGAAGGGGGGGGAGGGGGAGGGAAGAATGTTACCAGACTAGAAACATTGCAAACCTTTTTCTCTGGTGTCTAGAGAGATACCCAAGAAGAAGAAATGGAAAGAAGTGCCCTTTTTATGGTTCAATTCCCATGAAAAATTGTTGTACAATTTATTCATGACTTGGTGAATTAAATGCAGTTGCGTAGTTTAATCTCAACCTGGTTTCTGAGTTTTTCAGACACCTCCGTTCCAAACATTCATTATTCTATTCTGTGGAACCACCGAGAGCCAATCTTTTTTGTTTGCGTTTTGTGTTATCTTTTACGATATACAATTTTCTTGAATAAATTCAACTAGCTACTTCATTTTGATTTCAGGATGTTCTCCATGATTTTGGAGAAGCTGCTCGTGCCCGACACTCAAAAAATTGACGGCAAAACTGAACGAAGAATTGCGGTAGTCGGATTGTCGAAATTTCTTTGTGAAGGCAAACAACTCAAAGAGGGGCAGTACGTCGCTCAGTGGTGAGAGTTCATTTTAGAGTCCCTAGTACACACATATTGTATAAGTTTTTGAAGTACAGAGTCCGGCAGAATGGTCGGACGATTTGGAAGGATCATAACGTCGGTAATTGTTACTCAAAAAAATTGTATTGACATATTTTGGTTCGGAATTTCAAAGCATTTTGGAATTTGATGTGGAAAATCGCATCGGTCAGGGTGCGTTCTTCTTTCGCGAAGACTGCTGCAGTCTTTCTTGGAAGTTTCCGACGGCTCTCTCAACTGCGATGACTTCCACTCGAATTGCTTCCTTCAATTCTTCCAATGTTCGAGCCCTGTGCTGGTAAACACGCGCAGGGACCGTTTTATTCGGGATTAGCATTCGTTTTATTCGGGACTTAGCATTTTTTACCAGCAGACATCTTGGACCTTTGAGCGGTGGAGCACCGCGTTTTCGCTCATGACTGTTACGTCCATAATAACGGTTCTGTCATGGCCGTGATTTTTCACAAATGAAATTCCAAAATGCTTTGAAATTCTGGTCCAAATAATAAGTCAATAAAATAGTTTTTAAGTAACAATTACCGAGGTTAAGATTTTTTCAAAAACGTCCGACCATTCTGCCGGACCTATCAAGTTCGAGATAAGAATGTCGAAAAAAAAGAAATATGGAGTTCAGACCACTCAATTTTTAATAAGCTGTTCAATGGTACCAACCAACTCATTCTAAAACACCAAAAAGTTCGCGAAATGGCCAGTTTTATGCGAAACGACCGTTAATTACATTTAAAAAAATCTGTAATGGTAAAAACACGAAAACGAACGATTTGAACTGCAACGAGAAACTTTCTATCAGGAATTAAGCTGGGTTCACATAGGTGCGTAATGCCCTTAATCCGTAATGGGCAAAAAGAGAAGTGGGGGTGGTCAGTAATCCGTAAAGTCCGTAATGCGTAAAAGAGCGTTCACGTGGCTAAATGATGGCCAAAAATAGGTTTTCGGAAGTTGAATCAATCATATTTCCACATAATATTCTTAATAACTTCTTTCATGCGGTTATTGGAGAATGATTTGATTTCTGAGGATTTATTGACATAATTTGATCGGACGGGATCAATGAGGCTCTCATTAAAATCACTTAAATTCATATCCAGCAAAGCACAATGCAAAAACGAAAATGAAAACCAAATAACAATACGGAATCCGGAATCGGCAATCGGATTGTTTGGTCAACAAACCAAAAACGAGACCGAGTCAACAATGAACAGACGACGAGAGCTTTCACGAAGTTTGCCGAAATTTATCGAAGTTCATCCGAAATGTGTAAAATATCTAATTTTTCAAAACGATACACTCCGCTCCAAAAGTCTTCGTCCGCAAAGATTGCTCTTGGCCCCTCAATAGCCCCTCAATCGGCTCAGCCAATAGCATCCAATTACACTACGGATTACGGACATTACGCACCTATGTGAACCAAGCTTTACCCAAAAATCTTATCGGCGGGTCTTTTGACCCTGTTTTTGGGACGAGTTTAGAATAGCTCGTCTGGCTGTTGGTGTTAGTTGAATATATGTGAATTATTAGTAAATAGCTGAAAAGCCCACTAAAAGTAGGCAAACACTCCTGCGACTCTCCCCACATCCCACTCCCTCCGACTCCTCCCGCCCCCAAATCCGACTCCTCTCGCCTCCAACTCCGACTCCTCCCGCCCCCAGCTCCTCCCGCCCCCAACTCCTCCCATCGATTCCGCCGACTCTCCCCACTCCCACGACCCCTCCATGCATACGTACGTACGGTTGGCGTTTTATGTATATAGATTTTAGGAGTGGTGAAAACCACGACAAGGACACCATGACGAATTTCATCTTCACTAACTCTGTTAACCACAAAAAGTTTGAGTTGAACAACTCCCGAGTAGCCTGGTACTATAAATTTGGCATAAGAACGGCATCACCCCTTCAATTGGAGGCGTTTTGGTACTCTCTTGTTATTTATCGTGATTTTTCTTAGTTTATGTTCATGGAACTCTAGTCAGGTTTGACGAACTGAAGTGCCTTTTGGTTTATTATTTTCAATAATGAACCTTTGGAATCGACCAAGAAAAAAAAATGTTAACACTCCCTCAAAATTTGATGGTTTACGTTTCAAGGTACGTAGAATCCAAAAATCGAATACAAATTTGGCCGTCCGTCCGCCGTGCTCGGCACTTTTGCCACTTAGCATTGACCGATTTTGATGAAATTTGGTATGTAGGCTCCATTTTGGGTCTAGTTGTGCCCCGAAGATTTTGGTTGATGTAGGTTACGTCTAAGGGTTCCAAAATGAATTTTGAAAACGCCCTAACTCAAAAAATTTTGATATAAAGGTATTGTTTTTCCTTCAATTTAAGATTTTATAGAATTTTTAGAATTTTTTGAGACCAACCGGAGCTCTGTAGGACAAACCGTTCGCTCCCTACGAGAATTTAAGATTTGGACGTACGATAAATCAGAAACACGAGTGTGAATCGCTAAAGAGGCCTAATCTCCGTTCAAATTTCAGCTGACCAAAATGCGATCGTTCCTTTTGTTGTTCGTTCCTTTGAGTTGCTCTCAGTAATAGAAAGAAATACGATCGATGTTTTTCTTCATGTTGGATGGTTGGTGGCTATGCAGACGAGTGATCTATAGAAAAATAATAAACCATTGTGTAATAATTTGCAGCGTTTTTGGGGTTTCTTTCAGCTGGGTGAGCTCTAGAGTTCGTAGTTTCTTCATCTCCTCTCCGGTTATCCTAGACCGCTGAAATATAGCACGCAGCCTCCCGATGACCACAGGAATTCAGGGAAGGCTTTTCAGCTGCGTAGCTAACGTCCTTCGGGTTCTTTGACCAGATGCTCCTTCCCTTTTCTTGACCAATTTTCGTAAAACTGGGTACAAAGCTGAAGTTTGTCGAGCTGAGTAAATCATAAGAAAAACTTCTGAGGCAATTTCCTCAGCATGGTCATCAAGGCGTATGTTGTAATTTTGGGTTGTAACATTATTTTATGCGGTTGAACTGGGATTAGAGTGAAAGAAACTTGAATGAAGAAAGAATTCATGCCATCTTGGCGTTGTCGGATAACAAATAGGTCGATTTTATTGTAAGAAGGATCATTATCAGATGATCTAGGAAGAAGGTATACAAGGATGCTTGATTGGGCGATGTATGGATGCATCAGCTCATCTCCAACTATCCTATGAAGTGAAAAAATTGTTACGTTTTTCTTCTTGCAGGCCGGTTCTTCTGAATGTGTTGACCAATCTGGTTGAGCTTCCTGTTGACGAGAGCACTCACCCTGAAGACCACTACGTCGACGTCGAAACAATTACTGGCTATGAAGGTTCATATAATGAGCTTGTCTACGTTGGTCAACCTCAAGAGGATTTCATCAAAGGTGAGCTTAATTTCTTCTGTTTATTGGGATGTTGATAATCCATCGCACTGAACAGGACGACGTATGGAGACTGCACTCGATGTTCTCGTACCATTGTTGGTACTGGTCAAATCCAGAGGGCATTGTGTCTCTCAGCAAGTATCCACACAGAGATAGTATCTCACACCATGGCAAAATGCTCGACGTCATTGCCATTGTTGAATAATCAAAAATTAACTTCCCTCGACTGGGGATCGATCTCCTATCATTCCGATTCCGAATCGGAGCTCCTACCACTTGAGCTAAAGAAGTGAATGGACAGAAATACGGAGAGGTAGCTGATCATATCTCTCCCCCGTTTGGAAATCTTAGGTACTCCGTTACCTAGTCAGGGAGGCAGCTGTGGCCGGCGTTTTACAACCCAGTGAGAACGCGTATTTTTGACTGGCTTCGGAGTTGTGTTGTTATTCCATCTGAACAGGGCGGGGGATCTGCTGACCACAACGTTTGTCCGAATAGGCAGTGGCTCGACACGTGTCTTGGGAGGGAGTTGTTTTGATGACAAAGCACTAATTAATTATTGTTGTCAGAGAATGCTGAGGAGGCCATTCGGGTCCCACCGACTGAGCCACTTTAGTGAGTCATCAAAATTTAACTTCCCTCGACCGGGGATCGATCTCCGATCATTCCGATTCTGAATCGGAGCTCCTACCACATGAGCTAAGGAAGCGAATGGTCAGAAATACGAAGAGGTACCTGATCACAACACCATCAATCCTGGCTAGTCTTGCGTTACCCGGGATATTCAAGTTGTCAATGGCAGCTGCTTGGACTGGAGCAGACCCGGCAGGCTATGATATGCGAACACGTTATATGATGATTCATGGCAGACAGTGTGGGAGCTGAAATGGGTGAGATGGATACTGTAGCCACGTAGCCTGATGGGTCTGCCATAATCCTGGATGTTCAGGTTGTCAATGGCAGCCTGGACGTGGAGCAGACCTGGCGGGCTAAAATAAGCAAAAAAAACGCTGCAAATCATTGCTCAAAGGTTTATTATTTTCTGTTTAGATCACCCTTCTGTATAGATCACTGGTTCTCCATCAATAGCACCTACCACCATCTGTATTCTCCCTTGACCTTCAGTCTCAAATTTCAGCTTCCTGCGTTCAATAGGATATTGAAAATGGCTTCGGAGCCCACTCAGCTGATCAGTGATCTGAGGAGTGAAGAAGATCTCCTCGAATGCTGGAGACGCCTGGAAGAGCACTTCCATTCAATAGGATTGAAAATGGCTTCGGAGCTCACTCAGCTGATCAGTGATCTGAAGAGTGAAGAAGCCTTTGAGCAATGATTTGCAGCGTTTTTTACCCACCAACATATTTTTTACCTACCAACTTTTTTTTACCTACCAGCTAGGTACTACCTACCACACCATACTGGCTTCACACCTTCACAATCAAGTTTATTAGAAAGAACTAAACGCTTCACACTCGATTGGAAAAATAGAAAGCTTCATATGGAAATTTGATTACTGGTTGCGCAGAAGGCAAAACTGTATACAAATCGAAGAAATGAACAGCGATCGCATTTTAGTCCGATAAAATTTGAATGGAGATTAGACCTCTTTTGCGATTCACACTCATGATTCTGTTTTATCGAAGGAAAACCTTCAAGTACTCGTAGGGACCGAACGGTTTGTCCTACAGAGCTCCGGGTGGTCTCAAAAATTTTTAAAAATTCAATAAGTACCTACTATTTAAAATTGGTGAAAAAACGATACCTTTATTTCGAGAGTTTTCGGGCTAGGGCATTCTTGAAAATTTCAACCCTTAATTTTCACCCCTTAGAAGTGACCTACATCAACCAAAAGCTTCGCGGCACAACTAGACCCCAAATGGAGCCCATATACCAAATTTGAACCAAATCGGTCCAGTGTTTCTAAGAAAAGTGCCGCGTACGGCGGACGGACGGAAATTTTTTTATTCGATTTTCGTATTCTACGTACCTTGAAACGTAAAACATCAAATTTTGAGGGGGGGTTAAAATTTTTTTTTTCTTGCTCGATTCCAAAGGCTTATTATTGAAAATAATAAAACAAGTGTAGCAGATCCAAGGCAAGCGATATCCAAGATAAAAATGATGGCAGGCCAATATCATTAAGGTCTAGGCGCTGGGTGTGGTGTAGAAAGAGTGCCTCAAGTTACTCGAGCTGGGGATCTCAGCGGTAGTGCTCTGTGGCATCACCACCCGCGTCCTCCAGGGGTCAAACACGAACTGGTGGTTCATCCATCCCTCCCACCTCTTCTTTCCTCGACTTTCCAAATTCCAGAAGCCGGCGTTGGATAGTCATGGTCGACCTCTCCTTACATTTATTAATTTATTTTGTTTTTCTGTCTTTTGTATTAAAATGAAACTTGTCTAAAAATGTATTAGAATTATAATCTGATGGGTTTCAGGGATGGTGGATACGTCTCTGTGCTCCCAACTCGCCAGCAGCCTCTCAGCCAATCAGCAGCAGCAACTCAAAATGTACTTTCTCTGAGGAGTGAGTCGCCGTAAAATGTTAACGAATTCACCAGTGATGAGGTGAACGTTTGTTGTACATACTTAATGTAATTTTTTGTATTTATTGTTGCGAAATCGTCCAATACATTTTTTAAATTTACGTGTACTCGTATTTGCCTCTATTCCTAGGTATCAAAGTTTGGATATGGGAGTACCTTCAAAACTGACTTCAAAACCGCCGTAGGCGCGAAAAAGAAGGTACTCTTTTGGTGGGTCATAGGACGAAGATTTTTTGACATTTTATGTCTTTACTTTGGCACATGAACGAAAAATCGTCACGAAAATTTTTAATGATATCCACTTCCAACCAAGTCGTATCTACGGAACTTTATCTTCGTCATTCGTGTTCGTAGAAAAATCGTTCACCATTCGTGCTACCTGCATTACATTATTCTGAGTCATTTTTGATATTTTTGCTGTGGGCCTAAGTACCTACCATTGAGACAAACCGGATTAAAATTGTAAGAGTCCTCCCTGAAATTTCGATTTTTAAGGTGGGACTTGAGCTTTCAAATGAAATACTTGCATACGAGTCTGCAACACATTTGGACATTTTCATGTGTGTTTTCTTAGAGAGTTCCTAGTAGGGTCGATTCGGCGCGCCGGAACCGGATCGTCCGCCATGTTTTCAATACGGCGCGCCGGATTGCCTCCTAGTGACGTATTCGACCGTAACAATACGGCGCCGTATCGGATACGGCGTGTTCTTATCACAATTCGGCGCCGGATTGAGAGCATGGAAGAAGTATATCTTCCATGTTGAGAGTGTGTGTGTAATACGTCACGCTGTATCAAAAACCACTAGGAACTCTCTATTGTATTTATTTCTAGGCAGATCTCACCCGTGCATTGCACGGCGGGGCGTACAGATCAATTAAATGGACCATAAGAGAAACCGCCCTTGTACTTGGGTACTTAATTGAATTCGAGCCAGGATACATCACCTACCCCAGTAGCGTTGTTGTACCACTACACAACAATGTAGTGAAGTAAGGTTGTTAGTTCATGTACCCAAGCATCAAAATAAGAAAACAGTTGATTGTTCTCTATGCAACACAGTGAGTCTACTTTATTTATTGGTATCGCGTGAGCAAGTTTTCGTGACGATTTTTCAGTTTATGTGCCAAAGCAAAGACATGAAAATGTCAGGTTGTATTGAGGTTCCAACCAGGCCTCGGAAAAATCGTTCTCCATTCGTTGGAAAGCTTTAAATTTATGCATAAATTATATACTGCCAAAACCGCTGTAATTATGGAAGAAACTGAGATATACCCCTGAGCTGAGTTAAAAGAACTGTAAACAACATTTGCAGTAAGAGTTTGTTACACGTCAACAAACAATAAATTATTGAGAATGCATATTATTATTACAGGTAGTTAGCGAAGGTACAGGTAGGTAGACGGGTGAAGGGGGACGGGAAAAAGTAAAGACATAAAATGTCCCGATGTGTTGCCAGACTGGTATCAGGGGCGGCTACTGATAGGAGCATAGGCGCATGTGCACCCCCAGCCAATTAAAAAGGAAAAAAAAAATCAAAGTTTGTTCCTCTTCGTTTGAAGAGTAAGTTGGCTAGGATAGAAGACATGATCGTAGGTACTGTGCTAGTTGAATCTACGCGCGAAAACTGTGGCGGGAGCTCCCTCTTTTCTGACCAATCACACCCGTTTGGAGCATCACCTTTCCTCTGCACCATTTCTGGGGAAAGTGACGTCATCTTAACATCTTTCGAGGGAGGCAGGCACGTGAGATTGACCAATCAGAGAGCAGGACATTTTGTCGTCTTGTGCAGAATTGATTCGTTGCTCCCCCAACAGAGAGCTCTGCAATCCGGATTTCCTTATAGAGAAATAAGTAAACAAACAAACCTGATGAGGGAATTCCGTTTTACGTTTTTGGTTTACTACCGTTTCGGTACACACCGTTTTGATCAAAGTATTGTGATTACTTAGGAGTGTTGTAGGTACGATGAGTAGTTTACATTAAAGTAAAGTAAACTATTTGCGTTTGTCAATTGTGGGAAAGTGCGACATTCGAGAAACTGGCAGCCCCTTGCTGTCTCTACCTGGACTCCAGCAGACGTTGAAATTTAAAAACCGTGCAGATTCGTACCGTAAGTTATAATGTCGACTATTATAAGAAAGTAGATTGGCTTTGTGGGTGTGAAGTGACTAACTGACAATTTCGCCTACTTTGTTCTACCAACCGAAATTAGGCGTAAGTGATCTCCCATTTAGCCAAAAAATTGAAAAACGCATTGGCTGTCCCCCATAAGAACGCTCTGGTAGATTTGCGTATAGTGTATCGTCAAAATATAATGCAATAACTCGACAGTGCACATCGTCATAAGATCGAAAAATAGGTACATTCTACAGTACCTGTCGTTCTGTGGTGTTTTCGAGCTAGCCGTGCGTGGGCATGATGAGAGGGAAGATTCTTCGAATCTCGGAGTTTTCAAGGGGCTCGTGAATTTTTCTTCCGAGTTGGACGATGTTTTGAATCGTCACGGGCAAATATACATTTCAGTTATTGCAATAAGATGGATGAATTTCTTGGGTTTGAACCTTTGATGATTAAGTATTTCAGAATTTCTGTTAACCACTAGAGAACATGTTTCGTGTCTATTGCACCTACGTATTTAGTACCGTTTGCAATTTTAAGATGAAAAAGTTACAAAGATTTATCCCATTTTCATATCGTTGAAATTTCTATTTGGCAGAGAAAAGCACCTATTCTGTCCCTTCTCGATAGCCTCTCCTTATCTCTGTGCACCCCCTGAGTTTCAGGGCAGGAATCGCCACTGACTGGTATGCAAGCGTTTTTTACTCGCATTTTGCGTTTCACACTAAGTCTTAGTCTCTTTCATGTCAAAATCATGAATGTGCCAAAAATCGAATTTTGGGGTTAGCTTGGATAGCTATTAGCTTCCTCCACACTATCTTTATGATTCTAAACTTTAAAATGAGAAGCCGTATGAGGGGGGTTCCCATAACCCGTAATGAAGTGGGTGTAGCACATAGCTTCCTCGTCATCCAAAACATGTTGCAACGGGCTAAACTATACGAATTTATTGTACGATTTCGTATGTAAGATAGTAAGTACCTAAATAATTTTTTGGTTAGAGTTGTGTTCCAATCATGTTTTCTCTGATGGTCGTATTATCCAAGGATCATGTCAACAACAGCGTTCGACCGATTTATTTTCTTTTAATGGTGAGCCGCATCCACCTTTGGGGAGAGTTTGTTGGAAAAAATAAGGCAATACATCGTCTAAAATGCGTATATTTACTACGAATTATGGTGATATTGTAGTAATATTGGCTGTGAAGTAGTTAGGTAAATTATGTACCAACCTATTAACTTCATTTTGGTGGCTTTGTAACTTTGCTGTTCTCCTAAGAGCCTCAAAAAGAACCCCTACGAAGCATGATGATTTCATAAACATTTTAGGCAGGAATTAAACCCCTCAAATTTACTGCGAACTAAGACAACTTGCAATTATATAAATCTTTTTGGCTGTTCCCGCTCGTCTCTCTTCCTGATAGTCTGATATTTGGGGCAACAAACGCTAAAGAAGAAGTTGCGATGTTCGAAAATGAGTTCGATGATGAGTACTCCCGTGGCGATGCTGGAGCCGTAGATGAGTGCCAAGATGGCGGGGAGGAAGTCTGTGATGCCGACGCTTGTGAAGCCGCCCGAGTCGCCGACGCACCGCGGCTTCGGTGGGATCCACATGGCTTTGATCTTGTCGTAGAGGCCGTTCTCGTTCTGCCAGCACAACCTGAGCAAAGCGGATAGTTGTGATTATGAATCACGTGCACACGCACAAATCATCAATTTTGACATTTTATGTCTTTACTATGGCACATAAATGAAAAATCGTCACGCACCGCGGGGAGCGTTATGAGGGGAGCGTTACGCGAAGGGGAAATATGAAGGGTAAAGGGCATAAAATGTCTCTCCTGGTTGCGTACTTGTACGAAAGCTGTAGCCACCGATCGGGGGGAGCAAGGGGCGGGAGGAGCAGGGGTTTCTTTTCAAAGGGAAATCGCTTTTTCTAATGTTTTAGGACATCCTAAAGTAAGACTTGGACGTCCTTATAGGATTTCCCGCTACCTTGGTAGACTCAGAAGCAAAATTACAACGGTGTTGGCAATTTTAGGTTTCGTTCGTATGAAATAAGGTTTAAGGCACTAGAGAAAAATGGGAAAAACTGTTTTTTCAGTTAAGTTTTTCCCATTTTTCTCCGGCAATTATTGTTCGATTTTGAAGATTCCAGCGGCAATATTTCAGTTTTTCAATTCCCTAGAAAGCTGCACTAATGAATCTCATAAATTGAGATTTTCAAATGTAAGTAAAACTTTTAAAGTTTGAGCGCCGGTAATTTCGGGATTGAGGAATTTGGAATGAATTGAGGAATGAAAATCGGGTTGATTTGGGAAAATAAGTCTCCTGTTATTTTTAGGAGACATTCAAAATTTATGATTTCAAAAAATAACCGGGAAAACGGACCTCTTCAACGTGAAGCTGAAACGCTTGCTGATTGGCTGATGGTACGATGAAATTGTGTTATCTAAGAGGAAAGTTATCAAACAACCTCATTTTCTCCATCTTGCTTTTTCTATTTTTTCTCTTCAGATCTTCGATTTCGATCTTTAGTGGTTTTGTGAAATGTTGCCTCGGAGGACTAAAGGAAGTGAGATTTCACGACCTCAGCGCTTCAAGCGGCCGTAAATGATCTATTCCAGGATGACGTCATTTTCCCAGTTTTTTTAAACATTCGTATTTTCTACACTGTTTTGTTTATTCGTAAATTAGGAAGTATGGGCTGAAAGTTTGTCGTAGGGGGTTTTTCGAGGTGCTGAATCCGATTTTGGGGTCAAAAATAGGAAATTCCGACATGGTTAAATTCCTCATTACTGCCCCAGAATGCTCCACCGACTAGAGGTGTGTCGGTACAGCTGTACCAGAACTGTGGAACCGAGTATCAACTTGCAACGGTTCCATGCAGGGACAAAAACTCAGCCCTTACCGGTCCAGTTCCACGGACCGATAAGATATCTTGGATGGCTCTGGACCGGGAAGCGCCCTAGCCAATTCCACGGACTGATAAGATATAATGGAGAATGGCTCTGGACCGGGAAGCGTTTTGGACTGGTAAGCATGGATCTTGTTCTCAGTTCTGTTCCATGTTGTAGCTGGAAGCGCCCATACTATTTCCATGGACTGAGAATATAATAGTAAGCAGGAAGGGATCTTCTGGACTGATTAGCATGGAAGTTGTCTCCAGTATTATTATTTTATTATTGTCATGTTATGTTCTTAGCACTCTCCGTGCGGATGATGGTAATAACCATCATGCTGAGTTTCGCGAGTGGCGTGTGATGGTTTATACCATCACAGCTCTAAGCATATCTCCGAGCTGTTCATCGTTCTGCTACCTAGTGGATGACTTGAGAAGCTATTTCGGATTTTTTTTCGTGCTTCGTAGGTCCTCTTGTTGCCACCAGAGTGCGCCGTTTTCTTTTCGGAGGATTCTGTTATCTTTAAGATTTGCGGGTTTGCACTACCGAATTCCTGACAAAAAGGTCTCCCGCCACAGGCGAAAACGAGTTTTCTGAGTCCACACGGAGAGTGTTAAACTACAATGAAATTATTCTTTCCTTGAATTGTTTGGTCACTATTGTCTCTTTTGAAACACTTATTCGAATTCCTTCCTTTTAGCGAATTTTCAAGGAAAATAATGCTGTTGTATTGCAAGTTGAGATTATAAGCATGGAATGAGACAGATAGGGATTTGACTGCCTGCTTCATCCTTGTCATGAGAGTGGGATTTGACTGCCCTCGGTAGGCAGTACCGGTAATGGAACTGTACCGGTAATTTGGAACAGTTACATCTTTGTCACTGTAACCGTTGGAACCGATCCAAGGAAATACCTGGACCGACATTTCCCTACTACCGACTGAGACCCTTCTGAGAGACTCGAGGAAGATTTTCAGGCATACCAACTGAAGGTATGGTCATTGTGGGGGGTTAAATAAATTATAGTAACAGTTTATGAATTTCTACATCGCCCTGATCCCGAAAATTACTATTTATTTGATACCTATTGTATAGGTAGGTACATTTTTAATTTAATTTTTTTTGTACACATACTTACCTTTTAATTCAATAATATCAAAATAATAGAAAGGTACCTACATGTACCATAAATTTTACATGAAAATAAAAAAAATTTAATGAAAAAAAAAATCATTGTTTTTGATGGTTATGGTTGAATTGTTGAGATTGATATTAGAAGGTTGAAACTTTAATCAAGTACTACGCACAGTTTCATCCTTACAATGTTTTTATGAATTCGAGAAAGCTATGTGCCGCACCCTCACAGGAGATGCGATTCAGAGGACAAGCACAATGAGAAAACCAAAAGGCTCAGTGAGAAGGTGGTACGGTACGACATTGCCAGACCCACTCTAATGTAGGGGTAGAAAGACAACCACCTTCTTGGCCATCCGTTTTTCAGAGGGGCGGAGATGCAACGTAGTTCTCCTCTCGCCTGCAGGTAGCGCATGAAACCAGGGCCTCTTTTAACGCACTTCTTTCAAAATCACAGAAACTTTGCCTTCACGCAATCTTCGTGATTTTACAAGTTAGAATTGTCCTCTTTGAATTTTCAGAGGTTTTAGTCTCCCACAAAGTTACATATAAAGAGTTTTTATCAAAAACAAATTTTAAGTAAAAAATAAATTTTCTATTTTTTACAAATTTCAATTTTTTTGACATTTTGGCCCGTATGTATGAAGTAATAATTATTTAATGAATTTAGAAATTTTTTTTGAGAGGAAAAAATTAACACTCAGAGAAAACGTGAAGATAAGGGAAACCACTGAGTCCCGCGCCCCCGCCACGATTATGACAATGAAGGTTGGGACGTACTTCTGAGCTACGAGCTCCCTGTAGCCTGATCTCTTGGCGACGGGCATCGCGAGCATCTCAGTTTTGAAAAGCTTTATCTCGCTGAGACTGCACTTTTCAGCTTCTTCGAAAGTGTCAGAGATCCACTTGTAACCAGCGTTGATGTCCACCTGCCGACAACCGAAGAGAAGAACATTTTCGGTTAGTCTTGAAGCGAAAAGGTTATGGGCGTCTTGAAATGGAGTTCATGAAGTAAAATTACTTCAATTTCAGATATATAGTTCGAAGAAAGTCGTAATTGGGGGTTTCAGTCGTTCGCCGTTCGTTCCTCGACCCTGGTCAGTATTTCCCAAAATTTCAGGCGCTCAAATTTAAGAGTTGTACCTAGATTTGAAATTTTGCTAGACAGCTGCACTAATGCATTTAGAAAATCCTTGAAAATTTCAAATTTAAATACAATTGTTAAAGTTTGAGCGCTTGGAATTTAGGGAAATACTGACCCAGAACGAGGAGGGCGACCGACTGAGACCCCCCTTAAGAAATTTCTGCAACTGGATCAAGTTTCACGTCATATTACTATCCGAATATTACTAACCCACTTACATAAAGATTGCTATGTTGGTATGACTTATTACGCCCGCAACTCCTCCCGCCCACAGCTCCTCCGACTCCTCCCACCCCCAAATCCTCCGACTCCTCCCACCCCCAAATCCTCCGACTCCTCCCACCCCCAAATCCTCCGACTCCTCCCGCCCCCAACTACACAGCCTCCCGCCTCCAACTCCTCCCGTCTCCGATTCCCCCGACTCTCCCCACTCCCACGACCCCTCCGTGCTTACCTACATAAGGTCTGCGTTTTATGTATACAGGGTGTCTCAAAAGTTGTTCACCCCCCTGCTAAAATCGTCCAGATAGTGGGGAAATTTTTTTTTTTTTGAATCTTCACGATTTTTCCCAAGGATCTCAAATATGACCTGTTAATATATAACCTGAATCTGTTAGGTACCCGCGGTACAGAAGATAAGACGCCCCCCCTTATTTAATTAAATGGGGACCTGCCTGCCTTATAATATTCGTCAAAGGAACCCCCCCCCCTTATTTAATTAAATGGGGACCTGCCTGCCTTATAATATTAGTCAAAGGAGCCCCCCCCCCCCCGAACTTTTACGTACCCGTGGTACCGAGGGTAAGACGCCCCCCCTTATTTAATTAAATGGGTAGGTACCTGCCTGCCTTATAATATTCGTCAAAGGAGCCCCCCCCCTTATTTAATTAAATGGGTACCTGCCTGCCTTATAATATTCGTCAAAGGAGCCCCCCCCCTTATTTAATTAAATAGGGACCTGCCTGCCTTATAATATTCGTCAAAGGAGCCCCCCCCCCCCCCGAACTGTTACGTACCCGTGGTACAGAAGATAAGACGCCCTCCCTTATTAATTAAATGGGGACCTGCCTGCCTTATAATATTCGTCAAAGGAGCCCCCCCCCCCTTATTTAATTAAATAGGGACCTGCCTGCCTTATAATATTCGTCAAAGGAGCCCCCCCCCCCCCCGAACTGTTACGTACCCGTGGTACAGAAGATAAGACGCCCTCCCTTATTTAATTAAGGGGACCTGCCTGCCTTATAATATTCGTCAAAGGAGCCCCCCCCCCCCCCCCCCCCCGAACTGTTACGTACCCGTGGTACAGAAGATAAGACGCCCTCCCTTATTTAATTAAATGGGTACCTGCCTGCCTTATAATATTCGTCAAAGGAGCCCCCCCCCCCTTATTTAATTAAATAGGGACCTGCCTGCCTTATAATATTCGTCAAAGGAGCCCCCCCCCCCCCCCGAACTGTTACGTACCCGCGGTACAGAAGATAAGACGCCCCCCCTTATTTAATTAAATGGGGACCTGCCTGCCTTATAATATTCGTAAAAGGAGTCCCCCCCCCCCTTATTTAATTAAATGGGGACCTGCCTGCCTTATAATATTCGTCAAAGGAGCCCCCCCCCCCCCCCCCCGAACTGTTACGTACCCGCGGTACCGAGGATAAGACGCCCCCCTTATTTAATTAAACAGGGACCTGCCTGCCATATAACATTCGTGAAAGGAGCCCCCCCCCCCTTATTTAATTAAATGGGGACCTGCCTGCCTTATAATATTCGTAAAAGGAGTCCCCCCCCTTATTTAATTAAATGGGGACCTGCCTGCCTTATAATATTCGTCAAAGGAGCCCCCCCCCCCCCCGAACTGTTACGTACCCGCGGTACCGAGGATAAGACGCCCCCCTTATTTAATTAAATAGGGACCTGCCTGCCATATAATATTCGTGAAAGGAGCCCCCCCCCCCCCTTATTTAATTAAATGGGGACCTGCCTGCCTTATAATATTCGTCAAAGGAGCCCCCCCCCCCCCGAACTGTTACGTACCCGCGGTACCGAGGATAAGACGCCCCCCTTATTTAATTAAATAGGGACCTGCCTGCCATATAATATTCGTGAAAGGAGCCCCCCCCCCTTATTTAATTAAATGGGAACCTGCCTGCCTTATAATATTAGTCAAAGGAGCCCCCCCCCCCTTATTTAATTAAATGGGGACCTGCCTGCCTTATAATATTCGTCAAAGGAGCCCCCCCCCCCCCCTCCCCGAACTGTTACGTACCCGCGGTACCGAGGATAAGACGCCCCCCTTATTTAATTAAACAGGGACCTGCCTGCCATATAACATTCGTGAAAGGAGCCCCCCCCCCTTATTTAATTAAATGGGGACCTGCCTGCCTTATAATATTCGTAAAAGGAGTCCCCCCCCTTATTTAATTAAATGGGGACCTGCCTGCCTTATAATATTCGTCAAAGGAGCCCCCCCCCCCCGAACTGTTACGTACCCGCGGTACCGAGGATAAGACGCCCCCCTTATTTAATTAAATAGGGACCTGCCTGCCATATAACATTCGTGAAAGGAGCCCCCCCCCTTATTTAATTAAATGGGGACCTGCCTGCCTTATAATATTCGTAAAAGGAGTCCCCCCCCCCTTATTTAATTAAATGGGGACCTGCCTGCCTTATAATATTAGTCAAAGGAGCCCCCCCCCCCCCCCGAACTGTTACGTACCCGAGGTACCGAGGATAAGATGCCCCCATTATTTAATTAAATGGGGACCTGCCTGCCTTATAATATTCGTAAAAGGAGTCCCCCCCCCTTATTTAATTAAATGGGGACCTGCCTGCCTTATAATATTCGTCAAAGGAGCCCCCCCCCCCCCCGAACTGTTACGTACCCGCGGTACCGAGGATAAGACGCCCCCCTTATTTAATTAAATGGGGACCTGCCTGCCATATAATATTCGTGAAAGGAGCCCCCCCCCCTCATTTAATCAAATGGGGACCTGCCTGCCTTATAATATTAGTCAAAGGAGCCCCCCCCCCCCCCCCCGAACTGTTACGTACCCGCGGTACCGAGGATAAGATGCCCCCCCTTATTTAATTAAATGGGGACCTGCCTGCCTTATAATATTCGTCAAAGGAGCCCCCCCCCCCCCCCCCGAACTGTTACGTACCCGCGGTACCGAGGATAAGACGCCCCCCTTATTTAATTAAATGGGGACCTGCCTGCCTTATAATATTCGTCAAAGGAGCCCCTCCCCCCCCCCCCGAACTGTTACGTACCCGCGGTACCGAGGATAAGACTCCCCCCCCCCGCGCTTGAATGAGAATGCGGCGTTCGATTCCCCCCCCCCCCCTCAAAACTATCCTATCTCTCTCCTCCCACGCAGCGTTACGTAACGGAAAGAACAGAGACAGAAAGACCCCCCACAGAACAGAGACCAGACCACCAGAAAAGCCAATAGAGGCGAACCGCGCAAGCGCAGAAGTTCCCCCTCGGTTGTGGCATCTGACCGTGAATTGAAGGGGAGAACGGCTCTGCGATGAGTCGCACGTGAACCGCGACTTCATAAAACCTAAAATAAGCGTTGGTTAAAAAATTGCTGCGGCGTTCTATCGGTGTTTTGTGTAAAATTTCAGTATGGCGTACGTGAATCAACATTTAGAATTGTTTTTGGCGTATAAAAAAGCTCATCCGGAACTGAAGCCGCAGCAGGCGCAAATTAATACGAACATAATTTGGAAGGACGCGAAAAAAGAGTTCAAAAGGAGGAAACCGGATTTCGTGAGGTACATCAAGGGGATCATAGATCAGCTGACGAAGGAGACGGAGAACCGCGAGGCCGGCGTCCTGGGATACGCACCGCAGGTAACCAGGGGAGACTCTTGACGGCGAACAGAGAGTTAATGGGGGGGGGGGGACAGAGTCATTGGTGTATAGTATCAGAGTTAGGCGGGGGGGGGGGGGGGTGTTGAAGCGAGGATTGACCGCGCACCCCCCCAGCCCCCCTCATAGTAGTTTCAAATTTTTTATCTCCACAGACTAAAGACACCCCCAACCACTCTCCACCATGTATGGATTACGGTTTTTCCAGCTGGTTTACCGTTACCTATTCATGTTAAGAGGGGGCGGATTAATTGAGGATTGATCACCCCCCCTCCCCCTCGTATGTGTTTTAACATTTACTTAGACAGTCTTAAGACCCCCCTCCACTGTGTATGGTTTACGGTTTAAAACTTCAAAGCTGGTTTACCACTGATAGGAGGGGGGTAAGCCAGTGATGGATTGTTGAGGATTGTCACCTCCCCCCTCTCCATCGTTAATGAATTAAGTTCTTACTTAAACATCATCTTCAAAACTGGTTTACCGCTACTTATTCAAGTTATGGTGGGTGGGTGGGGGGGGGGGTCAATTATCCCTTCAACCCCTCCCCCCTCATTCTACGATCCACATCTGCCCTCCCCCCCCCCATGGGTTTGAAACGATATTGCTTGGAAACATTTTTTATCACAAAATACCTTAAAAAATAGAACCCTGAAGTTTTGACCACTGTTTTGACCACAACCTCAGTGAACACCCCCTGCACAGTTGTAGCTAATATGGCTGAAAATCATTCAAATGAAGTATTAGGATTTGGGGACTTCGAAATTTTGAAAATGGAGGCTATTTACTACAATTTGGTACCCGTGGATTTCTTCCATTCAATTTGACCTTCCAGAGACCCATGCCCCCCCCCCCACCTTAGACCGTAATCCATATGCGGGGGGGGGGGGGGGGAACTATGATGGGTCGTATATGCGGGGGGGGGGGGGTTAAAGTGAGGATTGACTGTAACCCCCCCCCCTTATCATGAATAAGTAGCGGTAAACCAGCTTTGAAGATGATGTGTAAGTAAGGACTTAATTCATTAACGATGGAGAGGGGGAGGTGACAATCCTCACTTCTAACCCCCCCCCCCCCCCCCTATGACCTCTAAGATCCATCACTGGCTTACCCCCTCCCACTCCTATCATTGGTGGTAAACCAGCTTTGAAGTTGTTAAACCGTAATCAATATACGGCGGAAGGGGGGGGGGGGTGACTATGATAGGTCATATCGATACCTTAAAGCACAAAGGTGCTATGTCCAAAAACGGATTTTTGAGAAAAACGCAAAAGAAATTATCACCAGTGCACAATTCCTAAAATAATGGCTATTTACACTAATCATTCAAATAAAGTATAAGGATTTCGGGACTTCGAAATTTTGAAAATGGAGGCTATTTACTACAATTTGGTACCCGTGGATTTCTTCCATTCAATTTGACCTCCCAGAGACCCATGCCCCCCCCACCTTAGACCGTAATCCATATGCGGGGGGGGGGGGGGGGAACTATGATGGGTCGTATATGCGGGGGGCGGGGGTTAAAGTGAGGATTGACTGTAACCCCCCCCCCCTTATCATGAATAAGTAGCGGTAAACCAGCTTTGAAGATGATGTGTAAGGACTTAATTCATTAACGATGGAGAGGGGGAGGTGACAATCCTCACTTCTAACCCCCCCCCCCCCCTATGACCTCTAAGATCCATCACTGGCTTACCCCCTCCCACTCCTATCATTGGTGGTAAACCAGCTTTGAAGTTGTTAAACCGTAATCAATATACGGCGGAATGGGGGGGGGGGGGGTGAACTATGATAGGTCATATCGATACCTTAAAGCACAAAGGTGGTATGTCCAAAGACGGAGTTATGAGAAAAACGCAAAAGGAATTATCACCAGTGCACAATTCCTAAAATAATGGCTATTTACAATAATCATTCAAATAAAGTATAAGGATTTCGGGACTTCGAAATTTTGAAAATGGAGGCTATTTACTACAATTTGGTACCCGTGGATTTCTTCCATTCAATTTGACCTTCCAGAGACCCATGCCCCCCCCCCCCACCTTAGACCGTAATCCATATGCGGGGGGGGGGGGAACTATGATGGGTCGTATATGCGGGGGGGGGGGTTAAAGTGATGATTGACTGTAACCCTCCCCCCTCCTCAATCGTTTATAAGTTACGGTCTTATCTTCAAAGCTGGTTTACCGCTACTTATTCAAGCTACGGAGGGCTCAATCCTCACTTCAAACCTCCCCCCCATCAATGGTGGTAAATCAGTGGTAAACCAACTTTGAAGTTGTTAAACCTTAATCCATACTCAATTGAGAGGGAGTGAACCTATGATGGGTCGTTAATGAATTATGGTCTTATAATATATTCAAATTAAAGCTGGTTTACCTCTACTTATTCATGACTAGCTGAAAAGCCTACATGATTGCTCCGATTCTACCCGCATCCCACTCCCTCCGATTCCTCCCCCTCCCGCCCCTCCGAAACCTCTCGCCTCAGACCCATCCCGTCTCCGATTCCACCAACTCTCAAGACTCCTCCGTGCATAGGTGTGGTTGGCGTTTTATGTATATAATATATACCCCGGTATCTTCTATATTATAGAAGATACCGGGGGGGTTAATTTAATGGTCACTTCTACCCCCCCTCTAAGACCTCTAAGATCCATCACTGTCTTACCCCCCTCCCCTCCTATCAGTGGTAAACCAGCTTTGATCCGGAATTCGAGGTCCATAGTACGGATAACCACGTAGTTGAGCAGCCTCCCAAAGCAGCTCTAGAGCTTCAACTCCAAGACAAATCCATCATACTGTATAGCATCCATGCATGGAACCAAAAACCGGTTCACCTTTGCATCCCTTTTATGTGTCTTGCACAGATTACCGGAGACAAGTTTACATGTCTTGTCTATGGCAGGCGTTGGCAATGTTTGTGTTTTCCTTGGTGTGATTGCCGATCGGATCGATTGCAGGTTGCAAGTGTTCACACATCACCAACACAGATTTCTTGCAACTGCTAATCATTACCTTCAAGTGAAATCTCAGATATTTATATAGCTACGTAGATGAGAAACCCTTATCAAACGTTTTTAGCTGCCGTACATTCCAAGCATACCGCAAGGGACTGTGAGGCCCCAACCGCCGTCATGCAGCTACGCCACAGCAGCCGCTCCCTACCAGCCAGCTTTCCCAGACGAACCCTCGAAATCAGGTAAATAGCGTATGAGTAGATTAGCAGTGAGTAGTAGCATATCGTCATGAAAATATGACCTATGTGTCAAAAATCAAAATGTTCAGGAAGCGCGAAAAACATTTCATTTTAGTGATATTCACGTTTGAACAGGAAGACGTACGTTCAAATTCATAGTATTCAATCAGCTTACCAATCTGCTAGTTTCCTGCCAACTCTGAGGTTAAATAATTCACCACTATGTTCAAAAATCACACATTTTTTGGGTTTTTGGCACATAGGATGTATTTCAGCGGCACATAGGTCATTTTTACAAACGTTTTTTACTATTCCAGATTTTTTTTTTGTTGAAAATTGTTGGTTTCCTGTCTTCAAATAATCCAGAATCAGGTCTTCGTTACTCGATTACACCTGTTGCTGCTAGGAAAATGAATAACGACACAAGGAAACAAGTTCAAAAAAGGATATTTAATTTAATTATTAAAACATTGTTCTGCTTTCCGCCCCTTTTAGTCTCATGAAATTCAAAAGTATTGTCCTAATATTTCTTCAAACATTTTCTATTTGGTAACGTTAGTACATTATTTTAATAGGCAGGTAACTAACAGGAACTAGAACAGTGTTACTAAAATTTAGTTGTTCTTGAGTTGTTCTGTTCTATTTAATAGAATAATATTGCTGCAGTACGTAACTCAAGTAGAATCATAGGAACTCAATCAATTTAGGCTCAGACATACGTGAGCGAGTCATAAAATGCGTGGTGGTCTTTTTCGATCACCGCCTTCAGCTCCTGGAGGTGATCATACTTCGATTTTGATATAGGTCGGGGCCTGCTGTAAAGCGGAGCCACGACGTCACTATCATTGTGGCTTGATTTTCTCCTTTGAGGTAAAATAATCCAATCTTCTGAGTGATCGAGAGTATAAAAAATGCAGCAATGAGAACTTGGAGGTCGAGAACGTAATTTTTTCACCTTTTGTAGGCACTAACCTTCATTAAATAATGCTAGAGCAACGAGTCGTTTCCCTCTGGTACCGATAAATTCACTCATCACGGATTGACAACTGGAAACTTTACTAAAACACTGAAATATAAACCGAGCAAACACAGCACAGGAGAAAATTTTGAAGCAACAGGCAGAGTGGTAAGACGCCGCTGTCGCGTGCTTTTGTCACATAGGCTCTATTTCGTGACAACGCTCACTGACCCTCACATAGGATTTGTTTTAAAGGGCCTCTAGCGACGAATTAGGTGGACTAAGTGGCTTCGGGAACATGTCAATAGGTAGCGCTGAGCATAAAGAACAAAATGACACCAAAAAGTGATTTTCGTAAAAATTGGCACATAGGTCATATTTTCGAGACAGCGACTATCTATTCATATTATGAATAGATTATATCCTGGATATTAGGTGGATACCCTGGTATCCATTACTTATCATATTGATTAGATGAAAATGCAAAGTCAAGGAAGTCCGCAATTTTTTTTTTTTGAAACTAAACTGATAGTGGTTGATTCTTACCCCCTAAGTACAAATTCAATAGGTATTCTTGGTTAGAGAAGCATGATCATAGCCCAAAATGGTTGGTTCATAATTTCTCTTGGCAATGGGGAATTTGCCTCAATTTTAGATTCTGGAATTTCAAGGCAAATCCTATTATAGGGCCCTAGAATAACGTTTAACACTAGGAATAACCAACGGAAAAAAATTACCGTAGGAGAAAATGACTAAACAAGTGAACCTCTGTTACAAAACACCGCGAAAATCGAGGAGTATTGTTGACGTCATACGAAAAAAAAAAAAAAAAAACGACGCGAAAGCAAGGACAACAGACAGAGTTCTAGCACGCCACACAAAACGATCCAGTGAAATGGCTACTCGAATAATGTGATTCAAATCTTGAAACTAAATAAGAGAAGATGAAGAATAATAATGCTTGATAAACTAGTAGATAGATTCGTATTGTAAAAAAGTGAGTAATACTGTTTCTTTTGGTCAATTTTGTGTCAGGGTTCTTCCTGCCAGATCGTGGCGCACTCTTGTGCGCACTACTCGGAAGGTAAAAGTTCGTGTATGTGCCGCTTCTGTGGTAAGCGCCACAGAACCTCCTTTGAAGTCAGATTGGTAGAATATCCGTCACGTTTCAAACATGGCTGCCTCTTACACATTGCCACCACATTTAAAATTTCCATCTTCCTTAAATTCTCTAAATTTTTTGGATGCGTTTTCGAGCAGCTCACTATGGTTTTATTCCATAAAAATAAACCCTCATTCGAAAAAAAAATAAAAAAATGTGAGGCAAATTCCCCATTCTGCGCAAGAGGAAGGCGTGAGCGTACACTTAAAAATTCAATTTTGAAGGCGTCTACGGTGCTTTCTAGAATAACTATTGATGAAATGTCCACAATGCGATTCATAGTCCAAATTTGAGGTGCAATGTCAGGCACACCCAACTTCTTCATCTTTCTTGGTTCAACATTCCGCGAGAGGTCAAGACCGTCCAAGAAAGGTCTGCCAGTCATTTCGACATTGTGAGGCCGCTTGCCGATCTCCAACACCTAGCAATACGAGAATCTTCCCCAACACCTTCTGCCAAATCTAGGTCGTCCCTGCCGTTTTGTGGAGTGAATTTCCAGGGTACTGAATTTCCTCCTGGGTACTGATTCTCAAGCTGGGTTCACATAGGTGCGAAAAGTCTGTAATGCGTAATGTCCAAAAAGAGAAGTGGGGGTGTTCCGTAATGCAGAAAGTGCATATTGTGCGATCTGTGTGGCTTGTAATTTGGGCACAAGAACATTAAGTGCTCTAAAGTCTCCAGCTCCAGGCGATTGCGCGTCGCAGAGCAGCCCTATGATTTTAATTACTGGTTCATCATTTATCATCTTGATTATTTTGTCTCCAGTTAAAAGAGAGTGTCCAGTGGTGCCGAGCGATGAAGACTACGATTCAGACAGCGCAAGGCGCAGATACAGCACGCCCGCTCAGGACTCCATCCGCAATCATATCGCACTCCTCGAGAGCGAACTCAACTCTGCCACACTTACAAGAAATTCTGGACTGGGAGGTGAGCGAATCATGTCAATCGAGGAACCGAGAATTCTAATGGGGTCATTTGGTTCCTCACTACCGCATGTAGGGTAGCCATATTCCTGTGGCAGGTAGAAAAATATCGGTTCTCCAAATCACGTTTTTGGGCTTCCTTTTTGGGACAATGGGGTATTTCAGTCATTTTTTTTTAAATTTTTCTTCAAAAGAGCATGGGTCAGGAATAATGGTAATTGGGTCTGTTCGTCAAGAAATTGTTTAGAAGTAATTAGGGAAGATAGTGAAAGTTGAAGATTTGAAAGATGTGACGTAGTAAGTTGTTGTGACGTATTAACTTGCTAACCTTGGATCGAGACATTCCATTAATCCTGTGCAGTCTCGAACGTCTCGTGGCCTTGGATACTACAAAATACTACGCATACACGCCCGCAGCCTGCACACTGCGAAAACGAGTTTTTTATGTGGAGGAAGCTGGATGTTATTCTAAGCTTTTCACAGCCTTCTTGATAAGCTGGGTAAATAATCGATTATTCGGCCTAACAGACAGTTAATTTTACCAGCCAGTCAACACGTTCACTGCGGGTCAATTTTTGGGAGCTGACCCGCCGTGCTGACCCGATTTGTAACTGAGGGATGAACGAGGTTGGCAGTTGACTAACGAAAAACATGTGAATCACTGTTTCAATCCCCCGACGGCGCATTATGGCGGTCCAACGGAACCTTCCTAGCAAGCGTAGCAAGAGAAGGACGATTCCTACGGGCGAAGTGAAGAAAATCAGGGATAAACTCAACCCAACCACTCACGCCCCTGAGGCGTGACCCGTCCGTCTGGTCGGGCTCACCTCACGCCCCACAGGCGTGATCTGCACTGAACGTGTTAATAGTTACCAGTGGGTTAATTTAGCACTGATAAACAGCACCTTTACAGTACCCATAATTTATCCCATCGTTAAAGTTAACAGAGGGATACATAAACCTCCGTTAACACCTTCAGACCGGGGCTCAAAATCCAGATTGTCCCCAGGACCTAGGAAAATTTTGGAACTTCACAGCAAAACAGTCGCACTGATGAGAAGCCGGCATTTTTGCGTGATAACATGCACTGAAATCCGAAACCGAAAGGTTGGGACGGTAAGGTGGGTTCATTCCGAAGCGATTGAGACCAAAAAGAGCCCTGTTGGGGGGAAAACGAACTATCCAGAGGGTTTCGAAAAATGTTCATGGATCCACCGTGGAAGCAGCCGTACTAGGCGAAGGTTTTGCGTGGATCCAGGGTGGAAGCAGCCGGTCTGAACGTGTTAACTTTGGTGACTGATAAACTGACCCTTAATAAAGAAACTAAATAAGAGAGGATGAAGACTAATAATGCTTGATAAACTAATATATAGTATAATCGTATTGTAAAAAGAATGAGTAAAATTGCTTCTTTTTTTCACTTTCACGTCTGGGTTTATTTCTCTTCCCCAGTTGCTTTCCTTTTGCGCTCCTGTGCTCAATCACGTAAGCTACAGTTTCATTTGCGCTTCCAGAGGTAGCGCTACTGTCGTGAGGGGCACTGATCCTCCTATGAAGTCAGATTGGTTAGAGAACCCCTTACGTTGCACCATGTGCCCCCATGAATAGATTGCCGCTGCGTTTAAAAATATCCATCTTCCTTAAATTCTCTAGATTTTTTGGATGCTTTTTCGAGCAGCACACTACGGTTTTCTTCCATATCAGTGAACCCTCTTTCGAAAAAAAAAAATTAAAAAAGGTGAGGCGAATCCCCATTTCCTCTTCAAGGAAAGCTGCTTTCAAAACCAGTCTTGTGATTAAGAAATTTAAAGTAATATAAAATCATATTCTAAATAATAAGTTACTGAATTCATTCCCTTCAAATCATTTAATTTTGGTTGAGAAAAAGTTCTTTTAGTTAAGGAAGGCCTTTATCGGCTTTTTCTGGTACCACCATGATTCCGGGATTGTAAGCTATTGGGATCTTCCCTGCTAGGATATTTCTACCTTCGAATGACCTTCTTATTGGTAATGAAAAGGATATATCAAGATCAAGTTAGTTATCAAGATATATTTCCCAGACGTGTTTATTCTATGTTCATATTAATTATTCGAAGCTCATGAAATCAAAGCACTGGTTGATGCTCTGCTGAGATCTCTAGAATAAGAATGGTTCCAACGTAGAATGATGATCGTATTCACTTGAACCCCATGACATAATTATATAAAATGGCGAACTTACAGGTCCGGAAATTGACACAAAGATTGACCACATATTTCGAGTTCTCGAGGAAGAGCGACGTAAACTCTCGAAAGCTGAAGAGAATGCAAAACGGCAGAAGACGCATCGAGTCAAAATGAAATCCACTTTCTCTCAACTCCTCACTTTTCAACAGCAAACAGCTACAAATACCGAACTTCCTATCCTTGACGATTGGAAGGTAAGATTAATTTATTGTTATTTTTCATTTTATGTAGTCGTATTTGTTTTGAGCACTGAATTCTGTTTACTTTGCAAAAGATTGGGAATTAAAATAGTGTGGGAGGAGGTGAGGGTCGTGACGTCATAGCAGGATCATGACGTTCGATGTAACAACAGAGCAGGTACTCCCACCAGGATTTCTTGCACTTTTAGCAGGAACAAAGAACTGACCTTAACCAATAGCATTGTTCAAAAAGCTGTAAAATGCTATATATGAGAGATACATGATTTTGCTGACATGCTACATGAAGACAGAAGCATTCTGATTGATCGATGCTCTGATGCGTAGTTCAGGCTAATCTCACAAAATAGCTGCAATGGGGTATTTCAGTCAATTAAAAAAAAAAAAAAAAATTTCAAAAGAGTAGGTATGGCTCAGGAATAACGGTAATCGGGTCTGTTCGTCGAGAAAATGTTTTTAAAAAATCAGAGAAGCTAAGGAAAGTTGAAGATTTGAATGGTGTGACGTAGCTAGCCAATCGTGATGTAGCTAGCCAAAACTGTCTTTGAAAAAAGTATCCATGCACAGAGAAGAGATTGGAATGTTCTCACTGGTACCAGGTTCAAATTGAGGCTCCAGAACGTTGATCTTCCTCTTCTTTTCCGTCATATTTAAAACGAAAGAAAGAAAAGAAATTGTGGGCGATACACTTGCTGAAAATTTGATAAGTCAAAACCACAAACGAAGCGAACAGAAAACAACCGATTACAGATGGCAGACGTCGGTATTGCTAACGATTAACGCTAACCATAAAGTAATGCTATCCGATGAGAATCTCTTGCATACTACGAAATACTACTCACACACACGCGCGGTGTAGTGTGTGCGCGTTCATGGAGGCCCGCCTTTTATTCAAACGTGTGATCTCTTTAATTCATTTTTATACTACATGTTATAGTATCATTGGGCTAAAAGTTGGAGTATGTAGGTTTTCAAGGGTACTGAATCCAAATTTGTGGTCAAAAACCTGAATTTCCGGCCTACCGAAATACCCCATTCTCGGACCTGCTACTGCGGGAGATCGTGTGTTCGAGTCTCGCCGCCAGCCCGCGTTTTCGTGCACCATGGGCTCATCACCCCCCTCCTCGTCACAACCCCGGGAAGCCATGAGCGAAATCATCAGAACAAAAATTCTGATCTTCCCTTTGGAAGATAGCTGATGACGTTCGCGACGCCAGGAATGGCAGTCGGACGAAAATCCAACCTGAAATGGTTGTTTACTTTACTTCTCTCAAGTATTTCCACCCTTTGATTTAGATAGGTACTTACCTACCTAATTAACTGTTTCGTTTTAATTTCAGGTAGGAGCGGTGGGGCTTGTGAGGCCGAAAATTCTAGAACAGTCCGAACCGACTGAAATTGTTCGAGTTATAATCGAAATCGCCCGTTTCGGAGGGTTCGTAGACTCTCGGAAATGCCAGGAGATTATTAAAAGGTGATCCTGTTATACAGGGTGTCCCATGTTGGACCGGAAAACTTCCGGCAGTCGATTCTACAACTACGAGGGTGGATCAAATATAAACGGGACTTTATTTTTTTTTTTTTAATTTTATTTGTTAGAAAATAAAAAGCGGGTATATGTCACTTTTCTACATAGTCTCCTGCTTTTGTGACACATTTTTACCAGCGAATAGGAAGTTTTTTAATCCCAGCATCAAAAAACGATGAAGGTTGCGTCTGAAGCCAATTGCGCACGAACCCCTCGACCCCCTCATCATCCTCGAATCGCTGTCCGCCTAGGGCTTCTTTAAGTGGCCCAAACAAGTGAAAATCACAGGGCGATAGGTCAGGGCTGTAGGGAGGATGATCAAGTGGAGTCCAATGCATTTCTTCCAATTTTTGAACAGTTAGAGCTGCAGTATGGGGCCTTGCATTGTCGTGGAGGAGGATGACGTCACGAATTGGTTGATTCCGTCTTTTGCTGCGATATGCAGCCCTCACCTGAGTCAGCAGCTCACAATAGTAGGCAGCATTGATTGTTCTTCGCTCATGCAAAAAATCAATGAGCAAAACGCCTCGATAGTCGAAAAAAACAGTTGCAAGGACCTTGCCAGCAGACAGTCGAGTTTTTGCTTTCACTGGGGCTGTCTCCCCCTTCCTCCGCCACTCCATACTGGCTTGCTTCGATTCGGGTGTGTAATGATGGACCCATGTTTCGTCGCAGGTGACGATGCTAGCCAAAAATGCTTCCCCTTCTTCCTCAAACCTTGCAAAAAAGCCTCTGACAGACCTCCAAACGTCTCAACTTCTGATCTGCAGTCAAAAGGCGAGGGACCCATCTGGCACACACTTTACGGAATCCTAGGTGCTCTGTAATGATCGTTTGGCAGCTCCCATAACTTACCCCTACCTGCTCAGCGATTTCGGAGACAGTCACACGTCGATCATCTTCAAGAATGTCACGAACCGCTTGAATGTTCTCATCCGTAATGCTGCTCCAGGGACGACGATCGTGTTTCTCATTCTCTACTCGTTCTCTTCCCTCCTGAAACTCTTTGTGCCAGGCAAACACACGGGTCCTAGAGAGGATTTGGTCCCCGAACTGGGCAGTCAACCTTTGAAAAATGTCTGAAGGTTTGACTCTTTCACGGGTAAGAAATTTTATGATAATTCGTTGCTCAATGGAAACGGGCACCTTTTGTTCAGACATCGCGATAACTACTCACGAAAGGTTGTAAAGGGGGAGACGCCCCCTCATCCACCTTCTAATGAACCTGTTCAAACAATCTCGAAGTGACGAGCCCGTTTCTGTCAACCGTCGGCGCTCAGAGGTCAGAGTCCCGTTTATATTTGATGCACCCTCGTAATTTAAGTAAGAAAATTTCTCTTAGCAATTTTGTTTTAACCCCTTGTTTTTCCAAGTTCTTTCAATTTTAAGATTTTTTCGTTTTGTCGATCTTATGTCACTAAAATTACCATAACTACCGTAAGTTACCGTAAAAATGTAAAAATAAGGGCAACCTTGGAAAGGGCGTCAAATTACCCTTCGTAGTGCCTACAAAAAATTATTTTTGGGGCCCTGATGGGTGACAAATAACTTCGTTAAGTAATTTTTGTCAAATTGGCGAAATTTCCAATATTTTCTTTTCAGTTTGTTAAGGTTTTGCTTTCATATAGTTTTCCACGTACCTCAACTCCAAACACTGCGCAAAGATCTCAGCTCTTCTATGGTGTAATCAAAAAAATTATTTTACTGTCGGGGTTCTATAAGGGTATAAGGGGAAAATTCGATAATTTTCGTTTTTATTTTTATAAAATTCTGCAGGTTTTTCCTGACATTTTGGTATATAAAAATATTAAATTTGAGCTGTGGAAAGCAGAGATATGAGTTTTCAAAGATTGAGGAGCTAAACGCTGTTTCGGAGGGATAGCTGTTTCCCGCTCCAGGTTCATAGTTTCAATATTTCTGTAACTACCTACCGTTCTTTCGCTGTTCATAAGTTCTGATTGATACCTACTATGTCCTACTTCATGTTTCCAGCATTGGTTCCCATGCCACCAAGTAGTACAAAAATAGCATAGCACTAGACTAATGAAGAAATCAAGTGAGCCAATAGTCACTCACCCACTCACTGCCCGGGGTTGCCATTGGAAGGGAGTTTCAGGCTCCGATAGCTTATACTCCCCCTCTTGCGAGGCCCCTTTATTTAAAAAAAGAGGATTCCGCCGGCTACCCCGTGTTGGAGTCAGTAAATCTTCCGCTGAGATCTGCGAATTTTTTTTATCCTTTTCCAGTAAATTTCTCGTAGGGATGCACGTTCCACGATGTGGTGACCGAATGCTTCCGTTCTGGACCTCCAGAAGCGGTCGCATCCACATAAAAAGTGCTCAGCGGAGTCAGCTTCTTGTTCGCAAGAACACGTTGTTGAAATTCTGTTGTCCTTGATGTTTAGCAAGTAGTAATAAGGAAGATATACGGAGGGGTTCGTGATGGTCCGGGATGGAGGATGAGGAACAATTACGAGATTGAGGCAATTCTGGAGAGTGAGGATATTGTCAGGTTCATCAAGGCTGGTAGATTGAGGTGGCTTGGGCATGTTGATAGAATGAGTGTGGATCGGGGGCCCAAATCAATGCTGAAGACAAGGATTGAGACGAGGAGGAGAAGAGGAAGACCCCGGAATCGATGGCTCGATGAGGTGTCGCGAGACCTGCAGACCGTGGGAATGAGGAGATCGCAGGCCGCAGACCTAGAAAGGTGGAGATTGGGAGTACGGGAAGCCAGGGGCCACACCGGCCTGTAGCGCTCTGCAGTAAAGTAAAGTTGATGTTTAGCATTCTCTGGAAGTCATAATGCCCCGTTAGAATGCCTACCATTAGTCTGATGGTGTTTCGACTTTTGGAAGTTAGCCATAGGGCTTGTTTAGGATCGTATGAGGTGATAAGCATTCTGGTCTGTCTGTAGTGAGCCAATAGTGTATAACCATTATTCTTATCAGTACATACTACGTGATATCAAATAACCTTACCTAACCAGTGCAAACACTGACTGACAAGAATTATAGATAAGGAATGATCAGACCTCATTTTCAATTTCTTCAATATGAAATGATTACGAACTATCGATCAAATACCTTAAAAAAACGGTAACCTTTCACAAATCGCGGTTTTTCTCCAAACCAGAAAACCCTTGTTTTTCGTCAATTAGGTACCTGTTTCTCGGCAGCCAATAGAGCTGGCAATTTGAATTTTTCTAAATATTGTCGAGAGGGGTTTATTACAGTCGTTGAACAAGTTTGGATGGAAAACTCCCAACAGAAACATGGCTAGAATTAAAAAATCATTAGCATGAAAAATATGAAAAAATATTGAAAAATTATATTTGCTATATTGTCTCTAGGTAAAAAATATTAATACAGCAGAGTTGAAACTCGCTCAGCGGTTATATGAAGAGTAGATAGAGAATTTAAAAAAAACGTATGAAGATATGAATATATCTAGAGAAACAGGTACATGAAAACGTGTTAAATTAGAACCGACTCATGAACCCCCTTAAAGCCCGGCTTTCCTACATGCGTCTCACCGCTGCGGCTGTGGCTCGCGTTCAGCCGCATTGACTCCTTCAATGTATTTCATATGTGGCCTCTTTCCTACATGCGGCTGAGCCGCTGCGTCTGCGGCTGGTGCAGCGCGTCTGCGGCTGGACTGCTCAAGGGACCAGTGCCTAGCTATGGCCGGGATATGCAAACCCGCATCGTACGTCTCCCTCTCTTCAAAAATGGGTATCACGGACGATCAATGTGAATTACAGACTTCGCACTATTTACTCTTTGTCCTCCAGTGACAACAGTTCATTAACTTTTTCGAAGTGTTCAGTATGTTTACGACAGAGGAGGACGAGGTACTCGTGGGGTTGGTTGAAAAAATTTTTTTTTGTACGATATGGTCGAGAAAGAATATAAAAATGCAACAAAAAAAGAAAAAACCTGGGAAACCACATTGGTTTATTTATGTAGCTCTAATAAAGTCGTGAGTATCCAAAGAAACTATCTTCTTCTCTCCTCATTCCTCCCATAATCACCCATTCCTCCTCTTCCACAATCCACCAAGCCAATAGACCCTTCTTTCTTGACATTCTGAACTCTACTGAATGCTTGAGCCGCATGGCCGTTGCGTCCAGACGCGTGTAGGAAAGATACCCCCCTGCGGCAGCCGCAAGCTCTGCGGCTCAATGTGATCGCGAGCCGCAGCCGCTGCGGCCAGACGCGTGTAGGAAAGCCGACCTTAAGGGGAGAGAAATTTGTATTTTTAAAACGAAATCGACTTTTAACGGTGGGGCTGGGAGGTTGGATGAGCAGCGACAGAGTAGACCCCGGAGTCCTCCAGTCAAAACGTCGATTTCGTTTTGATGCCCTTATTTTTACGGTAAATTAAGGTAGTTACAGTAATTTTAATGACTTGAGGTCGACAAGACGAAAAAATCTTAGAATTGAAAAAACTTGGTAAAACAAGGAGTTGAAACAAAATTATTAGAGACATTTTCTCTCCTAAATTAGTTGTAGAATCGACTCCCCAAGTTTTTGGGTCTGTAACAAGGAACACCTGTATAAGCTTTGGTGTGTATTATTAACTAGGCGGTATCCGTAGAGGAGGGGACAACTCCCACTGGTGGTAAAAGTAGTTTCTCGTACGTCCAGTAGAGTGCTCTGATTGAAATTACTTTGGAGAGATCACATCAACTTTTTACATTTTTTCTGTTGGTGTACGAAACAACTATGGGTTTTTTGGGTCCTTTTTGTATTAGAAAAAAGGGTTTTTTCGACATTATTTCTTATCAGACAGAAGACATATCATACAACTCAACAACATAATTAATTGAAAATTATCAATCATGATAAGGTAATTTTAATCAGAGCACTCTATTGGACGTACGAGAAACTACTTTTACCACCAGCGGGAATAGTCACCTCCTCTACAGATACTGCCTAATGTATTATTTATCTATTTTACGACGAATGAAACAGGTGATATCTTATTACCAAATAAATTGAGGGTGTGACAAATGAAGTCCTTTGTGTTCTTTGTAACAGCTTATTTATTACGGGGAGCTTTCAACAACCCTCTGGTTGTTATCATCAGCCCAACAGCAAAAAATTACTGGTAGTTGTCTGGTTGTGCCCCCCACAAGGACTCAACATTTTTTGCTGTTGGGCTGATGATAACAACCAGAGGGTTGTTGAAAGCTCCCCGTAATAAATAAGCTGTTACAAAGAACACAAAGGACTTCATTTGTCGCACCCTCAATTTATTTGAAAAGAAGGATAGTCCCACCCAAGAACATTTGCTTATTACCAAAGTTAGTTCCTGCACAGACTGCAGCGCGGATGGTTATGAGTTCTGCCGCTAGGTGGCTGGACTTAGGGCTAAATTAGTTCTATTCATGCAATCATTAGGTACTTGCATTCCGTAATAATGAACCTAACGTAACCTGAACGTAATAATGAAAAATATACTCTCTCTCTCTCTCTCTCTCTCTCTCTCTCTCCCAGCATTAGATCAATAGGAATTATAATATTTAAAAAAGACCAAGTAATGAACAATAAGGTGTTTTAATGCACAGAATCAATCTATGTGGCTGCAGCCATTACGAATCTTGGGGTATCCTCCCATACAACTGCCCATCGCCATTTCGTGCTACAAATTCAACTTTGTAAAACCTTCTTTTAATTTATCTGATTTTATCAGTGTTAAATTCAATATAACGAGTTGTGAAGACGTTTATATTGTGTTCGATTCTAGTTCTTTTATCCCAAGGAATCAACAAGTCTGATGTGAAGTTACCCAACTCATGTTAGGCCACAACATTGCCGAGACATTCTTGCCTCCTCTTTAATCTGAAACCTCCTTTGACCAATTATCATTTGGACCTTAAACACGTGTTCTATTGTGGGAACCAAGAGGGTTGCCAGTATGGTGCGACGGATGCGGGAGTCCCATGGATGTGAACCTCAATAGTATGAAGGGCGGCCTGATCAAACAGGGACACGACTTAGTTCGGGACGAATGCGCCAAAATAGCAAGCCTCGCATGGAACGGTGCTGTCACAGAACCAGTTCTTCGTGAAAGTGCTGATGGCAGCCCCGGCCTGGTGGCAGACATGAAGGTTCATGGTGTGTGGGACCGTGAGAGACCCGCGTTTTTTGATACCCGCGTTATAAACGCTGACGCAGTCTCTTACACTTCCATGGACTGGTCAACCATCTCTCGCCATGCTGCCCAAACCAAACATGCAAAATACGACAGAATAGCCGAAGATCTGAGAGTGTCTTTCACGCCACTCGTAATTTCATGCGATGGAGCATTGCATAAAGAGTATGACGCTTTTCTCAAGAATGCCTCCCTACGCCTTGCCTATAAATGGTCCAAATCCTACGCTCAAGTGATGATGTGGACGCGAGTGAAAACTCAATTCTCCGTCCATCGAGCGGTTTCCATGAGGCTAAGAGGCCCATGGATTCGGACTGGAGGACGGAGCAGCAATTTGACTCCCACAAGATTAACGCCTCGCACATTCACGATCGCACAAAAAAATCCTTTGGCATAAATCAATTTGAACTTTTGGCAAATCCATTACGTTTTGACAACTAACTAATGGAGTCCTTGTCCACCTTTATTCCTTCTAAAATGTTCAATAAAGTGTTTTTTTTTCTCATAAAAAAATAATGTACATTTTATACTTTAGGTGCCGGTCCTCTGAGGATGTTGATCAAGAACTTCACAAATCCGGCTTGCGACTCCAGAAGTGCGCCAACTACCTTCGACTCCTCCCTGTGGGATTCTCCCCTGAACAAGGCCTCAGGTATGAAACCACAGTGCCCGTCCGGCTCTGCCACGCCCAGACTGGGAAGGAGCACGTTGACCACAAGTTCTGCGCGGCCACTTTAAAGTAAGTTCGAGAGCTTCCATTCAGACTTGTCAACATGAATTCTGAAGCTCTTGCGAAGGAGATCATTGACGATGTCTTCATACTGTCTGGTTCAACAACGCATCATCACGGTTCATCTAGGCTGCATCGCGATTTGAAGTATCCATCCAGGTGGTTCAATCCGCTGATCCGTGTGTTATCTACGAATTAAAAGCTGTAGCCTTATTGAAAACTCATTATATTTCTAGTTAATCCACTGATGAAATTTTTTCGTGAAACTGTCGTGGATTTTGCTTCGATTCCGCCTCCAAAGTTCATCCAAGTTGGTCAAACCGGTCTTTGGTGTCTCGTCTACTCCCATCGACGAGGGAGACTGACATTGAGTATGGTATGAGGGAAAGTAGTTCTTCACAGTCAACTTGTCACAATGAACCAGTGAACTCCAGGTTTCACGGATGCATTAATGAAATTGACAAAAATCTTGTAAAAAGTTTTTTATTTATATTATTTTATAGCGATTTCATAAGATTATCATTAACAGGTATTCTGTTATGTTGGTACCTATTTTTGGTATTATTCATATTTATTCACATTAGAGATAAGATATTGTGTACCGAATAACTCAATTTAGTGCTGTGTGAATAGCCCAGGCGAATTAGAGAAAATAGGAGAAATAATTCTTAGTAAAGAAATTTCTTCACCAGCGTCTTCCTTTACACTTGGTTAATCATACCTCAAAAGTCCCCTACGGTGGGGGGTGAGCTCGAGGAGGGGGGGTAAATTTTCTCCTATTTTTTCGACTTTTTTCGGTTTTTTGCCTATAACTCCAAAAGTAAGCGTTCTAGCGGATTTTTTACTATTACCAGAATTAAAGTACATGAAATTTGCTACAATTTGCTCCTCTGACTTAAGTCTCTACGATTACGCCTTCCGCCGCTAGAGCGCGTTGAAAAGTAGGTATCATTTTAAAAAATCAGCAAAAAGGTCTTTTCATGCTCTTTTTACTCGGAAATTTTCAGGAATTGTGCGGGTTGGCGTTTAGATGGTCCCCAATGAAAATCGTTGCCCCCAGCCTGATCGTAGCCACTGCGCATGCGCAAACTTGTATTTCCTCGTCACTGCCATAACTTCTACATTTCCCATCAGATTTCGGGAATTATGCAATTCGGGGCGGAGATGGTCCCCTATGAAAATCATGGCCTCCTAATTGAAAACACTTACTGTCTTAACTCTCTACGATTACGCGTTACACCGCTAGAGCGCGTTGAAAAGTAGGTGTCATTTTAAAAAATCAGCAGAAAGATCTTTTGATGGTCTTTTTACTCAGGAATCATTATTATTAAGCCTGGTGACATCTTGTAATACATGACTTGTTTTCCGAACATCAGTAATGCTCGGACAATGACTTAAGAAGGTTTCATGTAGGTATTTTTTTCACTTACATCCTGAAAAGTGTATCAGTATCACATATTTTCAGCACCCTTACCTACAGTTAGGCTCCAAAAATGAAAAGAAAAAAATAAGAGACCAAATAAAATGATCTGTATTAAACAGAGTATAAGTCTATTCACAGAAGTAGTAGTAGTAGTGTATTCACAGAAGATGCGTGTATTAATTAGGGGGAATCGACCATCGATCTTTACAGGTGTCTGCTCTGCATCCGTAAAGAGTCTCCATCCACAGTCAACCTGAAAATTCAAAATCGGATCACAGTGAAGTAAGTGCCTGTAATCTTATATTGATAGATAGATGAGTTCATGCAGACGATTAGGATCAAACTTACATAGTGGTCTCATGGTTCTGCAGCTGCACCAAAAGCTGCGGTAGTGGTTGATGTGGACTCTGCAGAGCTGGGATCCACTGCTCAACACTCTGCTCCAACTGTTCGGGTTCCTACACAAATAACCCCCCACTTGCCGACGACAATTCATCTGAAGAAGATGAGGAAACATACAAGGAACCATAAGACCACTATGTAAGTTTGATCCTAATCGTCTGCATGAACTCATCTATCTATCAATATAAGATTACAGGCACTTACTTCACTGTGATCCGATTTTGAATTTTCAGGTTGACTGTGGATGGAGACTCTTTACGGATGCAGAGCAGACACCTGTAAAGATCGATGGTCGATCCCCCCTAATTAATACACGCATCTTCTGTGAATACACTACTACTACTACTTCTGTGAATAGACTATAAGTCTATTCAAACAAGAGACAGAGTATAACTCTGTTTAATACAGATCATTTTATTTGGTCTCTTATTTTTTTCTTTTCATTTTTGGAGCCTAACTGTAGGTAAGGGTGCTGAAAATATGTGATACTGATACACTTTTCAGGATGTAAGTGAAAAAAATACCTACATGAAACCTTCTTAAGTCATTGTCCGAGCATTACTGATGTTCGGAAAACAAGTCATGTATTACAAGATGTCACCAGGCTTAATAATAATGATTCCTGAGTAAAAAGACCATCAAAAGATCTTTCTGCTGATTTTTTAAAATGACACCTACTTTTCAACGCGCTCTAGCGGTGTAACGCGTAATCGTGGAGAGTTAAGAAGTAAGTGTTTTCAATTAGGAGGCCATGATTTTCATAGGGGACCATCTCCGCCCCAACTAGCATAATTCCTGAAAATTTCATCGAAATCAGATGGGAAATGTAGAAGTTATGGCAGTGACAAGGAAATACAAGTTTGCGCATGCGCAGTGGCTACGATCAGGCTGGGGGCAATGATTTTCATTGGGGACCATCTAAACGCCAACCCGCACAATTCCTGAAAATTTCCGAGTAAAAAGAGCATAAAAAGACCTTTTTGCTGATTTTTTAAAATGATACCTACTTTTCAACGCGCTCTAGCGGCGGAAGGCGTAATCGTATGGACTTAAGTCAGAGGAGCAAATTGTAGCAAATTTCATGTACTTTAATTCTGGTAATAGTAAAAAATCCGCTAGAACGCTTACTTTTGGAGTTATATGCAAAAAACCGAAAAAAAGTCGAAAAAATAGGAGAAATTTTACCCCCCCTCCTCGAGCTCACCCCCCACCGTAGGGGACTTTTGAGGTATGATTAACCAAGTGTAAAGGAAGACGCTGGTGAAGAAATTTCTTTACTATGAATTATTTCTCCTATTTGCCCATTTTTGGTCTAATTCGCCTGGGCTAGAAGAACAGAAGAGGAAGTTATTGCTACGTTATCAGCTCACTCAGCTGATCGTATCCTCTAAAAGGCTCTTCAGCTCGTCATACCTGACCCTTCCAATTTCCTTCATTGCCGTTTTGTTATTTACAGCTCACTCGAATGCCTGGCTTCGATTTTGGGATCGAAACAAGTGGCGATGGTGAGTCAGGACAGCAGAGCTCGAGTTCCTCTGGCGATATCCGCTGCTGGCAAGCAAGCGCCGATTCTCATGAGAATGGAGTACCACGACGCACCTGAACAGGAATTCGTTGCACCTTCTCGTCACAAGCTGCATCTCAATGTTTTTGCAGGCAAGTTTAAAAAACGGTTCTGTTGGATTTCCGATAAATGTTTGTGTTTCATTCAAATCAAGTGGACTCAGATGGAGAAGATCTTACTTTAATCATGATGCCAGATGATTTCTATGTTGTGTTGAGTGTTACGATTTTTAGTTCCTAGACTAACCATTTTTCAATTTTAACATTCATTTTCGTGTTTTCGACCTCAAGGGTGGTTTGTAATTTTCTCGGGCTGATGAAGTTCCTGTAAAATGTAGTTAACTTCAGGAACAGATTTTTCAGGCACTGCTAAACCTATCACCTTATGGTTTTCGTGACAAAAAATAGGCGAAGTTAGAAAAGAATGTTAAAAAAAAGAAGTTTCCAATTAAATTGGAATTCCAATTAAAGTGGAAACATTCACAAATTTTGTGAATGTTCAATGGTAACGGAGGATAGGGTTCCTGAGTGCTGAAAAACGTGATTTTCTGCAAAGCAGTTTGTTCTTGGCCTTGGTGTCGTTTTGAACTCCTCCATACTTTGTTTGAGGGTGATGGGACTCACTGGAAACGAAAAAAAGAAGAGTCTAATGACCCAGCTTATGGAGTAGGGCTTACCAGCGCTCTTCCATTTTGAGCATTTTTTCAACCCTCTTCCAGTGGTTAGATTTTCACTTTTTTTCATTATATCCAAAATATAAAAAATTACTTACCTACTACCGTTAAGACACTTAAATGGCCTTTTGACATTTTCATGTCTTTGCTTTGGCACATGAACTGAAAAATCGTCACGAAAACTTTGATGCTTGGGTAACTAACAACCTTACTTCACTACCTTGTTGTGTAGTGGTTGACATGAAAATGTCCCAATGTGTTGCAGACTCGTATTCAAGCATTTAAAATTTACAAGTAGGTACATTTTCTTGTCACCATCGACCGATTTTGATGAAATTTGGCTTACGGACTCCATTCGGGGTCCTCGAAGCTTTTGGTTGATGTCAGCCACTTCTAAAGGGTGAATAATAGGGGTTGACATCATCAAAAACTTTCGATATGGAGGTATTGTTATTTCGTCATTTTAATTTAATGTTGAAGTTTTAGAAGAGAAAGAGGCCTCCCAGAGTTCTGTAGGACCAACCGTTCACTTAGGGACAACATTTATTCCCGTCCATGTATGGACGGGAGAACATAAAGGGAGGTGGACTGCACTGCTTGTTCCAAACATTCTGACGTGGGTGGAAAGGAAGGTGGAATTTCATTTTGCATTCTCTTAAGTTCTGTTTTATTAATTTCAAGGGCTGTAGGCCACTCTGGACTTTGCAAAACCCAAATAAAGCGGGAAGCCCTTCAAGACGGGAACCAGAGTTGCCGTCCTAGGATGAGTGGGCTCGGGAGGGCCGGTCAGTGTTGTCCCCCACACTGCTGGCTAGTATGGATGATTGGATGAAAGTATTTATTGAATGGATGATAGTAATGTATGGAATCTCTGTGATATTCATGTGTTTACTTCTAAGGTTTAGTGTGATAGGTAGGGGAGGATATTCCAGTACTCGCCCTGCCTCACAGCACACAAGTATCGAGTCCTGTGACAACAGCCGATGGGAAAACCCCAAGATGTATGAAGAGGAGGAAAAGATCCTAGGTGCTGTCGGAAGAGGAGTTACGCAGAAACAAGCAGACTAATAATGAGAACACCCCAAGACAGAAGAAGAGGGGGAAGAGTATCTAGGTGCTGCTCACTCCTGCCCCTAGAAATACCAACCTGCTAAAACCTGACACCTCCACGTGGGCCATCCCGGGCACATTCGGAAAGAATGTGGCTAACGCCAGAGGGGACAGGAGGGCCTGCTGTAACGTGAAGAGAGAGTGACAACTAAGAGACCACTACTGCCGCAAAAAGATTTTGTAAAGATTGTATTGGGCCAATAGGCCCCAAAAACAATCTATACCACTCTGATACAGCAGGATGGAAAGGAAACGTGGATAAGTGAACTTCTTCCTTACGTAGTTCTTCACAGGACATGGTCTATTTCATCTGCATAAAATGGGAAAGTTATCTGCCCCAACATGTTAATACCGCCAGAACAAAGAAGATGACGATGTGCTCCACACCTTTTTCAAATGCACCAAATGGGCGCCTGAAAAAAGTCAGCTGATGGTAGAGCTGGGGTTAGCTCCCCAGAGTTCAACATCAGAGGCTGTTGTCAGCAGGATGGTGGAAGGTGAAAGGAGCTGGATTGCTGAGGCAGAGTACACAGTCCAGAGTACAGTAGTCCTGGGGTGTTTGAACAGTTCTGGTGAGGGGGCGGATCAGATGCTCCCTCCCCTCTCTTTCTCGTTCTAAGAGTATATTCCTTAAAAAAAATAAAAACGGAGTTGAGTAGAATGTTGTCTATTTCCACGAAAATAATGAGTTACAAGTTAAATCGATTTCGACGGTTAGGTCATCATCAGTAACAAACAATAACTGAAGGTACATCACAAAGAGCATAGCTTATATAGGTACAAGTGAAAGGGAGCTTGAATCCCATTGGTCGAGAAAGTGAAAGTCATACCCAATCAGATAAGTGAAAGGAGAATCCTATTGGCTCAGAGAAGTGAAGGGACCTGGGAGGATCATCAAATGCCAATCAAGGCAGACAAAGTGAAAGGGGGCTCAAACATTGGTGAGGGTTACATTGTGAAGGGGAGACCAAGCTATTGCAAGAAGGAACCTATCAATGGTGAAACATGTTGAGGGACCACCTCATTCAGACATTTACCAGACCTATCACTCTTAAGAATCTCGAACTTTTCAAGCACATCCAACATACCTCCCTTCGGGCAAAAATGAGGAAATTCTATGTACTGTCCGTTTGTTAGATCAAAACTAAAGTTATGATTGGATTCTCTCAGGTGATTCGCAAAAGCAGAATCACCTTTGCTATCCCTGAAATCCTTCTCATGCTCTTTTATTCTTTCCTTAAATTTCCTACCAGTTTGACCACAATACTCAAGCCCACAAGAACATTTCAGCTTATAAACCCCTCTTTTATCTTGAACGCTAATTTTATCTTTAACAGAACCCAACGAAGCTTTAAGATTATTTTTATTTTTAAACCCTACTTTGAAACCTCTAGATGATAACATTTTGCCAATTTTGTCAGAAATCTTTCCATAATAAGGTATACTTATCCACTTTTTCTCTTCTAATACAACTTCTCTAGCCAAATTAGAAACCCCGTCTCTACACTTTTTCCTAAGAACCTTGTTCCATATGGAATCAATGAGACATCCTCCATATCCATTGCTTGCGGCTATACTCTTGATAATTGTTTTTTCTTTAGATACATTTTGATCACTCATTGGTATTGACAAAGCTCTATTGATCATACTATGGAAAGCAGCATGTTTATGAACTAAGGGATGATTTGATGTACTATGAATAGTGATATCACTGTAGGTATCTTTTCTATAAATGGAGAAATCATGTTTTCTGTTAATCAATGAGATGGATAGATCAAGAAAATTAAGCTTATTTCCACCTAGTTCAAGAGTGAATTTAACAAAAGGATCTAGTGTATTGATTTTTTCATGAAAAGAATTTAGTTGCCTTTCAGTTCCTGTCCATAGAATTATTATATCATCAACGTACCTATACCAGTATAAAAGGTTGTTTGATTTACACTTTTCAAAGATTCGTTTTTCAAGATGATCCATATAAATATCCGCAAGCAAAGGAGACAGCGGTGACGAAGGCGTTGTGCGCTGAGGAAATGAAGAAGGCGCCCAAGATCCCACCGGGACCAGAGGAAAGACTGGCGGCCGACTTGAAGAAGAAGTTCAACAACAAGAAGATTGTAGCTCTTAAAGCAGATAAAGGCAATACAACAGTTATTCTTACTAAGCAAGATTATATTGACAAAACTCTTAAATTCTTAAATGACAATAACTGCATAGCTCTCCAATCAGATCCAACGGCTAACTATCAGAAATTAATCCGTAGAGTAGTAAACAGCTCAGAAAATATTCTTAAACGTATGTACAAACCAAGCCTTGTAGAAATGAATCCTCATGCTCCTAGGTTATCATGTCTTCCAAAAATTCATAAAGTAGGGGCACCGATGAGACCAGTTGTGTCTTATATTGGTGCCCCCGCTTACAAATTAGCCAAAAAGTTAAATTCATTGTTTAGAAATAAAATCAATTTTCGGCCCCGTAATACTGTTCAAAATTCATACGATTTGGTCTCTAAAATTAGTGACATTCAAGCGCCTCCGAATGCCAAACTTGCTTCCTTTGATGTGGTTAGTCTGTTTACCAATATCGATGTAGCTAGCTGCAAAGATGTGGTTAATGGGCTTATCCATGGGTCGGGTCTCGATGTTTTTGAAAAGGATGAGCTGTGTAGTCTAATGTCTGTTTGTATGGATCAGAACTATTTTCTATTTGAAGGTAAATATTATACTCAGCCAGGGGTAGCCATGGGTTCACCGCTGTCTCCTTTGCTTGCGGATATTTATATGGATCATCTTGAAAAACGAATCTTTGAAAAGTGTAAATCAAACAACCTTTTATACTGGTATAGGTACGTTGATGATATAATAATTCTATGGACAGGAACTGAAAGGCAACTAAATTCTTTTCATGAAAAAATCAATACACTAGATCCTTTTGTTAAATTCACTCTTGAACTAGGTGGAAATAAGCTTAATTTTCTTGATCTATCCATCTCATTGATTAACAGAAAACATGATTTCTCCATTTATAGAAAAGATACCTACAGTGATATCACTATTCATAGTACATCAAATCATCCCTTAGTTCATAAACATGCTGCTTTCCATAGTATGATCAATAGAGCTTTGTCAATGCCAATGAGTGATCAAAATGTATCTAAAGAAAAAACAATTATCAAGAGTATAGCCGCAAGCAATGGATATGGAGGATGTCTCATTGATTCCATATGGAACAAGGTTCTTAGGAAAAAGTGTAGAGACGGGGTTTCTAATTTGGCTAGAGAAGTTGTATTAGAAGAGAAAAAGTGGATAAGTATACCTTATTATGGAAAGATTTCTGACAAAATTTGCAAAATGTTATCATCTAGAGGTTTCAAAGTAGGGTTTAAAAATAAAAATAATCTTAAAGCTTCGTTGGGTTCTGTTAAAGATAAAATTAGCGTTCAAGATAAAAGTGGGGTTTATAAGCTGAAATGTTCTTGTGGGCTTGAGTATTGTGGTCAAACTGGTAGGAAATTTAAGGAAAGAATAAAAGAGCATGAGAAGGATTTCAGGGATAGCAAAGGTGATTCTGCTTTTGCGAATCACCTGAGAGAATCCAATCATAACTTTAGTTTTGATCTAACAAACGGACAGTACATAGAATTTCCTCATTTTTGCCCGAAGGGAGGTATGTTGGATGTGCTTGAAAAGTTCGAGATTCTTAAGAGTGATAGGTCTGGTAAATGTCTGAATGAGGTGGTCCCTCAACATGTTTCACCATTGATAGGTTCCTTCTTGCAATAGCTTGGTCTCCCCTTCACAATGTAACCCTCACCAATGTTTGAGCCCCCTTTCACTTTGTCTGCCTTGATTGGCATTTGATGATCCTCCCAGGTCCCTTCACTTCTCTGAGCCAATAGGATTCTCCTTTCACTTATCTGATTGGGTATGACTTTCACTTTCTCGACCAATGGGATTCAAGCTCCCTTTCACTTGTACCTATATAAGCTATGCTCTTTGTGATGTACCTTCAGTTATTGTTTGTTACTGATGATGACCTAACCGTCGAAATCGATTTAACTTGTAACTCATTATTTTCGTGGAAATAGACAACATTCTACTCAACTCCGTTTTTATTTTTTTTAAGGAATATACTCTTAGAACGAGAAAGAGAGGGGAGGGAGCATCTGATCCGCCCCCTCACCAGAACTGTTCAAACACCCCAGGACTCAGCTCGAAGTAATGTGTTAAACGATACCGGGCTGAGTTCCATCGAGGGAGAAAAGGAGGTGTTTGAAGAAGCGGACGGAACTTACGAGATCCAACTCCACCTATGGAACTTGAAGATTTTCTTAAAAAAAAACTGAAGTAGGTCAAATCTCCGTTTAAAATTCAGCTGATTAGTTGCGGTTTTTTTCTCTTCCATTCGAGTTTCATGTCACTTAGTTGTGCTTCCTTACCAAACAAGAACGAAATTTCATTATGAATACGAGGGCACTCACTACTCCCAGATGAAGATGCTTTCTTTTCTGTTGTTTTACTTTCTGTTTCCTTTGTTCCCTCTTTTCCCATTTTTGTATTATTGATCTTATACGATGTCAAGAGAAGAACAATCCTCAACTGTAATTGAGTCATGATTTTCGACATTTGAAAACTGTGGAAACCCTCTTCCAGGTATCACAGTCCAGGACGAGCTGATGGGGGTCTCAGAAGCGGTGGGCTTCTCCGGCCCGACCTACATCTCCATCAGGCCCTCTAAGAACACGTCGAGTCTCGCCGCCTCCAGCGCGATGGACCTGGAGCGTCTCTTGTGGCTCCCGGCTTTCCAAGATATGATGAGAGGTTGTACATCTCACTTATTTCAACCAATTTACATTTTCAATCCTTAGACTTCACAGTTGAACGTGTTTTTTTTCTAATAGAATAACCCGGAATACTTTATTCTGGGTAGGCAGCTACGTAAATATCTGTGTGAGAAGCCAGAAATAGATTTTTTAATAATTTCGGATTAAATGTTGTTCCATTACGCGATTTCGTTCATCCTTGATGTAATTTTTCGAGTCGACGATTGACTCCATAATCTAATAGATGAGTTCGGGTTAAATGGAAAATTTACTATCAGGCAGTTCAAATTAAGTTTGAACACTAATCGTATGTACAATATTATGAAAGTTAGTAAATCGAACAAATCCATGGCGAATTCACTTTACTCTTCCACCACTAAATAGTAGCAGTTCTCCAAGCTGTTCTGAGCGTGGAGAAGTAACAGTTGCCTCTACTTCTCCAGGCTACCCTCCTCGGTGGTGAAGAGGGAATGGGTTACCTTCAGTCACTTTCTCACTTTACTGCCTTTGACTCCACAACAGATCTCTCCAAAATATTGAATATTTTGCGATTTCCTTTGGTACCCAATATCCATTTTCATTTCATTTCGGACCTATATGGGATTAAGAGTCAATCTATATAAACTACTCTCTGATTTGTTATTGAACCATACCCAATTCATATCTATATAGTGTTTAACATAATTATACTTTAAATTATACGTAAACCATTGTGTTATTACCCTTTTTAATTTAATTGTCGATGTTTTTATTGCCCTCTCCCCCCTTTAGTGTCCCACTTTGGGGGCCCACAATATCAAAGAGAAATATGTCATTTCTGAATCAAAAACTTTGTGACGCGAGCTCTCACGTAATATTTTACATCATAAGACTTGTAAGTACGACTCGTATCTCAAAAAACATTGGAGGGCCTTGTAAGAACCAATATGTCGCAAAGTTGGCGAGCACAAAGAAGGGTTAATATCCATTCAGCTGGAGACAATGTCCCAACATAGCTACAAAAAATTATGGATTTTGAGTACCTCACGGAAATAATGAACTTTTTCAGTGGACGGCAAGTTGAAACCAGTATTGATGCTTACTGTGTACGGAGGTCCCGATGAGAGTCCTCGCTACCCTAAGGCCATCCACCAGGCGGTCCACATGTTCAAGAAGTACGACCTGGATGCCTTCTACATGTCCGTCCCCGCCCCAGGCAAGTCGGCCTGCAACAAAGTGGAGAGACGTCTGGCGCCTCTGAGCCGAGAGCTGTTCGGCGTCGTCCTACCCCACGATCCTTTCGGGAGCCACCTCAACGATTCTGGCGCCATCGTCGACCTCGAGATGGAAACCAGGAATTTCGAGTACGCTGCCAACGTTCTCTGCGAAACTTGGAGCAGGTAAACGGTGCAACGAACGGATCATTATCCACCTAGCGAATATGTGACAATAATCTATGGAATGTGCCAAAAGCACGATACTTACTTACTGCCGAGCTCTATAGGCCGGTGTGGCCCCTAGCTTCCCGAAGTCCTAATCTCCACCGTTCCCAGTCCGTAGCCTGTAATCTTCGCAAACCCACAGTGTGCAGGTCTTATGATGAGAGTCTAGCCCCCAGAACGTATTGTCGGGTTTCAGCGCTACCTACCGCCACTTCAGCAAACTACCATCCTTTTTTCAGCTCGATGTGAGCGTGGTCAAGCGGCATTTCTGAAAAGTAGGCTTACCTCGATTTTACCACCTCGGTTTTACTACTCTCTAATTTTTAAGTTTGGCTGTTTTACTTCCCTGCCTTTTTAAATTGCGAGGAAAAGGAACTTGTTATTGCATTTTTGTGTTGTTCTTCTTTGCTTCATTGTAATCTTGGGATAACTGCAAGTTAGAGGAGCGAGCGATCGCGAGCGTGAGCGTGATCACCTGATAAGATATCAGAAATGGTAGTTCGTTGAAATGGCGGTAGTTAGCGCTGAAACCCGAAACACTTTCTGGGGGCTAGACTCTCCTGGTCTTATGTCACCTCATCAAACCATCGGTTCCTCAGTCTCCTTCTCCTTCTCAACTCAATTCTGACCCTCAGCATTGGTCTTGGCCCCTGCTCCATACTCATCCTATCAACGTGTCCAAGCCACCTTAATCTGTTCGTCTTTATGAGTCTTACAATATCTTCGTTTTCCAGAATTGCCTCAATTTCACGATTCTCTTCTCCTCCATCTATCACCATCTCGTACTCCTCCGTATATTCTCCTTATTATTTTTCTTTCAAAAATACTTAGCCTTCTTTCATCATCTGCTCGCAGTGTCCAAGTTTCGCTACCATAACACACGACCTGGCGAACAAGCCAAAACCACGATTCTCTGGGTTAATTATTGTGGCATTAATTTACCTATTTAAATGAATTCACTAGGAAATGGGGGCGTACTTGCCTTTAGGAGCTCTAGGGTTGTGAATGGCAGCAATAAGATTGCAGCACAATTTTGTGAGTTTTATTATAGACTCAACCAAGTTCCCTAAGGGCCTCGAAATTTAGCAAGATTGAAATTAAAAAGAATGATTGTGACTCGAGAGAGGAAGAAGGAGAGTGCCACTCAACGTGGATGCCCACCAGGTTGGTAATGGCGTCAAGGAATCAATTGGAGCTTTTGGTTCCCAGTAGGTAGGTACTTGGATTGAAGACCAGGAAGGAGTTTCTCCACCGATCCGAATCCCCTCGTGGTTGATGTCTCCCTACAGCGATCCACTTGTTCGACGAGGAGCAAATAAAATTAATGAGATGGTGATTAAAGCGCAGAAATGAGCCACTTGCGGGTAGTTCTCCCATTGCAGACTGGCCGAAGGAGTAGAGAGCGGGGGCACCCGCCCTACCCTGCGTCCAGGATCAGCTGATCGCACTGAGATCGTTGTGATTCTCGAACATCACATTATATTGATTGATTTCTCAGAATACCTCTTTCATCGTGAAAGTAGCGAAATGATTCTGAATCCCTAATTTCTGTGTACATTTTCATTCTTTCCACCAACTTCTGTTTTATTCTTTTGTTGCAGGTTTGTGATTGACGGACACCCTGTGGTGGTTGAATACGTGGCTCACAAAGGCGAGGACTTGAACTTTGAAAACTCTTTATGGTACACCAATCACGTCAGAGAGAGCCAGTACTTCCTACAGGTAGACTAATGTAACATGTTTTAGGGGTTCATTCTGAAATTATTGACTCATTGACTTGAAAAAGTGTAACGCGATACTTTTCAACAACTCGCAACCAAGCTGTTTGTTCCTGAATTAATATATTATGATCTCACTCAATTGTAGTGAAAAGTGATTTGAAAAATATTTCATTCTAAAGTAACAGAAAAGCAAGTTGGTAACTGAATGGCTATATCATGTCATATGATCTCTATAAGAAGGAAACGACGTCACAAGTTTAGTCACAAAATTTCTCCCTTCACGAAGAAGTAGACATGAGTTTTTCAAATTTGTTAGCCAGCAACAAATTGTGTTGGTAAAAATTGTAATCTTCGCCTTGAACCATCACTTGAGAGTTCAAGGTGGTGGTGTGGGAGGCTACGAAAGTACATAGTTGGTTGATTGTCTGACGTAAACCTGAGTCCACCCAGAGAACCAGGGTCTGAGGAATTCAGTGGAACGGGAGTGGCAGGAATTTTGTGGGAGAACGGGGAGACTAGTTTGAATCATCTCCTGGAGATTGGACTCTTGAGGATGTCCATGAAACTGAAGCTGGCACTGCTTCAACCCAGCAGGCAGACAGGCTTCAACCTGGGAGATTGTCTGGAGTTTGCTATCACTGGCAGTTGACAGGTTGTCTGGAGTTGGCTAGTTTGAGAGACTAGTTTGAATCATCTCCTGCAGATTGGACTTTTGAGGATGTCCATGAAACTGAAGCTGGCACTGCTTCAACCCAGCAGGCAGACAGGCTTCAACCTGGGAGATTGTCTGGAGTTTGCTATCACTGACAGTTGACTGGTTGTCTGGAGTTGGCTAGTTTGACAGACTAGTTTGAATCATCTCCTGCAGATTGGACTCTTGAGGATGTCCATGAAACTGAAGCTGGCACTGCTTCAACCCAGCAGGCAGACAGGCTTCAACCTGGGAGATTGTCTGGAGTTTGCTATCACTGGCAGTTGACAGGTTGTCTGGAGTTGGCTAGTTTGAGAGACTAGTTTGAATCATCTCCTGCAGATTGGACTCTTAAGGATGTCCATGAAACTGAAGCTGGCACTGCTTCAACCCAGCAGGCAGACAGGCTTCAACCTGGAAGATTGTCTGGAGTTTGCTATCACTGGCAGTTGACAGGTTGTCTGGAGTTGGCTAGTTTGAGAGACTAGTTTGAATCATCTCCTGCAGATTGGACTCTTGAGGATGTCCATGAAACTGAAGCTGGCACTGCTTCAACCCAGCAGGCAGACAGGCTTCAACCTGGGAGATTGTCTGGAGTTTGCTATCACTGGCAGTTGACAGGTTGTCTGGAGTTGGCTATTACTGGTGTTAGTGCATAGCCTTCTCTGGAATCGCTTGTGGTTGATGCAAACTCATCACAAGCTAAATTTGTTCCAATTGTCCCCATGAAGACGGAATTTTAGCTAGAAACCTAGGTACTGGGATCTCCAAACATTAGGCTCTTGGAATGGTTCATGAGCCTCTTTGTGGAGGGTAGTTTTTTCTCTTCAATCTTTCTATAATATAACGGATTTTGACCGAAATGACTCCATATTTCCTTTTACTCCCACTTTCTTTTTTAACCCGGATATTTTTTTCTACTTAGATTGTGAAGTGTGGAGATGTCTCGTGCTGCGCTCCGTTGAGATCGAATCTGAAGAACGTCCTTCCAACGGGATTCTTCCCAGGACCTTACCCCTTGAAAAGGTCTCCAGCAGGTCTTTTGATACCTTCGCCAGCCGAAATCACTGGAGACGACGATTTTCCGCCACTCGCAGTTCGCCAAATTGTGAACCTCAGGCCAGCTAGCCCTGGCAACGCCCTGCCACCCTACGACCAGTACTGCCCCTCAGTACGATCCCAAATTCTCGGTGAGTAATATTTTTTCAAGTAAATGCATGGGCGGAGTTATTTATCTCCCATCAATACAAGAATCAACTTCTTAGGGATGCTCAGGACTTAGCCTACGCCCTAGGGATAAGAAAATAAGGACGTGGGTTGGGAATGTTGGATGAAAGGGAGTGCTCCTATAGAAGTAAGATAGAGTTACTTCTGGTGTGACCACCAGGAGTGATACCAGGGTACGTCTGCCCAACTCGAATAACTCCGTGGCACTCTTCCCGCTCCATGACTCAGTCATTGGTTGTAAGTTCTTGAACTGAGGCAGTGACCGCCCCACAATGCTTTCACAATCAAGTTCCTAGCTTTCTGAATTTAGGAGTCAATAACACGGTTTTATTTATTTATTTATTTATTATGGTAGAAACGGGACATGCCCAATTACAATATTGAAGATGTAGTATTTTCAAGTATAAAGATTCAAGTCACTGAGTGAAGGTGGTTTATGAGAAGCCTTCTGATGGAGGAGAGTGGCGAGGAGAGGATGTCTATGAAGGGAGGAGAAGTTGAAAGAAGGTTTACCTCGCGAGGAATGCGACTAAAGGGACGATGGAGTAGGTATTTAGTAGAGGAAAACGGGACGGTAAAGGGGAAAACTGTACGGGATGCAGGGCGGGGAATATGGAATCCAATGTGGGCCAGTAGATCGGGCGAATTCGTCATCCGCACAGAGGCGACGGTGACGAGGAGAGAGAAGATTGAAGCGGCGATAAAGGTAGCATAATTCAACCGATCGCGGGGAATGCCAAGCTTAAAAGCAAGGTAGTGAAGGAAGGCTCTGAAAATCCGCTCGATCTGTTCAATGTGGCATTCGTATTGAGGGCTCCAGATGATGGAACCATACTCAAGGATTGGCTGGACGAGTGTCTTGTGGTTGAGAATGCTTCCCCCGAATGTTTTGGTTTATTATTTTAATTAAAATTTTATCTTGTCTTACGCTAAAACATATAATTTATTGTTGGGTTTATTTGCGTATAGGGAGATCCTGCCATCTCTGTGGAGTGTACTTCGCCTCCAAGAAGAACGCCTACCTCCACGCCCAAGTCGTGCACAAGGTTCTGGGAGCTCAATTCCTCAAAATCCGCCCGAGGATGATCCTGGCGCACCGAAAGAAAGAGATCCTTTGCCTCCTGGAAGACGCCACGACTGGAGGCCAGGACGCCGAGTGGCTGGACGAGGAAGACGTCGACCTGGTTGGCCTCAGCATCCCAGAGCCTCCCAACTCCAACGTCATACCCATCATCGGCGACAAGCTGAGCGACTGGGTTCAGTTCCCTTGGCTACCCGACGTATGACCCTGATTGAAGATACCTTTTCACCTGTAGGTGACAAAGTGACGTCCTCAAAGACTTTGTGGTCTGTTCAAGAGCTGTGAACCAGTGCCTGTCCTCGACTCGTAGATTCCTGGGCGAAACAGTTGCACAGAGCTGACCCACAAGGTAAGTGGGGGATCAGTATCACCACTGGTCATGAGAACCTTTTGGCCTCGATTATGATCACAATTAAGTAATTTATTTATTCCGAGTGATGTTTAGATAGGAATTCCTCATGTAAAATTTAGTTGCCTCGTTCTCTTCAATCTGATAGTTACTTGTGCTAGTCCTTTAGTAAATTGTCAAGCGGAAATATCCGTTCAAATTGTACATAATTCGTGAAAATTAGAATTAAAACTACAAATATGTAGGAAGTTTTGTATTTTTGTTTGGTGTATCGTGTGTGGCTCTGAGAAAGTATTATATTAGAAAAATTAACTTTTCATGTAGGTAAATCTAATTATCGCTGAGTACACATAAGTACATCCAAACAACTCCGCGGTGTGATACTAAACGAAAATGACTGAATATTTTTGTACGCAGTATATTAATAATAAATCACTAGTAAGTAAGGGGTTAGAAGTGACGTTAGCGTTCATTGCTTGAGCCCAATGAATTTCATTTTCTATGATGATGAAAATATAATGTTTGGAACATTTGGACTCTTCGGTTTTTCTTTCTTCAACACTGCTGGTGAATCTGGTGGGTGAGGGGGGGGGGGGTAGACCCTTCGAATGTTTATGACGTCACTGTGGGCTGGCGGGTCCCGCCCAGGCGGGAGGGGTGCGTGACGTCATAAACATTCGAAATTTTGAAAAATCACAGAAAAAGATATACTCATCCAAAAAGAGAATGGCTGGTGTCAAAATTCTCAGAATGAGGAATACTTTTGTTAAAATATTTTAAAAATATCATGCGCACCCCCCATTTTTCGAGAAAACTGGGAACAACTGTTTATGAAAACTGACCAGCTATGAGATGGCTGGGGGGGGGGGGGGTGGTAGTGTTGCGGTACTTCAGATGGTGGGGGAGGGGCCGAACGCCGGTTTGTAAGAATTTAGACTAACCCCCATAGAGAAAGAAGCGACGACCGACTGAGACCCCCTTCAACTTAACAACAAATTTCTAAATTATGGCTAAGTAGTGCAATACTAGATAGATTTCTGCGTCGAACAAAAAAAGAACCACGCAAATTGGTGAGAAATTGAGGCCTACGCAGAGTACTCGAGAATAAACTCGAAAACGCACGTTTCTTAAGCTTCACCCCCCCCCCTCCTCCCACACTACTTAAAAAGCAAAATTCAATATTCCGGCGACATTGTGCACTATTAGGTAGATTTCCGTGACAAAAAAAAAACACTCAAATCGTTTGAAAACTAAGGTTTGGGCAGAGTACACAAGATTTTGTCACATACACACAGCCGTACACGGATTTGGATTCAGAGTGGTTTAAAACGGATTTTCATGTAGTAATTTATGTTCTTCTCCATCCCAGATTGATTGCAAAAGGACTCCCAAGTCTTGCTGTGGGACGTCCTAAATATTGTAGCAAGGAATTAGAGAAAGAATGATAGTTGGAATTGGACAACCCAAGACTGATGAGATAAAATGTTCGTAAAGGCGACTCACGTTATATGCGTACTCTCCGGTCCTTATCTTGGAAATGCCAAGTTTCGGGGGCACGAAAGCTGTGGACAGGTGAGGCTTCACTTTCTTGTCGTACAGATCGTGGACGTTGGGGTCGGTTGATTCCTTCAAATGCATTAGAAAAAAAATTAATATAATTTAAATTAATTTTTAATTAATTTAATTAATAATAGTATAATTTAAGGTTCAATAGATTAATTGGTAAATCGATTAGTCCAGAGGAAATAATCGTCGATTTCATTAATTGATTATTCATTATTATATAATTATTAATAAAATAATAATTATTTTATTAATAATTATTATTTCATAATAATTATTAATTATTATTATTATTATATTATTATTAATTATTATACCTATCCCTAGCAACAATATGTGCCCTGGCAGTCGTCATCTCGGATCTGCAGATGCAATTTCTCACCTTGATTCCATCGCAGAATGCACCGGCCTTTTGCAAGGGTCAACTTCACCCCTTTACTGCCCATGGTGATTAGGTTCATAGCTACTTATACAATCATTAAGTAGGTTGGAGATTATGCTATATTATTATCCCCTACTTATTGCAATTGATAGTACATACTACCTAAATTTGAATTTTTAAGTAGATAAGTAAATTTTCATAAGTCAAATTCAGATTTTTCCAAAGCAATATCAGAATTTTCCATTTCAGTTTAAGAATGTGATCAATCTTTCTGTGTGGTGATATACAGGGTGTCTAGACTCAAGATGGGCATAACTTCGGGGATCAATTCTACATAAGCAATTTTTTCTTAACCCACTCAAAATGCTTTTTTTTTCACTTCCAAGTTTTTTCGCGTTTTTGACCTTACGTTAAAACTGTCATAACGCCTGTTATTTACCAAGTAAATTAAAATTAAAGATACGTTGAAAAGAGCGTTAAATTTCCTAACTACCTAGTTTAAAACCAAAATCTTTTAGCAATAAACCATTTGTAAAAAATCAAGCCAAAAAGCTAACTTTAATTTTTTTTTGAAATATGATTTTTTCTTATTGAAGTTTTCATATTCAACGCCTGCCCATTTCGATGGGCGTTTTTCGAAAAAGAAACATGCCCAAATTGTCAGCTTTCCATCGGTATATCAATGTTTATTTTTTTAATTCAAATTGGAAGAGTAAATCAATATTGAATACAAGAAAACGTGTGTTTTACAAGAAAATCGAGTGTTGTGTTTTACGCGGTGTATGGCCGGCCCCCCTCGACCTCAAGATGACTTGACGAGTTTGGTATCATTTCCTATGTAATTTTTCCACGCTAAACCCAATAGTGATTCTTCCGAATAATTCATACTGCTAAAAAGTGGATTTTTTGAGGAAAACTTTCATTTTTTTGTACATAAAATACGCATTATTCGTAGATATGGTAGTGAGTATAAAGTAACACCTTTCTACTCAATAAAAACATCAATCAGCTTGAATGTTGTTTTAATTACTTAGTTGTTTAGAAACACTGCGTAAAACACTGGATTTTCTAGTAAAACTCGCGTTTTCTTACATTTAAACTTGATTTACTCATCCAATTTGAATTTTAAAAAGAAAAATTGATGTACCGATGGAAAGCTGACAATTTGGGCATGTTTTTTTTCCGAAAAGGGCCCATTGAAATGGGCAGACATTCAAAGTGAAAACTTCGATAATAAAAAATCAAATTTCAAAAAAATTTGAAGTTTGCTTTTTGACTTGATTTTTTAGAAATGGTTTATTGCTAAAAGATTTTGGTTTACACTGGGTATCTTGGAAATTTAACGCTCATTCCAACGATATCCTTAAATTGTAATTTACTTGGTAAATTAAGCCAAAAGTTGGCTCTTGGCGTCAAGGAACTTTTCGCGTGTGGGAGTTGATACGTGTGAAACGAAACGGCAAGTACAAAAATACTCGAAAACGCGAAAAAAAACTTCGAAGTGAAAAAGCCGTTTTGAGTGGGTTAAGAAAAATTGCTAAGAGTAATTTTTGGTTGGAAATATCTTGTAGAATCGATACCCGAAGTTATGCCACTCTTGAGTGTAGACACCCTGTATAGCATTACCAAGTCAAATTAATCATTTTCCAAACCAAATTAGGAAAAAGATCCTAATCAAAATAAACTTTTTCCAAATTAAATTACCTAATGCTTTCCCACAGATGCTTTCCAATTCATAGGGGACCATCTACATTGTGAGATTAGGTACCTACTTAACGGAAATATATTGTTATGTTGTGGGAAAGGGGTTAATTTGATTTGGAGAAATATTAATTTGGATTGAAAAAGGATAAATTTGACTTGTAAATGCTACATATCACCACACAGAAAGATTGATCACATTCTGAAATTGTTTTGGAAAAATCTGAATTTGACTTGGAAAATTTTGTATTTGACTCGGTAAGTTCTGAAATTGAATTGGAAAGTTCTGAATATGGTTTGCGAATGGGGGGTGCGCCTGATTTTTTTTTTAAATTTTTAATCGAAAGTAGACCTCATTCTGAGAATTTTGCCACCAGCTGTTCTCTTTTTGGATGAGTAGCGCCCCTCCCACCTGGGCGTCATAAACATTCGAACTTTGAAAAATCATAGAAAAAGGTCTTCTCACGCTAGAGCGTCGCGGTTGGTGTCAAAATGTTCAGAATGAGGTCTAGTTTAGATTAAAAATAACAATAAACAATTTTTCCGGCCCATGCGCACACCCCATTATAACGAAATTGGTCTGGAAAATCCCCGAATCAGACTTGGAAATCCTGTAAACGACATTATTTCATGACAAGAGTGGTACTAACCTTGAAATAGATGACGTTGTACTTGCGATCCTCAACGATGATGTCGAGGTGGCTCGCTGTCAAGTCCGCTAGGGTTTTGAGGATGGGAGGCGTCGACCGAAGGAGAGCCACGATGTTGGCGGAGTACGATGTGTAGAAGAAGACCACCGACAGGGAAAAAGTGAAAACCGCTACTCTTGAGGCCAACGACTGAGGCATTATGTTTGAACCTGGAAAATGAGCGAAATACTACGTTCTATAAATTTTTATATTGTACAAAAGGCACATAGTTTTCTCGCAACAAACGATTGAAGGTACATACAATTGAATCTGGCGCCATTCGGTTCAGCGTTGAAAAATACTAAAACTTTTGATTTTTTTTTTCATCTTAAAATTGATTTACTTCGGAAACTAAAGTTTATACCGCCTTAAATCTGGCGCAATCAATTTGATCCTGCCTTAAAAAATCTACCCAAACTCATTGTCAGAAGTAGAAAAATATCAAGAAAAAATTTTGATGAAGTACCTAAAAAAATTTTATTATTTTTTTTTTCATTCATTATAAAATTGATTTATTTTAGAATTTTATGATCTACCATCGGCAATCACGATGGGCGGATTCCCTTCATGTCCAACTTAAATTTTTATGTTATATTATGTTCTTTTATGTTCAAAATGTATTGAACATTCTGATACATTGGAAATATTGGCTCATTGGACACTTTCATACGTTGTAACTTTCGATAGTTTGAACATTCTCATACGATGGATGTTCTCATAAGTTGAACATTTTGATGCGAGAGCCATTTTCATAGTTTGGATTGTTGGATACCTCTTCAGCCTCTATGGTCCTCTCTAACTCTTCGAATTTATTCTCTCTGACCCTCTCTTTGTTGGATATTCTGGTATGTTAGCCATATGCTGGCTATGGGGCATTCTGATGTAATGGAAATTTTAATACGTTCGCCATTTTCGTACGCTAGACTATATTTTGGATTGTTGGACATCTCTATCCTCTCTTGCCCTCTCTAACTATTTCTAATCCTCTCTGTGTTGGGCATTCTTATATGTTAGCTGTATGCTGGCTATAGGACATTCTGTTGAGTTGGACATTTTGATATGTTGGACTATTTTGGATTGTTGGATACTTAGATACTTTGATCTCTCTAACCCTCTCTACGTTTGATATTGTGGCAAATTGGTCATTTTTAGCCATACGCTGGCTGTACGACTTTCCGATGAGCTGGATACTTTGATACGTTCGCCATTTTCATTCGCTAGACTATATTTTGGATTGTTGGATATTTCGATTCGTTGGACTCTCTTGATGCTCTTGGACATTATTCATTCTGATGCCTTAGTTATAGTACCTATGCCTGGAACTTGCTCAGACAAATTGATCAGTAAAAGTAGAGTGTGTGTGAGACCTTGTTGGCAAATGAATCCAGCGACGAAAGTGACGATGTCGATGACGCTAGTGTGCTCCTCGTTGTAGGACGGGCTGGGGGAGAGGTGGCGGTTGAGAATGAGCTCCAGGCCGAGGAACACGATGACGCAGAGTGACAGGACGCCGATCCCCAACCAGACGGGCTTCGAGAACGGCAACAAGAAGATGTTGCTCACGGAGGATAGTCGAGGCTGCTTGAAGATCATCGTAGAACTGCGGGCCACCATTAGGTAGAGTAGGAGTTGATTATGTCTTATTGAAAACTAAACATCATGATAAGTATGGTGGAGCAAATGCATAAACGGGGCAAGTTCCTATCTCATGGGTCATAAGGGATCCATTTGACACTAAAAACGCTGCAAAATCATCTCACCACGTATATTGTCATATTTTCGAAGGAAGGAAGATGTAGTAGTGGGACTTCAGGGGTAAGAAAGAAAAGCACGTTATAGTTAGTGAATTGGTGTAATTGCACACAATTTTTTTGGTTTACTCTTATTATTTTCCGTATGTGTTTATGTATTTTTGTAGTTTATGTTTAGTTACCAATGTTTAGTTTAGGTTTGTAGCCTCAAATGTGTTCATCTTTCAAACTCATCCTTTGAGATCTGCAGCCTCAAATTATTATTAATTCGTCCTTTCATTCGACCTCTGAAGTTTCAAAGGTGTTCATCCGTCAAACTCAAGATATTTCTCGATCGGGACGTTCTCAGTGGCAACCAATAAAAATATAAAAAACAATTAAAACTCGGCTCTTCGGGCCTCGCCAGGGGGCCCCCTGGACCCCCGGATGCTTTTCGCTTAGAGCCTACGGCTAAAATTCAAGAAACATGGAACATGCTTTACCCGCGCTTTCTTATTCTGTTTAATTTTATTTTTTTATTTGGAAGAATGCGATCAAACTATTATGTTATTTCGATAGCCTTTTAAAAACGCTGCAAATCATTGCTCAAAGGTTTATTATTTTCTGTATAGATCACCCTTCTGTATAGATCACTGGTTCTCCATCAATAGCACCTACCACCATCTGTATTCTCCCTTGACCTTCCCTCTCAAATTTCAGCTTCCTGCGTTCAATAGGATTGAAAATGGCTTCGGAGCTCACTCAGCTGATCAGTGATCTGAAGAGTGAAGAAGATCTTCTCGAATGCTGGAGACGCCTGGAAGAGCACTTCCATTCAATAGGAGTAAAAATGGTTTTGGAGCTCACTCAGATGATCAGTGATCTGAAGAGTGAAGAAGATCTCCTCGAATGCTGGAGACGCCTGGAAGAGCACGTCCATTCAATAGGAGTAAAAATGGTTTTGGAGCTCACTCAGCTGATCAGTGATCTGAAGAGTGAAGAAGATCTTCTCGAATGCTGGAGACGCCTGGAAGAGCACTTCCATTCAATAGGAGTAAAAATGGCTTTGGAGCTCACTCAGCTGATCAGTGATCTGAACAGTGAAGAAGATCTCCTCGAATGCTGGAGACGCCTGGAAGAGCACTTCCATTCAATAGGATTGAAAATGGCTTCGGAGCTCACTCAGCTGATCTGTGATCTGAAGAGTGAAGAAGCCTTTGAGCAATGATTTGCAGCGTTTTTTACCCACCAACATTTTTTTTACCTAGGTACCAACTTTTTTTTACCTACCAGCTAGGTAGGTACTACCTACCACACCATACTGGCTTCACACCTTCACAATCAAGTTTATTAGAAAGAACTAAACGCTTCACACTCGATTGGAAAAATAGAAAGCTTCATATGGAAATTTGATTACTGGTTACGCGGAAGGCAAAACTGTATACAAATCGAAGAAATAAACAGCGATCGCATTTTAGTCCGATAAAATTTGAATGGAGATTAGACCTCTTTTGCGATTCACACTCATGATTCTGTTTTATCGAAGGAAAACCTTCAAGTACTCGTAGGGGCCGAACGGTTTGTCCTACAGAGCTCCGGGTGGTCTCAAAAATTTTTTAAAATTCAATACTATTTAAAATTGGTGAAAAAACGATACCTTTATTTCGAGAGTTTTCGAGCTAGGGCACTCTTGAAAATTTCAACCCTTAATTTTCACCCCTTAGAAGTGACCTACATCAACCAAAAGCTTCGCGGCACAACTAGACCCCAAATGGAGCCCATATACCAAATTTGAACCAAATCGGTCCAGTGTTGCTAAGAAAAGTGCCGCGTACGGCGGACGGACGGAAATTTTTTTATTCGATTTTCGTATTCTACGTACCTTGAAACGTAAAACATCAAATTTTGAGGGGGGGTTACAATTTTTTTTTCTTGCTCGATTCCAAAGGCTTATTATTGAAAATAATAAACCAAAATCAGTCTTTAGATAGGAAGGTATTTTATAGTTGTATTGAGATTACAACATTATTTGAAACAACCCTATCACATATGTTACACCACGTTAAACGATCCTTAGTTCCGTATCAACGACTAAGCAAAATTTCGTGACTCGGTACCGTTCCTAGTTACCGTTCCCGAAAAAACGTAATACTTTTTGCCTGTTAGGTCAAGGCTAAAGCATGTTCCATGCTAAAGAAAACCTTCTACTTGGATGATATACAAATTTTCAATCAGGTTAGGAATTCAATAATGTACCAATTTCCACTGTAACCAGCTTAAGCTTATTTGCTGAAATATTTACAATATTTTCTGATTGATTGCTTGGTTTCCCCGTTTTTGACCTTATTAGTTTATGGTTACCCAATCAATCATGAAACCCAGTAAGGTTAACAATTAATAAATCTCAGGATACTTATCGGTATTTTTTATAATTAGTTTGGGGAAGAACTTACCCCAAGTCGAAACATACGCTAGTGAAGTCAACCAGAGGTATGCGGTCATTCCTCATGAAAAGGGCTGTGGCTCCGATATCAGCCTCTCCTCTCTGGAAGTACCTGTCAGAAGACGAAAAAAACGAATAAAATTTTCGATTACTATTTTATTTACATAATTGTACTCTTCAACAGGGATGACGAAGTTGATGGCGTATCAAAAAGACCGGAAAAATCAAAAATTATAAAGAAATTATAAACATCATACTGCAGCTTGAATTACGTTATTCATTTTGCGTAGCTAGAAAATATTTACCTACCTGCTATAGCTTTTCCGCGCCAAATTAAAGGTTTTCCGAAACGAAATAAAGGTCTTCCATTTCAAAATGAAAGTTCACTGTAGATGGCCCCCTATGAATTGCTAGGATTCATACGGCTGGTTCCCTATGAATTGGGAGGATGGTCCCCTAAGAACTGGAGAGAGAGAGAGAGAGAGTCACCAGACGACACTTACAATATTGACTGTTGTGAGAAGAGCACCAAATCAGTCTCAGTCGGTCGCCGTTCGTTCCTCGTTCCAGGTCAGCATTTCACGAAATTGAAGGCACAAAAACCTAAAAAATTGTACCTAAATTTTAAATTTTAAATGATTTTAGAAATTTATTTGTGCGCGGCCCTAGGGAATTCAATAACTGAAATATCGCCGCTGGAATCATCGAAAAATTGAACAATAATTGGCAGAGAAAACGCTGCAAATTATTAAACAAAGGTTTATTATTTTTCTATAGATCACTCGTCTGCAAAGCCACCAACCATCCAACATGAAGAAAAACATCGATTGCATTTCGGCCAGCTAAAATTTGAACGGAGATTAGGCCTCTTTTGCGATTCACACTCGTGTTTCTTGATTTATTGTACGTAAAACCCTTAAATTCTCGTAGGGAGCGAACGGTTTGTCCTACAGGGCTCCGTGTGGTCTCAAAAATTCTAAAAATTCCATACTATCTTAAATTTATGGAAAAACAATACCTACCTTTATATTAAAATGTTTCGAGTTAGGGCGTTTTTAAAATTTCAACCCTTAATTTTCACTCCTTAGAGGTGACCGACATCAACCAAAATCTTCGGGGCACAACTAGACTCCAAATGAAGCCTACATACCAAATTTCATCAAAATCGGTCAATGCTAAGTGGGGAAAGTGCCGCGTACGGCGGACGGACGGCCAAATTTTTATTCGATTTTTGGATTCAACGTACCTCGAAACGTAAACCAACAAATGTTGAGGGGGTGTTAAAATTTTTTCTGTTGGTCGATTCCAATGGTTCATTATTGAAAATAATAAACCTAAATTGGAAAACCCGTTTATTCAGTTATGTTTTCCCAAAAAATGTTGCTAAACTGGAACTTTCAAGGATTTTAGAAATTCATTAGGGCATGGGCCATGGGAATTGAAAAACTAAAAGATTGCCGCTGGAATCATCAAAATCGAACAATAATTTCCAGAGAAATATGGGAAAACCCGTTTATTCAGTAGTTTTTCCCATATTTCTTTGGCAATTATTGTTCGATTTTGATGATTCCGGCGGCAATATTTTAGTTTGTTATTTCCCTAGGGCCGCGTACTAGTGAATTTCTAAAAGCCTTTAAAATTTCAAATTTAGGTGCCTACAACTTTCTAAGTTTTTGCCCCTTCAATATCGCGAAATACTAAGAACGAACGGCGACCGACTGAGACACCCTTACACTTTCATCCTCAATTAAATTCAACAGATGAAATACGTACCCCATTATCCCGTTGAATGTCCCGTTGACAGCCCACCCGTAATCATCTGCGATCGAGAGGTTCATTCTGAAAAATTGTTGAGTAATTAAAATTGATAAGAAGTAGTTCAATTTCAACCAGCTAGCGATAAAACATTCACTTTTATTCACCTTTCTACTCCACAAAACTGTTTCACTCCATGTAATATAATTAGAAGGTATTTGGAGTCGGAAAAGGTGGACCTCCCTTAGCCACCAACTTTTAACGATGGTTTCAGATGGATTTTTTTACGCTGAATCCAAAAGATGCTCTACGATCACTCTGCTTTATTAGGGCGTTATTAGTTCAGGGTGTCCAGCGACCGGGAAAACTTAGAATACTCCGGAAATTTTACTCTACTGAAAGTCTCAGGGAATTTAATTTTTTCCACGGACGGAGACCCCTCGCAAGGAATTCGACTAAAACGCGTTCATTAAGCGTTATTAGGGCGATCCTTAGAAAAATCCTTTTAAAATCGAATCAAAATCAAAATTTCCTTCCTTTAATTTTTTCCCGAATTCATTAGGTACCTAAGTACTCTGGAATTAATATCTTCAACTAATTCCATACCCATATCTTTAATTATATCTTCAACTAATTAATATCCTATGTCTACCAATACCGGGAAGAATAATTGGTTCCTGCTACAACCCCTTTCTTTCCCCAACAGGCGTTATATACCGCAGGTATTACGAGGGCCATCCAATATTACTAATAGTTTTCCTTTCAGAGATGAAAGTTAGCTCACACGAAGTTGAGTTGTTCCTCCATGTGCTTCGCGACGGGGTAGTGAATTTTGGCCCAGGCGTCTACATCAGGTCGATCGGGGTCGTCCAAGGTGGTGAATAAGTCGAACTTGTATATCTGGGGGAAAATATTTCAATATTACTGAATTTACTCGTGAGGAGGGTAGGCAAGCACTAGGATGGGAATCGACGATTATTTCAACTGATTCACCAATTAATCAGAACTTTAAAAACCAAAATACTTCAAAAAAATTCTAAATTACAAAATTAAACAAAATCAAGTGGGTGTGGCGCAAAGGTTCCTCGTATCCATAACCAGATTGTAAGGATGATCCGATGCACAGTATTTTATCTCAAAACATCAATAATTGATTCATAGATGGGTTGACGTGTAGGCGGTCCCCTAATACGGTACCTAGTGCAATTATTGCACTAGGTACCGTATTAGGGGACCGCCTACACGTCAACCCATCTATGAACATTTCCTCGAAATCGAATGGAAAATGTAGAAGTTATGGCTGTTACAGGGAAATTCGCGTTTCCGCATGCGCAGCGGCTACTATCAGTCCGAAGGTGATGATTTTCATAGGGGCCCATCTAAATACTAATCTGCATGATCCCTGAAAATTTAATCGAAATCGGACAATAACTTCGTATGGTTATGCCGGTTACGAGGATTTCATGGCAGTCAGACAGACAATGATCCAAAATTGTTCAGAAAGGTCTAAAACGCAAAACGCGAGCGGAAATTTCGATTTTGGGGAACTTTTTTTTCAACCTTGAAAAGTGAAAACAAAGCTTCCGCTAACTTGGTAGACTCGGAAGCAAAATAAATACCTTAAGTAATATTTATTACCATTATTTATTATTATATTTGATTTATTATAAGTATATTTTGAATTAGGTATTTGTTTACTATTACTTATTATTTTTTATTAGGTAAGTACTATTATATTTTTGAATTTTGAAAATTCAAAATTACTTCAATTTATTGGGAATTTTCCCTTCTTTTCGCGCTTGGCAACGGATTGAGGCCACAGCCCCTTAGCTTCGGATATTCATTCTGAAATATGTATACCTACTGTTGTAAATATGTATGAGAGAGTAGCAGTATTTTGAAAACGCAGCAAATCATTGCTCAAGGTTTATTATTTTCTGTATAGATCACCTTTCTGTATAGATCACTGGTTCTCCATCAATAGCACCTACCACCATCTATATTCTCCCTTGACCTTCCCTCTCAAATTTCAGCTTCCTGCGTTCAATAGGATTGAAAATGACTTCGGAGCTCACTCAGCTGATCAGTGATCTGAAGAGTGAAGAAGAGCTCCTCGAATGCTGAAGACGTCTGGAAGAGCACTTCCATTCAATAGGATTGAAAATGGCTTCGGAGCTCACTCAGCTGATCAGTGATCTGAGGAGTGAAGAAGATCTCCTCGAATGCTGGAGACGCCTGGAAGAGCACTTCCATTCAATTGGATTGAAAATGGCTTCGGAGCTCACTCAGCTGATCAGTGATCTGAGGAGTGAAGAAGATCTTCTCGAATGCTGGAGACGCCTGGAAGAGCACTTCCATTCAATAGGATTGAAAATGGCTTCGGAGCTCACTCAGCTGATCAGTGATCTGAGGAGTGAAGAAGATCTCCTCGAATGCTGGAGACGCCTGGAAGAGCACTTCCATTCAATAGGATTGAAAATGGCTTCGGAGCTCACTCAGCTGATCAGTGATCTGAGGAGTGAAGAAGATCTCCTCGAATGCTGGAGACGCCTGGAAGAGCACTTCCATTCAATAGGATTGAAAATGGCTTCGGAGCTCACTCAGCTGATCAGTGATCTGAGGAGTGAAGAAGATCTCCTCGAATGCTGGAGACGCCAGGAAGAGCACTTCCATTCAATAGGATTGAAAATGGATTCGGAGCTCACTCAGCTGATCAGTGATCTAAAGAGTGAAGAAGCCTTTGAGCAATGAGCGTTTTTTACCCACCAACATTTTTTTTACCTACCAACTTTTTTTAACCTACCAGCTAGGTACTACCTACCACACCATACTGGCTTCATACCTTCACAATCAAGTTTATTAGAAAGAACTAATCGCTTCACACTCGATTGGAAAAATAGAAAGCTTCATATGGAAATTTGATTACTGGTTACGCAGAAGGCAAAACTGTATACAAATCGAAGAAATGAACAGCGATCGCATTTTAGTCCGATAAAACTTGAATGGAGATTAGACCTCTTTTGCGATTCACACTCATGATTCTGTTTTATCGAAGGAAAACCTTCAAGTACTCGTAGGGACCGAACGGTTTGTCCTACAGAGCTCCGGGTGGTCTCAAAAATTTTTAAAAATTCAATACTATTTTAAATTAGTGAAAAAACGATACCTTTATTTCGAGAGTTTTCGAGCTAGGGCTCTCTTGAAAATTTCAACCCTTAATTTTCACCCCTTAGAAGTGACCTACATCAACCAAAAGCTTCGCGGCACAACTAGACCCCAAATGGAGCCCATATACCAAATTTGAACCAAATCGGTCCAGTGTTGCTAAGAAAAGTGCCGCGTACGGCGGACGGACGGAAATTTTTTTATTCGATTTTCGTATTTTACGTACCTTGAAACGTAAAACATCAAATTTTGAGGGGGGGTTAAAATTTTTTTTTTCTTGCTCGATTCCAAAGGCTTATTATTGAAAATAATAAACTAAAATGACTAAGATTAGATAGAAATCTCAATCGTGTTTTTACAGCTAAATGTAAGAAACCAGCATCTAGATCGAAAGGTATATTAGAAATTATTAATTAAGGCAGTGTGCCTTATTCATAATCAGAGAACAGTTATATTAATTGAGCGCAGTGGAATATTGATTTGCAACAAATTCTAGAGTGAGACCACACGGCAGTAAAGAATACTACTTACTATTATTATTTTGTTGTTAGTATGATAAACATAATAATGATCTGTAAATTCAAGATTCGTTGTCCTTTCTTACTGAGTTCACCCAGAGTTTAGGTAACTAAAAACGTACCAGTAGGTAGGTTTCAAGTGCTCTGATTAACGCAATTATTTCCGAAACAACTTATTAGATGTGTACATAGTTATTACCTATTTGTGAGGAAGCTCTATTTCACACCTTAGTTGGTTTAAACACCTTCTTACATAGATATTCTGATAAAACTTTGAGAACTCATAGGATCAGGGCAGTGAGTACTCACAACTGTAATTGCGTTCAAAGTGATATTTTCGAAATCGGATCGATTCGGAGGTTTGGGGAGAACGTAACTGGGAGCTGCCTTGGGCTGCGAATCCAGAAGGTGGAACTTGAGAGGTCTGTTCACGTGGATGCGGTAGACGTCGTAGAAATGGATTGTCGGACCTGCGAATTGAGCGACTGTCACGAAACTGCCTGGCAGCATGTAGGCGTTGGCGAACTTGCTCAGCCCCACCGTCTGAACGGGCACCTTCAGGCCAGCTACGTCGTTAGGATTCACGGGGATCTCGTCGATGAGCAACCACTCGTGGTGCGGCAGGAAGAGGCGATCTTTGGTCATCTGGAAATCAGGAAATTGTGAGACACCTGAGAAGGAGGATCAAGCAGTTAGTAGAGAATAAGTTGAGTTCGCGTTTCCTAATTGATCTTACAAGATTAGAAGAAAGACTTGAGTTTAAAAACTGGAAAACTTTTATTCTCGAAGGACTTCACAAGTCAAATTGACATCAAGACAAACAAAATTCTATGATAACTCGTAGTATAGACTTCACAACGGAGAAGGGTGGAACTGATTACCTACCTATTAAAACAAAAACAACAGAATGTAATTATGGACTTTTTTTTTAAGGTGCCAGATGTGAGAGTAAATCTTTCCTAAAAAAGTTCTTAAACATTAAAAAAAAATAATATAAAAAAAGTAATATCAAAATTATTAAAAGTAAATTTATTTTCAAGTAACATTTATTTTTAAAAAAAATTTTTCTCAAGTAAAATTATTATAAGGTGCTAGATGCGTGAGTAAAATTTAATTTTAAGATCTTTGTGTTATTAATACCTACCTACATGTGTGACGTTTTTAGGCTAAACTGAAAACTCCTATTTTTTTCATTTTTTCTACTTTTTCCGGAATAAAATATCGGAAAAATATGAAGGATCTGAACAAGAAACGTCGTGAATACAAAGGGCCGCATAAAATGATAAAAATATTGTATCTAATTCGATAACTAGCTCATCATGTTCTGGCGGGAAGCACCATCTCAGAAAGATGCCACAGGAAGCGCTAGTGTGCTTCCGCGAGACATGAAAAACTTAACTATGTTTGGTCACCCGAAGCTGACACCACAACTAGAGATGAAAAAGAAGAAGAGGAAAACCACAGAGACAAGTTTTTAAAAAATCATGCTTCAGTTTGTTGCTGTAGGCGCGTCAAAATGAGTGTTTTTGTGCGTGAAGTGTTCCTGCTCAACGACTTTACTCTTCCGGATGAGCAAAATTGAAAGAAACTCGAATGCACCAAATCGGGACGTTACGCGATTTTGCCGGCGCGTTCGGTTCAAAGTGAAAATGGGCAATTTCGATCCGTTTTGACACACCGCTGTGTCAAATTTTGTGTAATGTGAGTGACGCAATGTAGTTTCACAAAACCAAAACGTCAGTTGAGGAATTCCACAACAAATTGAATCCAAGGTAAAATGTAAGTCAGATTAAACTAGTAGGTAGGTAATCCTTTGTTTCTGCACTGTGGGTAACTCAGTGTAACATAACCCCCAAATTTGGTTCAATTTGGTTGAGTATTAACGATATTACGGAATTTTCCTGAATATTGCTGAGAAATATTGCTAACTTCACTCCGGTGTGGTTTACTCTTCCTTCGCTAACGTTGAGCCAAGTAGTAGGTATCACAATCATGCCCAGCGGAGAGGCTTTTTCACAACAAAACTTTTATCTAATTTGTACAGATTTTATGAGAATTTCTGCGGGTTCCCGACATAACCGATTTTCTACTTCCACACCAAATTCGGTAAGAAGTGTGGTGTACCTACTGAGTGAATAGGCTAATCTACATGATAATGCTAATTTTTTCGGCGACCGAAGAACAGATATATCCGTAGATTGCTCTCAAATTCGTGAGCTGTAGTGGATACTTGAGGTGGTGTTGTATGTTGGCTCAGGCGGAGAGATGAGTAGAGCGAGGATCGGAGGTCAATAGTCCTGCTGCAATGGTTCAGGAGATGATCCAGGTCTGCGATCTGCTCTTGAGGGCATGTAGGACAATATGGGTTCGGGCGTTTCCTCATCAAGAACCGGAATTCCTCTATTCATAGAGGGGTGTTGCCATGGCCGATGAGAACGCGATTGATGTTTGTGATGAATTTTGGTTCGTTGGTTGAGTCACGGTACCAAGGTTGGGCAGTGGGATCCTCAATTATACCTCTGGTCCAGTGGCCGACCACCTGAGTTCTTTCCAAGGTCAGATTTTTCCAGTTTTCACTAAGCCTCTGCTTCAGGTGCTTACAAGGTCTTGATACGCGAGTAGGCCCTTTTTTGTAGGCGCTCCGGGATCTCCTGTCTTCTTGCATTCATAACAATGTGACATTGCACTTGACTGTAGGTACCGTCCCCACTTCTTCTTCTTCAAGTGCCTTGTCCTCCAAGGACGTCGGCGACCAACCGACTGATTTCCACCCTATCAGCCGCCACCCTGAACAAAGCGGCAGAAACCAAACTGTCAGGGCCCTTATGTGAATTTAGGAAGGAATTATAGGAAAGAGTGGAAATAAAGATTAAATGATAATAATCCCTCTTTTATTCCCCCCATAAATTACAACACTAAAGTCTCTCCTCTGATCTACCTCACTGACGATTGAAGGTCGGCTGGGGGCGGCTTCCTGTCGATCTGCGGTGATGGAGTACTTGGGAGACGGGCGACTTGCGGGCACCTGATACCTTAACCTGACTTACAGGACGGGAGCTATTCCGTCGGGGATCGCTGTCGGAAGAACTTCTGAAGAAAAGATGCTTTTCCGGGGGTCTGCCCTCTATTTATTGACTCGGCTCTGGGTGGTTGACCGCTGTCGAAGGCCGGCGATTGTTAGTCTTGCTGACGAGGATTTTCCTGGCTTGAGGAAATAGCTTGCAGTTTGGGCGGGATTTGCAGCAAGCCCGACAAAACCACTGGCGGAGATTCTTCAACCTCCTTATCATTGCGCATTATGTGGCCAAAATATTCCAATTTCCTCCGCTTAACATTGCCCAACACCTCCCTTTCCTTGTTCAATCTTTGTAACACCTCCACATTTGTTACTCTATCGGTCCAAAGGATTTTCAGCAAACGGCGATAAGTCCACATTTCAAACGCTTCGAGCTTTTTTTTCATATAGCTTCCACGCCTCAAGGCCATAGTACAAAACACTGGACACGTACAACGGATAATACGGATGCAGAGAGGGAGGCTCAACTCACGGCTGGTAATGACACCACGCATGCTCCTCTCGCCTGCTCAATGCGACCACGAATCTCCTGTTCACACTCCCAGCTCTCGTTGATATTGCACCCCAGGTACTTTTATGAAGATACCCGGTCAACAATCCTCTGTCCAATCCACAATGAGAGGCAGGAATTCCTTCCGTTTTGTCACAAGCAACCATTTCGTTCTATTTACATTTAATCTTTGAGCAATTTGGTTGCTGTGATCCGTCACCGACTCTAGAAGCTTCTGCTAATCCTCGATGCTAGTTGCCAATAGTACCGTGTCATCGGCATATCTTAGGTTGTTAATTATTGTTCCATTCACGATAACAACCTTCAGGCCTGCCAGCAAGCGCTTCATTGAAAATTTCCTCAGAATACAAATTGAAGAGCAGAGGAGACAGCAGTCCCCACTGCCTTACCGCTTATCCGCTTCAAGAATTGCTTCCGAGTCTACCAAGGTAGCGGGAGCTTTGTTTTCACTTTTCAAGGATGAAAAAAAGTTCTCCAAAATCAAAATTTCCACTCGCGTTTTGCGTTTCAGACCTTCCTGAACACTTTTGGTTCCATGTCTGTGTGTCTGTCATGAAATCCTTGTAACGCGCATAATATACAAGTTATATTGTCCTATACGAAGTTATTGTCCGATTTCTATGAAATTTTCAGGGATTGTGCGGGTTGGTGTGTAGACGGTCCCCTACGAAAATCATCATCCCCGGACTGATAGTAGCCACTGCGCGTGCGCAAACGTGAATTTCCTTTATTTCCTTTTACTTGGCGGGCCAAGATAAGGAAGTATGATACAAATGATTTACGGCAAGCGGTGTCCGAGCTGAAAGGAGTGGCACCCAACAACATCAGGGTGATGGCAGCAACATTGTCATGGCGCAGGGTGTGGTGTGGGAAAAGTGCCACGGAATTGTCTCTCTCGTCTCTCTCTTGTTGTGTGGCGACGAAAAATTCCCTCGAATTAGTATTTTGATCAATCTATTGTCCCTGGCAAAATTAGTCTAATTCATGGGACGGTTTTGGTAGAAATTTCAACTTTTGTGCTGTTAGATCCTGTTTGGGTATCTATCATCCGAATTTTCACTCAAATTTTGGATTTTGAAAGTTTTAGTGCTATTTTTTTCATTCTTAGAAGGACCTATTACTAAGAGAAATAACAAGAAGGATTGAACTGAAACGAGGGATTTCAATGGGAACAAGCATTCGCTCATCACGGAACAATATCGATATGTATCATGATCGATTTGGGGTGTACATAATCGTTTGAAAATTTCAAAATTATTTACACTTATTTCCACAGAGAGAGGTAAAGCGTTTATTTTCAAATTAAAAATTTATATTTAACAAAAATATTTATAGAAAAAATCAATTCAAACAAAATCATAACACTTCCTTCTTGATATGGCTTCACAATAATCGCTAATACTACCAATGTTTTGATTGACGCAGGAAATTCGCTCGGTAATAAACTTTGATTTTATATAACTGCATAATACGTGGTATTCAAATAAAATGAATGAATTAGAGTGCATTTACTGACTATTTACCAGTTTAATTTTTTATGAATCCACCTTATTCAAAATTTTATGTCAAATTTTCTCAAAAAAAATTGAAAATGTACAGTAATTTTTTAATTAATTCGTTATTTTGGGAATAAAACTACACAGAAAAATCACAATACGGTATTATGTATACATTTAGGGTCTTTTATGGTCTGTTCGTGGTCAATATTTCGGGTCGTGGAATACTTATGCGTGGGTGCAAATATGGGCGTTAAACAACAGAAACCGGAATCACCGGTTTATACGGAAATTACCCTTGGAGATTTCGGATTTTTAGCGATGGTTCAGCAGGGATCTCTAAATTGACTGACCTTTTCTATGAAATCGTCAAAGTTTCCGCATCGCAGATCGAGGACTCCTCCCAGCCTGTGGGGATCCGAGGTGAAGGGAGACTCTTGGGAGAAAGACACAAGGAATCCCCGTGCTGACATCTCCTTGAGAATACTCATCCTTTGACCTAGAACGTGTAAAACGGAAAAAATTAGCCTGCATTAGTAAGCTGCAAAAAATTCATTAATTATTGGTGATGGCTGTGCATACATGGTACTCCGACTTCTTTCAAACCCCCCTGCTTTATTTCCAAATATTTCCACCAGAATAGGATAAAACATTGATGAAAAACTATCTCAGAATAGGTTGGGCGCCAAAGAGACAACTGACCAGATACCTGGAAGCCCAATTTACATACTAACTTTTTTTGATTCCGAGTCTAACACAGCGGAAGCATTGTTCTCACTTTTCAGGGTTGAAAAAAGTGCTCACCAAAATCAAAATTTTCCCTCGCGTTTCACGTTTCAGACCTTCCAGAACTATTTTGGTTCCGTGTCTGTCTGTCAGTGTGTCTCATGAAATCCTCGTAATGGGCAAAACTATACGAAGTTATTGTCTGATTTCGATGAAATTTTCAGGGATTTCCAACCCGCACAGGGTTGGCGTGTTGATGGTCCCCAATGAAAATCATCACCCCCGGACTGAAAGACTGCGCCTGCGCAAACGTGGATTCCTCGAAACAGACATAACTTGTACATTTTCCACCAGATTTCGATGCAATTTTCAGATATTGTGGGATTTATGGGTATATATATAGGGCACCCTATATGCAAGGTAATTGGAGAGTGAAGTTTTGAAATGATCTTTCACGCATTGGATCTATTCAATCGGGTACATGAGAAAGCTATGTGCCTCACCCACTTGGCAGACTTGTTTCTACTTTAACTTTTTACTGTTGTTTTTCTAGGTGAGTTAAGTAATTTCGTTAAGAAATAAGTAGTTTGTTCATTATATCATTAGTTGCTAAAAGTATTACTTAGTATCTTCATCCAAACATAATTTTCCTGGGAATATTTTGTGATAATGTAGGACATTTGATGGAGTTGTTGGGCAAGATTTGACTCCTTTAAAGGAATGTACGAAATGTAATAAAAATATTCATACATGTAGGTAAGCAAATAATTTACCATGTTATTTGGTTCAAACTGCACATTACCTATCCCTAATTTGACCATGGAATCACTAGTGTCTCCGTAAACATCTCAGAAACTCTACAGATTTCTCTAAGTGTCACCGGAGTAACGAAAAATAAATTGCAATTTTAAATTTAATGGACAGCAGAATTTTTGGTGGGCTCTTGGGACTATCGACTGCCACCCAGGAGAGAAAAGGTGAAGGACGAATTGTACGATTGCCCCCCTCATCAGTCCGGTCGAGAGAAATGAAAATGTACGATTGCCACCTAGAAAAGGAAACCTTTTCCGCTGCCTTTATCAGTTGCCTTCCGACCAGTAGAAAATGTATGTTTCGTTATAGCATTAGACCAAATGATAGTGGCAATTGTTTTGATTTTGGCCGCTAGCAATGAGTTTCTTACCCCTCCTATGAAGTGATCTAAGTGATGACATAGATTCAAATGAAATGAAAGGAGCTTATATTCCAATGTTATCTTAAATTATAGAAGACAATGCTAACACATACTACAAAAATAATGTATTGTATTATATTTCTGGATTTAGTGTGAAAAATACGGAAAAAAATACAATGAATGCTGTTTCCTTATTTTATCGGGAAATGAAAAGTTACGCCCTTATACAAGATTCAATGATTTTATCAATAAGGGTGGCTTGATGAGAGCGTCACATGACGTTTTGAAAATAGTCAAAAAATTCCATGGTCGTCATATACCTACCAAATCCATCCATGATATTGCAAACTTGTACATGCATTTCAAAGGAACCGTTTTAAAGGTCATCTATCGAATAGTGACTGTAGAGAAAATGGCCGTCAAATTATTCTGATAAGATTTACCACAGCTATGTCAACCAGTTAATAGTTACCTCCACATGGCTCTGTTTCCAAAAAGCACTTCGAGAAGATTTTCTTTTTCCGGGAGGCAGTCGTAAATTTTCATTTCGCTCGACCGATCGATGCGGGGGACAATCGTCAAATTTCTGGAAGGCAGTTGATGGTCGCCCCTCGGGTGGCAATCGTAAATTCGTAGTCGAGGGCTCGGGTGGCAATCGTACATTTGATTTCTTGGGTTCGGGTGGCAATCGTACAATTTTCTACTGCTCCGGTGGCAATCGATAAAGACCGATTTGTAGTAGTCTCAAAGTAGAGTTATGACAAAAAATGTCATTTGACTTCTAATTTGAAAAAACGGTTCAAAAAATTCAACTCCGTCCATTAATTTTTAATTTGATATTTAAATCTAGTTAATATGGGGACAGCTGTGGAATTTCCAAGATGTTTTCGGTGACACTAGTGACACCATGATACAATTAGGGTAATATTAATAATTATAATTAATACACCATGATACCATTAATACCACCATTAATACACCAAATTAATAATTATAATTATTACACCATGATACCATCATTAAAATAAATTGTCAGAAACGTAGTACCATTGTTTATATTTAACAATATGTGAGCAAAATTATACTTACGGAGAGGAACGCAGCTCAATATCACGACGGCTCGAACTTGCTTCATTCCGAAAAAGCTAGCCAACAAGTCAACCGGTAATTCCGTTGTCATCGAGACGGGGAGAAAGCAGACAATCGAAATTATCCAAAAACTTTTCATATTTCTCGAGGATGTCTTCTCACAGGCGAACTGCTCGAGTCGCGGATTCCCAAGAGACTGAGTGAGGGAAATTACCTTCCCGAGTGGAATCGCAACCAAATTGCTTCGTACATATCGTTAGGCTTCAAACGGATTGAGTGATTTCAAAAAGTGGATAACCGTTTTGAAATTACGGATCAGGAGTTATTGTGATCATTGACCACCCTTTAGCTGGCCCTGCACTACCTATCAAGCGGTTTGATCAAATGCTTGAATGAATTGATTATGTCAAGCGTGATTGATTTTGTTGAAACCTTGTAGTATAATTGAGAATATAATGTTTTGCCGATACAAAGACTTTATTCGCCTACAAGACAATAATGAAAATTGGGTAACTAGATTAATAGCGTTCTTGGGAACATAGAAAATTACCACCTGATGAGGTTGAATAACACCTCATTCACCCCACCCTCAGGATTGGACGTAGTCCTTGAGGTAGGCTGGCGGTCGACGAGTCCTAGTGCTTCTTCGAATGCGATCCTCGTTCTGTGAAGCAGGGGACAGGCCTGAAGGGTTAGAAAAGGGAGAAGGGGATTGGGGGTTGAGATCGGGAATAGGTTGGATCGGAGGGTCGATGTATTCCTCCAGAATCTCAGGGTTGGATGGTTGGATTCCTCTTCGTGGATGTCTTCAGCTGGCACAACAAGTGGTGCCAAATGTCTTGTAGAGACTGTAGACTCACGCACATTGGGATATCTGATGTGGGCGTAGTCATGAGTCCCATCTATCAGTGTGACTTCCTCCACAAGTGGTTCAAATTTGGAACGTCGATCGAATTTTCTCAGCAGAACCTGTCCAGGAGTGAGAAGCCAAGTGGGGTTGAGCTCCCATTTGCAGATCGCCGTGGGTAATTGAAGAATCGTTCGTGGGGACAGATACCTGTAAGTGATTGACATAAAGTTTGAATGACTATCATTTCTTCAACCAGCTTGATAGTGTGGGGCAATTTTCGTCAGCCTGTCGGTGGAAGTAGTGGCAACAGCTACCGATTACGAAACTTCTGAGCTGGATGTAAGGTTTTGTTCCCTTACAACTCTTACTTTTCCTACTTTCTTTGCAGGTACTAGTTCTTTCAAATTGTGATTGAATTTGGGATGATGTTAAGGAAGGACCTGTGTTCCCTGGGAGACGTTTTCAAAGTTGAACAATTGTTCCCAGATGTAAAAATATAATATATTTCGGACATATTATGTCCGCCTTTTTCGATGAGGGGAAGAGAAGGTTTTCAAAATAGTGATCTGTCGCTCCCAGATAATTACTTATCTGCCTTTACGGATCAATATTTTGTTGAGCGCAAAATCACAAGTTCAAGTGGTTCTGCACTGACCACTTGAGATTTTGAAGCTAGAAAAAGAAGACCTAAAACAGACCGTCAGAGCAATTTTTAAATGTAAATTTTGATCTTATTGAAGCGAAGTTTTAGGGGTAGCTTTGAAAATAAAAAGGCTTGGATAATGTTACTGACGTCTCACTAGGACCCTCACTAGACTGAACACTCCCGCCTGAGCTGGCGGTCTTTTATGAGGTGTCCTCCTAACATCCTTTCTTAACAAGGAAACCGGTGCAGGGAGTCTTGACCCTGTACTTGGGACCCACAGGGGAGTTCTTCAGATTTTTTAATAGATATCTGTATCGTGATTGTCCCAAATTGTGGAGGAATAAATATTATTTCAATTAAAAAAAAAATGTGCGGCGCTGGAGAACATCGTGATGACATTCAAAGTGCTAAAACCGGATTAGAATGTAAAACAATTGAATAAAAAAAATCAAGGTAACCACTTCACGGCTTCCAATTATGAGGGTCAAATCAAATGAGAGGGTTTTGATCAAACAATTGAAGGGCTGATTGAAACGCCCATCAATCGGAGGATCAAGTACCCAATCAAGCCGCTTGAAAGAGTAGGGCTAGCTTTTAGTGTAGCATTCCAAACAAATTGATGCAAATATTTCGACAGAATTTTAAATCTCTGCACCTTATTACACATATGGTTTATTATTTTTCTGTAAAGATCATTGGTCTTCGAAGAACACGGATTTTCCATAAGTAGGAGTATCTAGTAGTTTATAAATACCTAACCTACTGTGCAGCACGTGTTATGACACAACAGAGAATCATGTGATACATCATAGCACGAGTGAGAGGAAAGAAAAGGATCGTCAATTACGAGATTTACCGCATATCAGTAGAAATACTGATACTAGTCCAGACTGAGTCAGATTCTTCGGGAGGCAGCCCCTGATGGAAATTGAGGAAGATGAAGAATTTTGAAGGGGAGAAAGTACGGTTTTCGTAAAGCTCATTGAAATAAAATTTCTCCCTTAAGCGGGGATTTCACGACCTGATTTCGGGACCCTAAATCGGGCCCGATCACCGTCGGCCCTGAAATCCGATGGTGAAAACCCATGCTGCTGGTCACGTTTTGGGGAGGCGACCAGGCAGGGAGGTCGGGAGAGATTTCCAACCGATTTCAGGAGGAAGGGTGGGGATAGACCAGACCGCACTTTTTTTTTCGATAAGAGGCCTCACTATATTTAGTAAATTGGTGAAAACCTCGGGTGTCATACGCAAGAAATTCCGGAGATCTTCAGCATCCAATACGTCCATCAGTCTTGCATGAGTCAATAGACGTCTTTGGCGGTACACATCCTTCATCCACATCTTCTTTTTCTTCCTTTCCTTCTCACACGCGGCCAATGCAGTTAATGCTACACCAACAACTAAATGTTTTGATAAATACGGAGCCATTCAATTAAATTTTTGAAACTTGACAACTCAACTAAGAACTTAACTAAGAAACTTTGAAACTCAATTGGAAACTGTCAACGGGCGCTTCAGAACGGGTCGTGAAAATACGACGCTCTGTCGGGAGAACAGTGGCAGGGAGATCGGGACCAAGAACGGGAGGGCGGTCGGGGACGCGTCTTGAAATCGGGGCTTTAGAGGGAAAAAACGTCTGCCAAGTGATGATTCTATAGATGATCCGATGCATAGTAGTTGATCTCAAAACATCAATCTAAGTACCTTTCACTACCCTCATAGGGGACCATCTGCACGCTAATCTGAACAATTCTGAGAAATTTCGTCGAAATCGGATGAAAAATGTGAAAGTTATGGCTGCTTCAAGGAATTCACGTTCGCGCATGCGCAGTGGCTACTATCAGTCCGGAGGTGATGATTTTTATAGGGGACCGTCTTCACGCCAACTCGCACAATACCTGAAAATGTCATCGAAATCGGACAAAACTTCGTATAGTTATGCCGGTTACAAGGATTTCATGACAGACAGACACAGAAACAAAATTGTTCAGAAAGGTCTGAAACGTAAAGTGGAAATTTTGATTTTGGAGAACTTTTTTTCAACCTTGAAAAGTGAAAACAGAGCTTCCGCTACCTTGGTAGACTCGGAAGCAACAATAAATCATGGATATGCCCATTGTTGTTGATGTAATTTGAAAATTAAACAACGTAACATCTCTTCTAATAAAATTGACAGTCAAAACGATTCTTTCAGGTATGTGCCTAGATTAACACGATCGCTTATAAGCATTCAAACTAAACTTCACAATCAAGTCTATTAGAAAGAACTAAACGCTTCACACTCGATTCGAAATCATAAACTCAATTTTAAATGCTTGCATTCGAGTCTGCAACACATTGGGACATTTTCATGTCAACCACTACACAACAAGGTAGTGAAGTAAGGTTGTTAGTTACCCAAGCATCAAAGTTTTCGTGACGATTTTTCAGTTCATGTGCCAATGCAAAATGTAAGGTTGTTGATTGTTCTCTACGCAACACAGTGAGTCTATTTTATTTATTGGTCGCGTGAGCAAGATTTGCTTAGTTTCCGTGACGATTTTTCAGTTCATGTGCCAAAGCAAAGACATGAAAATGTCAATAAGTACCTACCTAGCTACCGATATGTAGCTATGATTTTGTTCACTGGTTGCAGCGTTGCATTTTTTGTGGCAAAAAAAAGTGTCGCGAAAAATTCCTCGACCTTCAGCCAAAAGACATCTCTAGCATGGAAATCTACGAGATTTTTCAACATTATGACGTTGATTGTACGATTGAATGCATTCAAGTTAGCAGGCTGTGAATAAAGACAATCATACCAATTCTTGGTCGATTCCAGTGGTCTATTAGAGCGGCTTATTATATTTATATTTTATTTATATCAGTAAATTCTGAGAGAACAATAGAAGGAAAGGAATTTACAAAACTGTTCTTTTACGAGTATGAGTCTTCTCATTTATTTAATATGGTTGAATCGAATTTTAAAACGTTATATTTCGTTCAAAAATTAATCGATCCCCGGAATGTCTCCAGGGAACGGTTCCTCGGAGATAACGTTCCTAATGGGGCGGTAATGGGCATGCGGGAAGACGAAGAAGTCTAATATGGCAGACGAGGGCAATATTAGACAATTGAGTCGAGGTTGGCCGGTGATCCTGGTGATGGGTCCACTCAACCGCACCATGGTTCTGGTGAGTAACTTCATCTTATTCGCCCCAAGTTTAGATTCTTGTGGAATTCAAGTTCATTGTGCAGCAGGATGATTAATCCAAAGGGCCTCCCCTTGGATTATATAAACAAACAATTAATTAAACAATTTAGTAAATAAATCCAGTATCCGCCTCGGATACTGGATTTATTTACTAAATTGATTATTGTTTACTCAGGAATCATTTTTGGATTCTATAGTTTTGGGGTCCATGAGAAACCCCAAAAGCCGCTTTTTTCGCCCCTTTATCAGGAGTCATGCGATCAGTGAAACGTGAATTTATAACCTTACTTAATTGTTAATCAGGTTCGAACCATCTGAAAACTTCCTTCAAAGGAAGAAACATTTTTTATTCAATTTTGGTTTATTAGTTTCAATAATAAGCCTTTGGAATCGAGCAAAAAAAATTTTAACCCCCTCTCAAAATTCGATGTTTTACGTTTCAAAGTGCGTAGAATCCGAAAATCGAATAACAAATTTTCCGTCCGTCCGCCGTAAGCGGCACTTTTTAGCAACACTGGACCGATTTGGTTCAAATTTGGTATATGGGCTCCATTTGGGGTCTAGTTGTGCCGCGAAGCTTTTGGTTGATGTCAGTCACTTCTAAGGGGTGAAAATTGAGGGTTCAAATTTTCAAGAGTGCCCTAGCTCGAAAACTCTCGAAATAAAGGGATCGTTTTTTCACCAATTTTTAATAGTATTGAATTTTAAAAAATTTTTGAGACCACCCGGTACTCAAGGGGACACATATGTCAATTTTCGGTCCGGACGCACAAAAATTTGTTTTCCATAATTTGTAAATAAACTCAATTCCGGAAATTAAAAAAAAATTCTAAATCCGATGAGTAGAAGTGCTCCAAATTTGGGTTAGAACCTAGGGAGTCACTAGTGCTGAGGAGCGCTCGGAAGCCTGGTTCCGTTTCCATTTGATTGAGAGAAGAACTTGGCTGACTTTCGGCAGACTGATTAACTGACCTAAAAATACTTCCCTTGAACACTTTCTTCCTTTTTCTAAAAATCCGCGTCGATCTCGGCATTTTCGCCTGGAAACTTCAACACGAAACACGACGAGACACAAAAATAAGACGAGCTCCTGTAAACATACACTCTGGCTATCATTATTTGAGGTTTCGATGCTAAACGATGTATTCTATTTGATATATATCGATGTTGAACTATCGAGAGTTGATACCGCAATTCGTTGAAAACAGGCAGGAACAGTCATTCAAATTTCGGTAAACCTGACCGCCCAAACTCTGCCGCGCGTTTTTGATTCAAACCGCTCTCCTGTAAAATTACGTTTTTGAGCTTATTTGTTCCTTTTTATCAGGAACTACCCATCCGATTGGAACCAAATTTTTACAGGATGTTCTTCTAGTATGTGTATAATTATGATGGAGGGTTCGGCCGAATAACGCCATGGAGCCCAAATATGAGTGTGTGAAAATTCAAAATATCGCTAAAAATGTAAAACCCTCATAACTTTTTTTCTGTGAACTTCATAAAGACTTTGTTCATCATCTTAGCTTCACTAAGTATACAGATAGTGCTGTCAAAATTTCAGGCCGATAGCTTGAGTATTCTGAGAGAAAAAGGAACATTTATATCAAAAAATTAGGTTTAGAACAGCTCAAGTTTTGAATTGTAACTTTTTTTTGGATGGACTGAGTTCAGATTTTTACCATCCAACCAGAATATATTGAGGATTAGTCCCTTAAAATTTCATCAAAATTGAACCAATTGAACAAATATCGCGAAAAAACCAAAATTGCTGCCGTAGCGCGGAAATGACATATGTGTTCCCTCAAGGGTTTTCCTTCGATAATAAACCAAAATGACATGTTACCTACGTACTTCCTCAACTTACTACTTAACCAAATTATATTGGGTATATTTTTTGCAGTAGTAAATAAGAATGTATTCGTATGTTATCGTAGGATGTCTTCTGGAATGGATGAATTACTAAACAATATATGTTTTAATTATCAATTACCAATTTAATTGCCAATATACCTACGTTTTAATTACTACACAAATATGCTAACTTGAACTACTCTTCTTTTGTATCTAATATCTCAACTGCCCACATCTCTTTTGGTTTCCAAAATCGATCTGTTTAAATTATTAAATTTATCTACTTGAAATTGATCTTAGGATCGACGAGTTTCTTAACAAGGATTTTCCATGAATCAAATGACATGATTCTGAAGAACTTCAGATTTTCTTCCAAAAGGTGATTGGGATGATCGATTCTTCTCTTGTAAACTTTGAGTCTGAAATAAGAAATTCATTTATCACTATGAGTATTTATCACAATTCAACAGATTTATTATCATGCTTATTTATACATTTTCCGTTGGGCCCACAAGTAGGTGTTTTCATGAGGGTTCCTGTATGGAAGAAAAATCTCATTGTTCGACGGGTGGGAATGTTTAGCAAATAACTCTAAAATAATATTTATTGAGATTATAATGGCTACTCCAAGAATCCAAGAATCAACGGTAATTTTTCTAAGTCAGCGGTAAAATTTATTGTGTGTGTGAATACAAGACCCCTCAATATCACCAAAATTAATCATCTAAATACTGCTACTAGCTGACCTCTTTAGCTCCCAAGTCTACCGAGGTATCGAAAGCGTTGTTTAATTGTTGATTGCATGTCGGTCTGTTAGTCAATCACGCTCAAACTGCTTTATCGTTTGCTACGGAGATTTTCACAACACGATGGCAAACCTCTTGAGAAAGTCATAGGTCGTAATAGATGTCCTTTGCCGTGAAATTGGTTTTCCTTCATCGATTAAACAAGTGCTGGATAGAAGGAAGGTTCGGGTAATTTCAGTCGGTAATTGTTGCGATTATTCAACCGAATTGGTGATTTTCTCTAAACTTGACGATTTCAACGGTATGTGATGTATTTGTATGAGTTGAGCCGTTCAGAACAGCAAATGAAGAGGGAGAAAAGTCTGCCAAGTGGGTGTGGCACATGGCTTCCTTGTATCCATAACCCGATTGTTTAGGTGATCCTATGCCTTGTAGGTAACTTGAAAACATTAATCTCTAAGTACCTTGCACTACCTTCATAGGGGACCATCTACACGGCAGCCCGCACAATCTCTGAAAATTTCATCAAAATCGGACAATAATTTCTTACAGATATGCTCGTTACATGGATTTGCGGATCATAGACGGGAAACTAAAATTGTCCAGGAAAATGTGAAACGCGTGGGAAAATTTTGATTTTGGAGTTCATTTTTTCTATTCTTGAAAAGTATAATATACTAGATAATTCGGGTCGTTTTGAGCTCTTAGGAATTAAAATTATTGCTAAGGACTCACCCCGGTGACCCTGTTTTTATTTCCAACAAAAGCACTCTCGCGGTCTTCAAAATACGATTTTTTTTCACGTATCCAAAACTTCATTCTTGATGTAAACTTGGTGGAAAAACACTTCTAAAAAAAATCGAAATTTTGGTGGTTGGTAAGTAGATGGTCCCCATGAATTTTATCGCCCTGCATTGGAAGCGACATGGATTGAGTAATAGAATCTTACTCTTGTCTGCGTCAGTCACGTAAGGTTAACACGCTGTAAAACTGGTCGTCTCCTGCCAGGCACCGCGAGATTCGAAAACTATTTGATCTTCCAAAATTTCATGAAAGGTAGTGAAAGTACGTGTACTCACCCGCGATCAGCGATGAGCTCTCCGATGTACAGACAGAAAGAAACTATCAAACCCACGATAATCACTTGGAGAGCAGGATAAAAGTCTTTTAGTCCGACTTTGAGGTAGCCAGCTCCTTTGCTCTCACACCGCGGACGTCTCGCCAACCAGATTCTGGAGATTCTGTCCAGCATTCCGGATTCCCATTGCCAAGTGATCCTGTATAGAGTCGATAAAATGCATCTAAGTGTACATAACATGTAGCAATGTAGGGTGTCCAAGTTGTTTTTGCTGAAATTGATTCTACTACTAATTTCCAACCAACAGTACTTCTAGAGGATTTTCGTGTCTTCAGTATCGAAATTGTGGAGCTTGGTAATTCTGCTACCACATCCATGGTACGACCCATTAGATGGCTAAGCTTTTGTAAAGGGCGGTCAGTATGGCGCGAGCCACACATCAACCTAGAAGAACGAGGTTATCGTCCTTATCTCTTGGTGGCAACACCAAGAATAACCTTCATTATTCATGTGTCGGTGATCTCTGACTCTGAGCAGAGATCACTTGCTGGCTTCAATGCTGCCAAAATTCAGAAAATATGATGTTGACGCAGAATTATAAGCTGCAGCAGTGCTTGCCAACATGCACCCAAGTTAAATAAAGGTGATTGGGGCAATCTGGTGTGGGATATGGCATGTCGTGGATGAGAGCGCGCATTGTTCATCGAAGAGTGTATGATCTCCCGAGCCCTGACAAGAGGAACATTTATCTGGTCTCCATTCAAGGATACGGATACTCGAAGACGTTCCACGGTTTCAGCCCCGTGGGACTTGGAGCTGAACTCAAACACAAGAATTCACAAGACATCCTAGTGGAAACCAGCCAGGTGACCCATCTTGTTTAGATGTGTTCATTACGAATTATGGATCTCAGTGGTACAGGACATCTATTAGCGGAGCGAAATTCAGCGATCATTGTGGAGTGGAACTTCGCTTGTTTAAAAATATCCCCCCCGTTGATCCTATCTTTACACGCTCCAGGCTCACTAAACCGGACAATATTCTTCATCTATGCAATTGGCTCTCATCGGAGACCTGGTTTACGGTGTATCAGGCCGTTTGTGCCGAGGCCTCAGCTTCTGAGTTTTTAAGAATATTCATTTCGGCATTGGACGCTTCATGCCCTTGGACATATCGAACAAGGCAAGGATCATCTAAGAGGCACAAGCACAAGTTTAAGTTTTCCCAGGAGCTCATCGATCTTCGAGACGAGTATCATTCTTTCAAGGATTTATCTCGTTCTTCAAGTAGTTATGACTTCAGTATTTTGGCTTGCATCGCTCGTAACAAGCGCGTCGTGGCCGTTGGGTGCCTGGTATGGGGAGCCGCCATGGTGGGTGGGCCCGGGGCCGGTCGGGTGGCGCCCGGCCGGCGGGTGGGGGCCCGCTTGCGTTAGCCTCCACCCACTGGATAACTTTCACCAATCATAGGTTGAATTATTATTTTTTTTATTTTATTTTTCTCTCATCCTTCCTGTTGTTTAAACCCAGCCTGATTCGTTGGTTCTTTTATTTCTGTCCCATTATATTATTTTGTATTGTGTTTACGACTGATGTTTGCCTTATTGTAGGCTGGTACATCTAAATAAATAAATAAATAAATAAACCCCATGAATAGGAGAACCGTCGGCTGATAGCATAGCCGAAAGAGGCACAATCCTTCCTCCACATAAACTCAGGGACAAACTAATTCAATCATTTCCCCCACCTCTAATAACCCTGAAATCAATCTAACTGATGGATACTGCTGCCAAGTACAAACATATTGTTAAGTAATGCATGCATTCCAGGGGACGTCCCATTGGATAAGCATTAGATCAGTTTAACCAGTTGGTAAGCGATAAAACTGTTTCACTCGATGTAATTTATTTATTACTTTAGGCAAGAAATACTGACCCCCCCCCCCCTCACCATTATCTACCAAAACATTTCTAGCGGCATGGGAGCCTCGAATCTGAAGAGCATTTTAAAATCCATGATCTACGACACCCAACATGCGAATTCGAGTTCAACCCCCCCCCCCCTACCACCTCCCCAACGCCAACAATGGTGTCTGGCACCAAAGCGGAAATACGTCGTAACATTGAACTTTCATCTATTAGTTTTTGTAGGCGGTCCATCGAGGTTCACATCCGTATTCAAGGTGAAACACAAAAAAAAAAAAAAAAAAAACACGAAATATGAGGTTTATGGTCTCCTGGCACCACTATTAGTTCTATGGTGGTACAAAGAATAATTCATGAAAATCCGGAGGTATAATGAGAATTTTTCCTCAATTTCAAAGCTTGGGTACAATTAGTAAGCAGTAAAGGAACCGAAATATTGAAAAATCGGATATTTTGTGAATATTAACCCCCCACTCATCCCCTCCCCTTGCGAATTTTGGTACTCGGGTGAAATTATGTACAACCCGGAAGTTATTTTAGTCAAACAAAAAAGAAACACACAAATCGGTCGGAAATTGAGGCCTGGACAGAGTTTACAAGATTACGCCCGCAAACGCACGTTTTTTAAGCATTAACCCCCCCCCCCTTTCCCCCCCTTAAAAGGCAAAATTCATAATTCCGGCGCCGTAGTGCACAACTAGATAGTTTTACGCGTCGAACAAAAAAAGAACCAGGAAAATCGGTTGAGTACTAAGGCCTGTGCAGACGACACAAGATTTTGTCACACACACACACACACACACACCTACACACACATACACACACACACACACACAGACATACACCTATGGTTTTTTCCGCGGATTTGGATTCAGAATGGTCTGAAACGGATTACTGTGTGGTTATTTTTTTTTTCTGTTGAGTGTTGTCTTCCTTCACCCCAGATCGATCGCATAAGGACGCCCAAGTCTTACTGTGGGACGTCCTAAAAAGGGCCAAATTAACTACTTAGATGATGGTATATGCAAAACCATTGATAGTAGCGATGAAATATTTTTCCAAATGTAAATTGTTAATGCAGCAAGAAATGCCTTTTTGCCTTCCTTGTCGTAAACTATTCAAAATACCATAGATGAGAAATGAAGAGCCTTAAGTTCAAGGGTGATTTCATGAAGAATTGTCATGCTTCAATTTTGCTTCAGAGTCCACTAACTTACGAGTGCTACTCGTAGCATTTTTTAGAATTTTTAAGGGGAAAAACATATCTTTATGAACTTTGGCGAATCATACTGAATATTGATCATTCGTTTTCCTAATAATAGCAGAACAAGCCAAAAAGAAGGACAGAGGGAAGACACCTCCCGAGTGGGGAGATGTCCAACTCAACGTCCTTCCCTTATAAGGACACGTCCAGGCCCGTGAAGGGCTGATTGCTAGTCCGACTAAACTTCTCTCCCTTGGTCCGCCTGTCTGCGTATGTCATATTTTTTAAAACTCTGAAGTTCTTATTTTCATTTATCCCAATTAGTTTGCCTATTGTAAACTCAAAACCTGGAGTTAGAACATGAACGATATCGATACTTACATCCGAGCGAAATGATCTCGATGCCCCGATCTTTTGATAACCGGAATGGACAGTCTGGGTACGAAAAACAAGTGCATCTCTCCCAATCCGCATTTCTCCTCTTCTTGATAAGTCTTACTGATCTGTTTGTAAGCCAAATCAAACTCAACCTGATAAAAATCCAAACATTTCATCAATCGTTGTTATCGTCAGTTATGGAAATGATTTCTGCAATAGTCTTCATAGGTTACCTACAGTCTTGAAAACCTCACTATTCTGAACCTAAAATCGTGTAATAGACCAAAGCGTGTAATCGTGTAGAGTGCCAAAGACAAATGGAAAATGAAAAAAAAAAACCATAAATCGATGAAAAATTACCAAAATTTTTATTTTGACATGAATAATGCCTTTTCGCTGGGGTCTGTCCAAATTTCCGCAAACGACATTTCCACAATACTAGTAGTGGAACGCGTAGTTACGCGTTTTTATTATCATTATTAGTACCTACTTATTAGCATTATTAGTATCTCTTTTTCTGGGCGAGTAGTCATCATAACTTTTCGGCATAAATAGCTTTTCATCGAGAGGATAACGTTGCGAATCAAAAAACTCCTGAACAAAATCTCTCTTTCTCCATTGGGGAATACCTACCATTCAGAAAAATTTCTCCGTCCGTCCGCTGTCCTCGGCACTTTCCTGAGTTATCATGGACCGATTTTGATGAGATTTGGAATATTGGCTCCATTTGGGGTTCCTACAAATGCTTGCATACGAGTCTGCAACACATTGGGACATTTTCATGTCAACCACTACACAACAAGGTAGTGAAGTAAGAAAACAGTTGATTGTTCTCTACGCAACACAGTGAGTCTATTTTGTTTATTGGTCGCGTGAGCAAGTTTTTTCGTGACGATTTTTCAGTTTGTGTGCCAAAGCAAAGACTTGAAAATGTCCAAAACACCGAAACGCGTTTGGTATCTGCCGTGCAGTCCATCTCCCTCTTGTCACGACCACCTGGCTTTGAGCCTCCTCTCTTTCAAGTTCTAATGGTCTCCGAAAAATATCGATTCAGATTAGGATTAAAAACCTAATCCAAATCTAATCCTATTTTTCTTTTCAAAAATAATGTTAAAAGTTCGTATGATTTGAGAGCGCCACTCAACGGGTCAAAACTTCCTAAAAACTGTCTAATTAACCTCTGCAAATTGGCTTACTTCTACTTAGGCGTTTTCGTACAATATGTTGCCACTCTACTTGTGTATATAGGTGCCTACTTTATTTTTAGAACATTAACTTCCTTTGAAACTTACACAGAATGCGAAGTCTCCAGTTCTCATGAACTCAACACCTCTGGTACCATTTACGAAAGTTTCGGGTTGATTTTTGACTTTCCTGTTGTAGAGCGTTATTACATCCTGGTCCACCGCTTCCTGTGACGACACAAGCCATCAGAATACTTAGGTAACTAGTAAGTTTGCATTGCAAAATGCAGTAATATTGTTAATTATATCACACCATATGAGAATTTGACGTGGTGAATCACCTTGCTGAAACGTGATTGTTAACAGTTTTCAAAGTACCCGCCAGTAAAGGTACTAACAACCCACAACCTACATTCCCTCCTCATGATTCAGCCAAACCAAAAGACAGGATGGATGCTGAAGTTGGATGCTTTTCGATCAACCTCAATAAGTGCAGCCAAGTGTTAAACTCTAAAATGTCTTATTGTCGTCACAATTTAAGGATTCGTGAGCTAATCGCATAATAAGTATCTGACAAAATTTGTCAGCATTTAATGCTCCCACAGTGTGATCTTTTTTTATAACGGTAAAAATTTAATGACTAGTACTATACATTTGTGGATGGATTTCATGGTTTAAGATAGTCAGAGAACTTGATTTTCGTAGGATTATTCTGAGTATTTACGTGGTCAGTTTCAATCTTAACTAGCTGAAATGTTAGTAGTAGGACCGCATGCCAACTTTCTCAAAATTTCTACTATATATGCTTCTCCCAAGTTAAAAAAATGTCTGCCAAGCGGGTGTGGCTCATAGCGTATCCATAACCCGATTGTGTAGATGATCCGATGCATAGTAGTTAATTTCAAAATCAATCTACAAATATTCTTCTCCCTCATCTACACGCTAATCGGGACAATCCTAGAAAATTTCATCAAACTCGGATAAAAACGCTGCAAATTATTACACAATGGTTTATTATTTTTCTATATAGATCACTCGTCTACAAAATCACCAACCATCCAATATGAAGAGAAGAAAAAAAAAAAAAAAAAAAATCACCAACCATCGATCGCATTTTGGTCAGCTCTAATTTGAACGGAGATTAGGCCTCTTTTGCGATTCACACTCGTGTTTTGATTTATATATATCTATATTTCAATATAAACTATTTTCAATATAAAATATTTTCGTAGGGAGCGAACGGTTAGTCCTACAGAGCTCCGCGTGGTCTCAAAAAATTCTATAGAATGTTGAATTGAACGAAAAACAATACCTTTATATCGAAATTTTTTGAGTTAGGGCGTTTTCAAAATTTCAAAATTGATTTTGGAACCCTTAGAAGTGAACTACATCAACCAAAAGCTTCGGGGCACAACTAGACCCCAAATGGAGCCTACATACCAAATTTCATCAAAATCGGTCAATGCTAAGTGGCAAAAGTGCCGCGTACGGCGGACGGACGGCCAAATTTTTATTCGATTTTTGGATTCTACGTACCTTGAAACGTAAACCATCAAATTTTGATTTATTTTTTTGAAAATTTTTTTCTTGGTCGATTCCAAAGGTTCATTATTGAAAATAATAAACCAAAATGTGATTGCTATGGGGCTGTTACTAGGATTTTACGTTTGCACATGCGCAGAGGCTACTGTCAATTTTAAGGCCTTGATTCTCTTTCATTTCAAAATTCTTTGATTCAAAATTTCATCGAAGTTAGATGGGAAATGTAGAAGTTATGGCTGTAACAAGGAATTCAGGTTCGCGCATGCGCAGCGGCTACTATCGGTCTGGCGGTGATGATTTTCATGGGGGACGGTCTACATGGCAACCCTCACAATCCCTGAAAATTTCATCGAAATCGGACTATAACTTCGTATACTTATGCCGGTTACAAGGATTTCATGACAGTCACACAGACAGACAAACACGGAACCAAAATTGTTCAGAAAGTCGAAAAATGCGAAATGGGGACATTTCAACCTTGAAAAGCGAAAACAAAGCTTCCTCTACATTTTTCTATTTATTGTACATGTTCGGTCCAACGATTCATCAAAGTTGATTGGAACTCAATTAAACTGAAGAATGTAAATCTAGAAAAATTACAAGTACAAGTTGTCTAGCAAGTGGAGGTCAAGAGGTAGATCTGTGATGAGTCAAACAGGAACATCCTCCGGGCAAGGATCTGCTTATTCAGGGTCTGATTGCTCTTCGATCTGCGTGAGCAGGGTTTGGTCACATGCCTTTTATGATTACAAAATTAGGTTTTTGACATCCACTCTCTCGTCTTCTCATCCCTTCCTGGATTGGGGTGGCTGGGTGACGACCATTATCTCTTTAGACCAGAATCCTTTCGTCCGTTTGGGTCTATGGCCAGCACTGTGCCTTCCACTTCCACTATTGATCCACTTCGACTCCCGGACAAGGGTTCGTTGGTACGAATTACTTCACCCATTTGTTCCAAAACTGGGCTATCCTTGAAAATCGTCGTAGGCTCAGTGCGTGTGTGAGTGGTGGCACCGCAGGACTTGCGCTAGCAGTTTTCCTATCTAGGGTTTGGTATGAGGGCTTCTTCTTCCATTGGGGTCAGCACAGATGAGCGTCAGTGCCCTGCTGTTTATTCAAGATCGCTGAGCAATCAGACCTTGGATAAACAGATCTGCTCGGAGGATGTTCTCGTTAGACTCAATAAAATATCAATTAGCTGTTCAAAATGTATAAAATATGATAAGAGGTAGGTGGATATGTGAATGTGAATATATAGACGAGTCCATTGAGTCGAACGGGAACCAAAGAGGTAGAAGGTAGAGAGGAAACGCCTTTGTCCGACTCTGGTCCGCCAGTTTACCCCCCTCTCGCCCGGACCGAAAAATAGGTGGTACACTCACCCTCTAATTCTGTGTTAAAAGATAGGAGAAATGTTTTTGAAGTACAAAAGGTTGGAACGGAGACCTCCAATCGAAAAACACACCGAAATAAACGTGAAAGAGCATTAAAAATCTATACAGTCATGTGCACATCATTGAGCTACGTTGGAATATGATGGGATTCAACATTTCATTTTCAAATAAAGCATGACTTTATGTAACAAAATAAGCTTCTACTTACTTCCTTTAACGTGTGCTTTGTGGTATTTGAGGACATTCAAGTTTAGAATAGAACATCCTGTTCAAAAATTAATAAACTGTATTTTTTCCAATAGAAGCACACGTTGAATGAAGTAATTAGAAGCTTCTTTTGATACATGACGTATTGTATGTAGAAAAAAACAAGGCACCATAATACCTCCTTAAGGTGTGCTACGTAATTACCGTGTGCCATTGCGTATAAAAACGTTATTATTTTAACAAACAGTATAAAGTACACAAATATACTTATTTACTTAAAACCTTCAGTGAAATACCTACTAGGAAGTATCCGAGGTGATACTCGTTGATCTGCACTTTGAGACCGAGATGGCTGTGAGAGAGATCTTTGAGGGTCTTGAGAACAGAAGAAGTCGACTGGAGGAGGGCGACAATGTTGGCGGAGTAGGAGGTGTAGAGGAAGAGAGCCGCAAGGGACAACACGAATACAGTGATACGCCCTGAGATGGTGACTGGCGCCAAGTTAGATCCTGGAAGAGGAAAACACAAACCTCTGCCAAGTGAGTGTGGCACATAGCTTCCTCTTATCCATAACCTTTTATGGCGCAATGTATCTTGGATGATCTTCGGTTATGAGCAATGTATCCTCCAAGATACAAGCTAAAATTAGCAAAAAAAACTAGAGGTAACGCGATTTTTTTTTGTTTGAAAAAAGGTATTTTTATGTCTTTGGGGGTGATTTACATCAGAAAAAAAGTTTCACCAAAATCCCTGACTTGCGCCATAAAGGGGGATCTTGAGAACAGAAGAAGTCGACTGGAGTAGGAGGTGTAGAGGAAGAGAGCCGCAAGGGATAACACGAATACAGTGATACGCCCGGAGATGGTGACTGGCGCCAAGTTAGATCCTGGAAGAGGAAAACAAACCTCTGCCAAGTGAGTGTGGCACATAGCTTCCTCTTATCCATAACCTTTTATGGCGCAATATATCTTGGGAGATCTTCGGTTATGAGGCAATGTATCCTCCAAGATACAAGCTAAAATTAGCAAAAAAAGTAGAGGTAACGCGATTTTTTTTTTTTTCGAAAAAAGGTATTTTTATGTCTTTGGGGGTGATTTACATCAGAAAAAAAGTTTCACCAAAATCCCTGACTTGCGCCATAAAGGGGGGGGGTCTTGAGAACAGAAGAAGTCGACTGGAGTAGGAGGTGTAGAGGAAGAGAGCCGCAAGGGATAACACGAATACAGTGAAACGCCCGGAGATGGTGACAGGCGCCAAGTTAGATCCTGGAAGAGGAAAACACAAACCTCTGCCAAGTGAGTGTGGCACCCACCATGTTTATCAATACAAACTAAAGGGTTTGAGAACATCAAAAGTCAACCGATAAAGTTAGACCAAGATTTTATTAAAAACGAATCTCTCAATTACAAAACACGTCATTCCATCAAATACACAACAGCTGGTCATCACCATGGTAATGCGTGGCGGACAGCCCACAACATCCTCCCTCAAAATGGGAACATTCCTAGTCCAGTTAACGGCCGGGTTTCTTGATGGGTCGTCCACAGCGAGAGGCCAGGTTCGTTCCTGAGTTCGTTTGATAAGGTGATCGCAGTTGAGAATCCTGTGCTGATACTTGAGGGGGCCCGTCACTTAGGGTTCCAGTTGAAATAGGTGTGCCATCATCAGCCTGGAGGCCATCCCAAGGGACGAGATGGATCCTGTTCCGTCGAATAGGTCTCTTGTCTGTCTCAACGAGGTATGATCGGGGGTCCTCCAGTTTCTTGAGAATACGTCCATGGTGTCTCAGGTCAGTGATCCATACGCTATCACCCTCTCTCAGATATGCGAGATCTCTAGTTCCATGGCGTTTGTCGTAGTTGGCTTTATACTTGAGCTGGTATTTTTCCTCCTTTTCACGAAAATGGTTGTTACGCACCCAACATCCTAGCGAGGGTGTAGGAACTGTCTTTCTCAGAGTCCTCTTGAACATGAGTTCTGATGGGCTTATTCCAGTTTCGAGAGGTGTGGTCCTATAGGAAAGCAGTGCCAGATCTAAATTGTCCTTGTTCTTCTTCAACAGGGTTTTAGCGTTTTTTTTTATGCCGCTTCAGCAGCCCCATTCGCTTACCCATAACTTGGTAGGGGTAGATAATCCGAAATGATCAGAACTTGGTATTAACGAGGGAAATCGGCAATAAGATGGTTCTGTGCAAAGCTCGAGATGTCCTGAGAAATACAGAGTACATTTGAAACAAAAAGCGTCTGCCAAGTTGGGTGAGAAATATAAGCTTTCTTACGATCAGAGTTGGCGTGAAAATACTTAATTGAGCAATACCATACCTCTTATAAATTCCCCAATTTAGAACTTTATTTTCACTCATATTGATGGCTTTTTGAGTACACAAATGGCAACACGATTGAGTTTGTGATTATGTTGATGATTTCCACTATTTCACACCGTGGCTTAGGAGAATGCTTAGGAGCATTCTTCCCCAATCTGCTATCCAAATTTGAACGGAATCAGGCGTGAGAAATCGGTGTTTAGGTGATATTGGAATGGTGTTGATTAAATTAAAGAATCATCTCGAATGTAAAGTGCATTGGAAATTAATATTTCATAAACTTTTCACACCTTGCTGACAAAAATATCCCAAGACGATGTTAACCATATCGAGGAAATTCCCAGGAGGTGTGAAAGTCTCCGTTTTACTGGCCCAGAGAGCGATGCAGAGGATGATGAGTACGATCAGCAAGAAGGCTCCGCAAGCAGCCCACACGTCTCGGGCAAAAGGGAGCAAGTAGATGTTGGACACACTCGAAAGCGAAGGTTGCTTGAATATTATACCCGTCCTGAAACACGTCCGATACCAATAAGTTATGTGGGGAGTACAGCGTGTTCCTGGTACAGGTCTGAAGATTAGTGAAAACAGAGGAGGCATCTAGACTAATTACATATTAGATCTTGGACTAGTGTTAGTTTGGCCTAGTTATCTCAAGGCTATTAGCGAATTATCAAAAAAAAATTAAGCTATTTAAATGGCCTCAAAATTGTTTAAATGGACTTTTCGAGAAAAAAAATTGTTCCCTGAAATCCCTTTTGGAACATTCTGGAATGACCTGTCATATGTGTCACTCCGCGCGATAACTTGACTAGGTAATTGTTTAGCAAAACTTTTTAATTTTCGCCAAAATGTTCGTAACAACAAACAGAAGGGCGAGTTCGTTAGCCGGAAATTTTGGACAACCTTAAGTGGTCCAAATTTCAAAAATAGTCCAGAAAACGGATTTTCCCGGTTTTTGTGGTTTTTACTTTCTCAATCATAGTAATAGATGGTATATTCTGATTCAGCACAAAATTGCATTCAGTATGTTGGAATGGTATGCTTAGAATCGGAAAAAAACCAAGAATAGCAATGTGGGTACTCTGTGAATTCGTGAAAAACGTGAATATGGACTCCTACCATCTTCCAAGCATACCCGGTGCATACAGTATGATGGTATGGTAAACTAAATATCGAAAAAAAGAATAGTGTAAAAATAACTTTCTTAATTGCAACACCGTTATTGGTTTATTATTTTCGATAACGAACCTTTGGAATCGTACAAGAAAAAAAACTTGAACACCCCCTCAAAATTTGTTGATTTACGTTTCAAGATACGTATAATCCAAACGCTGCAAATTATTACACAATGATTTAATATTTTTCTCTATTAATCACTCGTCTGCAAAGCCACCAACCATCCAACATGAAGAAAAACATCGATCGCATTTCGGTCAGGTGAGATTTGAACGGAGATTAGGCCTCTTTTGCGATTCACACTCGTGTTTCTGATTTATCGTACGTCCTTAAATTCTCGTAGGGAGCGAACGGTTTGTCCTTCAGGGCTCCGCGTGGTATAAAAAAATTCTGAAAATTCTATCCTATCTTGAATTGATGCAAAAACAATACCTTTATATCAAAATTTTTTTAGTTAGGGCGTTTTCAAACACAAAAATAATAAACCATTGTGTAATAATTTACGGCGTTTTAAAAAAACAAGCCTTTGAAGTGGTCATTTCTCTCGAGTAAACCAACAAGTTTCGATGATTTCGACGTTCATTCTCGATTTTATCCAAGAATCGAAGTCTCCGTTGTGTCTGTCATAAAATCCTTGTAACGGGCAAAACTATTCGAAGTTATTGTTCGATTTCGGTTAAATATTCAGGAATTGAGCGAATAAGGTTGCAGATGGAATATAGATAATCCTATGAAAATATTCACCCTCTGACTGATAGCCACTTCTACATTTTCCATCCAATTTCGATGAAATTTTTAGGGATTGTGCGGATCGGAGTGTTGAGTGTGTGTATTGATGTTTCGAGATAAGCTACTGTATTTCTAATGCTTTTTCATTTAAAAATGTCCTTAAAAACTCGTATTTTGAGAAATTATGATCTCATTATTTTATATTTTAAATGATTTAGGACCCTGGAAAAAGTCGAAAATTGACCCTTGAAAACCTGGAAAAGTCACCGAATTTTGGTTTATTATTTTCAATAATGAACCTTTGGAATCGACCAAGAAAAACAATTTTCTAACACCCCCTCAAAATTTGATGGTTTACGTTTCAAAGTATACGTAGAATCCAAAAATCTAATAAAAATTTAGCCGTCCGTCCGCCGTACGCGGCACTTTTGCCACTTAGCATTGACCGATTTTGATCAAATTTGGTATGTAGGCTCCATTTTGGGTCTAGTTGTGCCCCGAAGATTTTGGTTGATGTAGGTCAGTTCTAAGGGTTCCAAAATCTTGAAATTTTGAAAACGCCCTAACTCAAAAAATTTTGATATAAGGGTATTGTTTTTCCTTAAATTTAAGATTCTATAGAATTTTTAGAATTTGTTGAGACCACCCGGAGCTCTGTAGCACAAACAGTTCCCTCCCTACGAGAATTTAAGGGTTGGACGTACGATAAATCAGAAACGCGAGTGTGAATCGCAAGAGGCCTAATCTCCGTTCAAATTTTAGCTGACCGAAATGCGATCGATATTTTTCTTCATTTTGGATGGTTGGTGGGTTTGCAGACGAGTTATCAATATAGAAAAATAATGAACCATTGTGTAATAATAATTATTACACAATGGTTCATTATTGGTTCAATTATTGTCCGAAATGTCCTTAAAAACTTGAATTTTGAGAAATTATGATCACATTATTTCGTATTTTAAATGATTTAGGACCCTGGAAAATGTCGAAAATTGACACTTGAAATCCTGGAAAAGTCAGGGATTTTTTTCCCGGGGAGTCGCTGGACACCCTGTACTAGCTGAACCCCAAAATTTGTTGTATCGGCCTAACAGAGAACCTGTGCAAATGTGGAACCTCTGGAAGGGTTTTAGAATTGTTTAAATCGGATTTCCACGACAATTTCGTGGTTCTCCATTCCAAACATTGCGAGGCCTTTGTTATTCCAAATTTTTCTCCACGATTTCTACATACTTTAGGAGACGAGTAGTTGGCTCACTTGAATTCGAAATAATCGACGGTGTAGTCGACGTGCTTCCGTCGATCTTCTCTCATGATGACACCACTGGCCCCGAAGTCGACCTCCTCGCGCTCCATCACACCGATCATTCCTTCAAACGAGCCGTTCGGAAACTTCCATCCGTGCACCGACTCCAGCCTGAGATCGAATCTACGTGGGACAAAACAGTCAATCAATCGATGTTCGCATCAGTAAACGTGGTTCTATCGTAATCATGTAGAAACACCAGATTGAGTTCAGGATTATCGGCCTACTTCAAGCACCCAAAATCAAGAAGGAAGTCTTTCAGTTTCGCGAGTCCTGTGAGAATGTTTTTAAAATCGAATAACCGACCTGAAATTGAGCTGATCTGCCAGGTTGACAACGACAGGATAGTGAATAGCTGGCCATCTGTCCTCTTCGGCAACATCCGGGTCTGTCAGTTTGCTCCTGTCCAAACTGTGAATCTTCGTTGGATTTTTGGCATGGAAAAAAGTAATTTAATTAGATGAACACAGGGATGAAAATGTAAGAAATCTCATACAAACATCGTAGCTAAACATGTTATGGTGGTTTGAGGGTGAAGTGTAGATTCAGTGGTTCTCAACTGGGGTGGTGTAGAAGTATATGGTGTTTCGTAAACATCCGAAAATGTATAACTCCCACCATTTTGCTTCCTCACTACCGAAGGTAGGGAAGCTTTGTATTCGTGAAAGAAGTGAAAAAAAATGTCCTCCAAAATCAAAATTTCCACTTGCTTTTTGCGTTTTAGAGCTTCCCGAACAATTTTGGTTCCGTGTCTGTCTGTGGTCAATCCTTGTCCCGGGCAAAACTATACTAACCTGTGGTCCGATTTTGATGAAATTTTCAGGGATTGTGCGGGTTAGGTCCTAGACGGTCCCCTATCAATTTCAGCACCTTCGGACCAATAGGAGCGAGTGCGCATGCGCAAACGTGAATTTCCTGGATCCTCGGTTTCTCGGTTTCTAATGAACCGATTTTGCTCAAATTTGAAGGTTAGTTAGGGACTAACTTCTAAGAGACACCCTATAAGTTTCAATCAAATTGGTCAAGCAATAGCCGCTGCGCATGCGCGAACTTTAAATTTATTGTTACAACCAAAACTCCGCAACTATTCAACCAATTTCGATGAAATTTTTAGGGATTGTGTGGGTTAGGTCCTAGACGGTGGACCGCTAAATACCTGCAACCCTATCCCGCATATTATCGCCAATATTTTGGTATTCGATAACTCTTTGAATCATAATTTTTTCGCCAACTGATTCTATACGTCCATGTTACAATGAGTGAGGAAGCTATACTGCCCACCCAACTTGGCAGACGTTTTTCTATGTCTTGTTGGTAGCATTAATTTTATTATGGTTGTCATCAGATGATAGCAGATTCTGCTGTCTCTAAGATTTGATTATCTTCAAAGTTTTGGTTGCTCGGTTTAGTCTAGTTGTTATGGTGCGCCTAAACGTCGAACCACGTTCACTGGTACTCAAGACGCACTACGAAAACGGTGGCTCGTAGGCTAGGGATGCAACATCCGCTACATAATATCGATAATCGGTATCATCAATATATCGGCAAAGCAACATCGATACCATCGATATATCGGACCAAAAATTTCGATAATCTATAATAAAAATATTATTTATCCATAATACATTTATTGAATTATCATTGACTAATTTATTAGTTATTTATCTATTGCATTATTTAATAATCCAAGTTTTAAAAGCAATAATGTTTTAGAACAGCTTTTCCTAGTTAAAAAATAATCAAGTTTAAAGATTTTACCCCAATAAGATGATCTTTAGAGATGAAGAAGAAAATTTGGAAAATCATCACTTACCTAAGTAGGTACGTGGTTTACCTATTACTTACCTACCTATTTAGTTAATTATCAAATGGGTTTCCATGTTTTCCTTTTCTCATATTTTCTTACTCTAGAATCATAAAGTAGGATGAAAAGTTATGAACCCATAAAATTACAGTTTTTTGACATTTTCATGTCTTTGCCCTGGCACATAGCACAAAAAACTGTCACGAAATTGCGTAACGAAATTGTGTTACAGTGCCTTTATAATGATTTCCGCTTACAACGACCCCGTTGTTAGGTTTGTTCCTTTTCTACACTTTTTAACCCACAAAAATCGTTCACCACTCGTTGGAAAGCTCTCGATTTAACGAACATTTTCATGTTCTCCATAACATATTGACTATACGAATAGCGGAGCTATGGGCATAACTGTTCTCATATTTTGTTTACAAACTAATGATCGTGAGTGTAGAAGATAATTAATCCGGAATCGTCTATTTTATTGAAATTAGGTACCTACCTCTTAATATTAATAATTGTGTCAATTTGTAACATAATATATCTATGTTATTATGTTAATGATTCGTTTCACATTCTGACAACAACGGAGGGTGGGTTATAAAATCCTATAGTGAGGTAAAAAGCTATAGGTAAAGACATGAAAATGTCCCAATGCGTTGCAGACTCGTATGCAAGCGTTTTATCGATTCCGAAGGTTCATTATAGTTTCAGTAGATTTGGAATTCTTAATTTCCAATCGAGTGTGAAGCGTTTTTTAATTCATGAACGTAGAATTTAAGTCGTTGAAAACAAATCAGCCTTGGAAGATGCAGTAGGTATATGTTAGAAAAAATAATGTTCAGGGACGCTCTAGAGAAATAAGAGTTTGGAGAGTGTTTCCCCTTTCATCCTGTTCCTCTCTTGGGTGAGGATTTGCCCTGCTTTTAGAAGAGATGTTCTGAAGGTACACAGCTATGCGAGATATGCGTAACTTCTGTTTCAAATTCAATGGTACAAATCAAGGAGCAACGGAAAACGGAGACAATGTATGGATGGATGGAAGAAGTGAAATCCCAAGAATGTTATTCTTTTCCCATACACCCATTTACTGCCTTGGGCTGAGCCATGATGGACGTGGACGCATTCAACAAAAGTTAGTTAAATAAATTATTAATAAAAATAAAAATTAATGGATTAATAAAAATTAATGGATTGTTGGTGAAAACGGCTCTAAACATGTTAGTTGCTGTTGTTAGACGCAACTTTGAGCCCAGCGATCCATCCTGGTATTCATAAAGAATAATGAGAAAACTTTGGTACTAAAGAAATTCACACTAAAAATATTTAAATTGAAAAACATATCGACACAAAATAATCGATAATCGATAAATATCAGAAGACTTCAATCAATTTAAAAAACCTCGATAATCGAAGGCGAAATATCGGTATTTCGATATTATCGATAATCGATTTACATCCCTATCGTAAGCTCAGAGCGATTATGGGTGAGGCTCGTTCTCTGAGCACTGTGTGGGAAATCATTCGTAAGTTTGAGGCAACTGGTTCTGTGGTTAATGTGAAACGCATTTTGAAGCGTTGGGATTTTTGAAATTAGGATTTCTCGGGGCTGATCATGATGTTATCCATCACAGCCTCTTCGTTCATGAGTGAGGACGTCCCTGAGGGTTTCACATCAACCACAGAACCAGTTGCCTCAAACTTACGAATGATTTCCCACACAGTGCTCAGAGAACGAGCCTCACCCATAATCGCTCTGAGCTTACGAGCCATAACTGAAGCAATCTCACCGTTTTCGTACCTAGTGCGTCTTGACTACCTGTGTACTGTCTGCAGATTGAAAGAATGCGGATGGTTTGGTAAGGTTTCTATGTATATTGCAATCCCAAAAACATCGTCCTTCTTCTACCTGCCTGCAAGCCAAGGAAAATGAGACTGAGGGTTCTAGACTACCGACGATGATGAAGTGAAAGGATTGATTTATTACAGGCAAAACAAAACAAATACAGAACACTAATAAAACAGGTTCCTTACCCTTGGGAAAGTCCTATCAATTAAGAGGATGTACATTGATCCATTCAAAAATAAAATCACGCTTCCAGTACCTAAAGGATGATGTTTCTTTCGTTCTTTCAAATTTTAAAGGCGACTGAAGGGTAAAAAGAAGGGCACACTCACATTCGAGATGAAAATCCTTCCTAACAATTGGCTGAGTGGAGGGGCTCTCTACCTTATTATGACTCGAGTTGCTCGATGCCTGGATTACAATTACTGAGGCTCAGCCGTTTCCCCAGCCTGACTCAACAGGCTACCTAAGATTTTGGAACAGGTAGTCGTCTATGTTAGCAGGTATACCCATTGAAAACGCTGCAAATTATTACACAATGGTTTATTATTTTTCTATATAGATCACTCGTCTACAAAATCACCAACCATCCAATATGAAGAAGAAAAAAAAGAAAAAAAAATCAAAATCACCAACCAATTGATTGCATTTTGGTCAGCTCTAATTTGAACGGAGATTAGGCCTCTTTTGCGATTCACACTCGTATTTTGATTTATATATATATATTTCAATATAAACCCTTAAATGTTCGTAGGGAGCGAACGGTTTGGCCTACAGAGCTCCGCGTGGTCTCAAAAAATTCTAAAAATTCTATAGATTCTTAAATTGAAGGAAAAACAATACCTTTATATCAAAATTTTTTGAGTTAGGGCGTTTTCAAAATTTCAAAATTGATTTTGGAACCCTTAGAAGTGACCTACATCAACCAAAAGCTTCGGGGCACAACTAGACCCCAAATGGAGCCTACATACCAAATTTCATCAAAATCGGTCAATGCTAAGTGGCAAAAGTGCCGCGTACGGTGGACGGCGTACGGCGGACGGCGGACGGACGGCCAAATTTTTATTCGATTTTTGGATTCTACGTACCTTGAAACGTAAACCATCAAATTTTGAGGGGGTGTTAAAATTTTTTTTTTCTTGGTCAATTCCAAAGGTTCATTATTGAAAATAATAAACCAAAATTGGCCAGCCGCATTCTTCCCATCTGCGAACAGTACGTGGTTCGACGTTTAGGCGCACCATAGCAACTAGATTAAACCGAGCAACCAAAACTTTGAAGATAATCAAATCTAGAGAGCATATAGATAGCAGCATAGAGCATAGAGAGAGCAAAAGAGATAGCAGATGACAACCATCATAAAATTAATGCTACCAACATGATATAGAAAAAATGGCGGATGTTTATGAAACACCCTATACTTACCGAGAGGCAGCAGATTTGTTTTGGGCGGTATAACGATTGACTCTTCGAATAGCTATGAAGATTCATTCACAGTGTATAATATTGTGATTGGTTGTCAGCTCAAAGGCCCAACAGACTCGAGAACATCTTTGGTTTTGGATTTCAACGAAGGAAAAAATAAACATTTGAGTCACAAATTGCCATTTTATTCAGAAACAAGGTTGTTTTTGTGGCCGATTTTTTGCAAAACTCAATTTGATGGAACAAAATATGTTTTCTGCCTTCCGAATATTACTCACTTTGTGGGAGCAGAACGGAATTACCCAGTTTCCAGTTCCATCACATTTTCACGAGTTCAAGGACAGTGACAACCTGGAGTTTTCTTAACGGTATCTCAGGAAATTAATAATTCTTCAATGAGTGAGTCCTCTTCAATATTGAGCCACCAGCTGTTGAGATTCAGAAATAACTGACTGAACTTTCAACAAACGAGACGCTGAAATTTAACTGGTAAAAGTCTCAAGGAATTTCGGCTGAAATAAGAAGAATAATTCAGAGCTCCTTCGTGACTTCAGAATTTGACCAATTCCGACAAATTGAGCTGTGTATTGTTCGACATTTACTGTTTTGTATAATTATGATGTTTTATTGTAATGAAATATCCACAAAGTTGCAAGGATTACGACCTCTGAGACGTAATTTACTGTAATAATTCGATAATTGACTCACCACGCTGACTGTTGTTAACAAATTTCGTTCGTAGTCGACCCGCGAAGGACGTTTCCATTTCGGCACAACTTCCTCGACTAGGCCGACTTCCGCGAGCAGCGTGAATTTGTAAGGCAACCGACGAGTGATCCTAACAAAACATTAACTGTATAAACGATGTGTTTTGATTAGGAGTGGCAAAAACTGTTGAATTTTACATCTTTATATTTATCGAAAAAAGCTTCTCGTTCTATCAACATTTTACACAAAATTGTTGCCAACTTCTAAGAGTCGCAACAAACCGAGCAGTATCACGTAATATTTTGAGTATAATTCGTATTTTTAAATGTTCTGCACCTGCTTTTCAAGGTCAAAATGTAGAATAGATACCTAGGTAAGATAATCGTATTGAGTAGATAATATTACTGAAGAACTCGTATTCCGTAATATTTCAAACCCTAAAGGTACAAAGCATAATAATATTGAATACACGAGGAAAACTCTTCTACACCTTCCCATCGAATCGCCTGTTCCGAGCCACCGAATTCCTTCCCGCATGGAAGTACCTTAGACTACGAGGTACCTTATTCTCATATCAGCGTTCCTGCCTAATATTTTATATTAAATAATATCGAATACGAAATTTTTATCCATTACGTGATGAAAAGTTCGTTTTACTTAATATTTGCTCAGTTCGAACACGCCTGGCAGAGCACATTATGCTTTGCGTCGTTCACACTTAGGTACTGAATAGAATTATTAATTAGTGAAAACGAGAATTATATTGAAAATATAAGGATATCTCGTAATAATTAGGGCGGAATTCATAGTCCTAACTTAGTTGAAAGGAAATGCTCAAGTCAATGCTTGAGTAGGCGACGGCTACTTGGGCTATTCATAATCAGCGAATAAGGAAATGCTCAAGCAAGCGCTTCCTTGAACCCGTATTCATAAAAAGTAAGTAAAGAAATTTCTTGACTTTCGGGTCCACTTAAGGGAGCGAAACGAAGGTAGCTCGATAGCTACCTTAAGCATTTCCTTGTTTGCAAATTATTTATTTATTTATTTATTTTATTTAATACGGGCAAGCCCAATTACATTTTAAAAATAATAAGTCATTCTACACAAGGGAACGTGGATCTAACTGATATAAATGCGGGAATAAATTATGAAAGATTTAAAGAGAAAAGAAAAACAAAAGGAGGAGGGGGAAATGAAAATGAAAACTACTGAAATGAAACTTGGGAGTTTGAAAATAAAGTCTTGAGCGATGAGAGGGGAGAGAAAAGGAAATCGAACTGGGGATAAAAAGTCAAAAAGAGATTTGCACTTCGGGGAAGACGGTGAAGCGGTCGATTTCGATCATAGTTTGTTGAGGCAAAGGGGACGCTGAATAATAACGGTGATCGGGAAGAGATGCGAGGGACAAGGAAATCAATCCTCGACAGCAAGGGTGGGCAGTGGATCACGTCGTTTACAATCTTGTAGAGAAGAACTAGGTCGTTCACGCATCTTCTCCTCTCGAGCATGGTCAAGCCGCATCTACGCTGTAGAGACTCGAAGTCGACGTCCTCATAAGCTATACCCATCTTGTATGCGATATATATTAAGAATTTCCTCTGTACTCGTTCGAGCCGATATTTATGAATTCCATATGAGGGAGACCAGATCGTAGAAGCGTAGTCGAGCGTGGGTAAAACAAGGGCTTTGTAGATCGTAACAATGGCATCAACACTCGTGAATTCCCTAGTGTTCCTCTTAAGGAACCCAAGCGCGCGCATAGCTCTGGACGCCAACGCCTCAATGTGACTGGAGAATGATAAGCGTTCATCACAAAAAACTCCAAGGTCAACCAACCCATCAGACCTCCGGAGGGGTGCGCCACAGAGGGTGTAGTTATACACGATTGGCTTGGATAGGCGGTGGAATGTCACCACAGAACACTTTGATGCATTCAAAAAAAGGTGGTTTGCCGTACACCAATCCTCCAGACGGTAAATTGATGTCTGCAGCGACTCACAGTCCAGTGGTGAATTCGAATGACAGAAGAGCTTAAGATCATCGGCGAAGAGAAGACATCGTATTCCATCAACAATGGTCTGGTTTACAACACTGTTTATCATTATAAGGAAACACAGCGGCCCCAGATGACTACCTTGCGGAATTATCATCTTTTTCTGGGTAGTCATCGTGTGTTTAGTCAAAACTTTCAGCTCACTGCCTCATTTCTGTTGACACGGCTCTGCTGTTAGGTACTGTGCTAATATTTTGTTGAAGAAATGTAACGCAAATTTGAAGCAAAAATCGCAAAATTAGCAGAACTTGAAGATGGAAAGTGATTGCAATCGTGGGTCCAACATTTTTCATAGTTCCGCATACTTGAAACTAGATTGAAAATATAAGGTCGTCTGTAATGCTGAGGACTTTTAGGCCGAGCGACGCAATTGACGCAGCACGGATCCAACTCATAGAAGCATTTTGAATTTGAAGAAAGCATTTTGAATGAAGCCGCGCATTTTGGGTCCCAGTGAAGGGTAGGGCAAATCTGCGCCAGATCTGACACCAGTCATGCTCAATACTTGATAACAAAATTCAAACAAGAAATTTCAGTGAAATCAGCTATAATAGTTGACGCTCATGCTTCTTGGGTTCCCCTTTTTTAGCGAATTTTCAAGGAAAATTAAGCTATTGCAACAGCCTCAAAATCTTCAGAATAGATTTTTTCGAAAAATGTTTCACTGAAATCCGTTTTGGAACTTTCTGAAACGATCCCTGCAGACTGTAAAAAAAAGGAAAAACCCTCAACTTTTTCACACGAAAATATATATACCATTAACCACATTATTTTGCTATGAAAATTCGCTCATTAACTCATGATGTATGAATGGGCTTTTTAAAGGCTTAATGTTTTTGATTTTTCTAATAGGTACATAACTATCGACAAATCCATGGTACTTTTTGCTTTCCTCAATAACCTATGAAGCCAATTCCTCTATAGATCGAACTTTTGTACCTTCGGTATCAGTCGGTCGCCGTTCGTTTTTAGTATTTAGCCAAATCGAAGGGGCAAAAAGTTAAAATTTTTTACTTAAATTGGAAATTTTCAAGGATTTTAGAAATTGAGTAGTGCACGGCCCTAGGGAATGAAAAAACTTAAATATTGCCGCTGGAATCATCAAAATTGAACAATAATTGCCAAAGAAAAATTGGAAAAACTTTTGAATGAACGGGTTTTTCCATGTTTTCCCTTATTTCTTTGGGAATTATTGTTCGATTTTGATGATTCCAGCGGCAATATATCAGTTTCTCAAATCCCTAGGTCCGTGCACTAATGAATTTCTAAAATCCTTTAACATTTTCAATTCAAGTACAACTTTTTATGTTTTTGCGCCTTCGATTTGGCTAAATACTAACTCGGCACGAGGAACGAACGGCGACCGACTGAGACCCCCTTAATATACTGCATACTGTCCACCGACGAAAAGAATGAACGCGAGGACCCTACCGAATCCTAAACTGAAAACATCCGTTCAACCTCCTCCGGACTTGTCACTTGTCCTGGGAAATCCCGTTTTCGGCCACTTCCTTTACCTGACTTTCCATTAGGTAGGCTTGGGTGAAAATGAAGATATTCATAAAGGGGAGGAATATGGGTGGTGATTTATCAAGTGAACACCTTCAGGAATTTACGATGGAAGCTGTGAAATATGACTGGAAATCTTACGTGGGCCACATCAAGAAGATATAGGGTGATTATTGATGGATTGCCAATAAGGCAGACAATGGACGGCAAAATCATTAAAAGTGGCAAGAAGTCTAAAAAATCATCAACAATCGGAATATTAGTTCGAAGAACTTAGTATGTCAAACTTACATGTGAACTTTACTCATTTTTGTTAACAAAATGAATCGATGAGAAAAAAAATTGTGATGAAAATTCAAAGTCGTGCAGCTCGACCTCAAGAGCGAATTTTTTTAAAACGTTACTAAAAAATAATTTTGATTTTTTAGCCATTTTCCAACGTTTTTAGTGGGTTTAGAGCCCACGAACTTATGCACTCATTATGAATTTTGAGATTTTTGGTAATGTTTAAGCCATTTTTTAGCAATTTTAAGCACATTTTTCAATATTTTTAGCAATTTATTGCTCAATTTAATTTATAATGATTTAATTTGTGGTCTAAACACTTTTTCTACTTAGAATTTTGCTTTCATAACAACATTTAAAATCCTTAACTTTTTTGGTTATTTTTACCAATTTTGCATAGCATATTTTTGAAATTTAATCAATTTTTGGTTTCAAAAATGGTAAAATCTATGAATTGGTTTAAATTTCCCAAAACGCATTTTGGTTTATTATTTTCAATAATAAGCCTTTGGAATCGAGCAAGAAAAAAAAATTTTAACCCCCCCTCAAAATTTGATGTTTTACGTTTCAAGGTACGTAGAATACGAAAATCGAATAAAAAAATTTCCGTCCGTCCGCCGTACACCATACGCCGTACGCGGCACTTTTCTTAGCAACACTGGACCGATTTGGTTCAAATTTGGTATATGGGCTCCATTTGGGGTCTAGTTGTGCCGCGAAGCTTTTGGTTGATGTAGGTCACTTCTAAGGGGTGAAAATTAAGGGTTGAAATTTTCAAGAGTGCCCTAGCTCGAAAACTCTCGAAATAAAGGTATCGTTTTTTCACCTATTTTAAATAGTATTGAATTTTTAAAATTAGTACTTCATTACAACAAGAAGGTTCTTAGCTTTTGGGGAACCTACACTTACCTAATGCCTATATAGGTACAGAATACAAAGAGTACTGGTATCGCGCTGCATTTTTCGTGGCAAAAAAAAGTGTCGCGAAAAATTCCTTGACACCCAGCCAAAAGACATATCTATGTCAAAACTCGTCACACAAATTGTCTAAAGGTTTTATCGCCAGACTTAACAGAACCTCACTTCTTCACTTTGCTCACTCAACTGCCAACTAATGTGGGCTGGACACTGCTGCAGCAGCTTGACAGCTTTTATAAAAGCATTGTCAATGAAGAAAATTAGGGTAGCTCAGAGACACTCGCCAAAAGCGAAATTGTCGGTCATGCATCTCAGTTCTCACCCCAGATGAACGTATCCCACAGGACCTTCAGCGGCAGGTTTTCGAACAATAACGGAACATGATTATCTGAACGCTCATTTGCATGAATTTCATCTGATAGGTGACCAACACCGCTCTCTCTGCAACTCGAATGTGGCCATCCATGACGTCTAAACACATTTTCGACTGACCTCGGACTTTAGGACATCAGATGCAAATGTTTGAAAATCATGACAATTCTGCTGGAGGGGGGGGGGGTCTGATTGGTCACATAAATATTTCAAATATTTCAAATTCAATAATGTATATTATACAGGGTGTCACCCTTTCGGGCGCACCACCGGGCAGGGTTCGATTCTACTACTAATTTGCAACAAAAAATGTCACTTAGCAATGAGGAATTTCACCATGTCGGAATTTCCTATTTTTGACCCCAAAATCGGATTCAGCACCTCGAAAAACCTCCTAAGGCAAACTTTCAGCCAAAACTTCCTAATTTACGAATAAACAAAACAGTGTAGAAAATACGAATGTTTAAAAAACGCGGGAAAATGACGTCATCCTGGAATAGTTCACTTATGGCCGCTTGAAGCGCTGAGATCGAGAAATCTATAGTCCCCAGATGCAAAATTTCACGAAACAGTAAAGTTTGAAATCGAAAAACTGAAGAAAAAAATAGGAAAAGCAAGATGGGGAAAATTTCCCTGGGAAAGGTTTCCCCTGTTTTTGTTTGATAACTTTTCTCTTAGAAAACACGATTTCGTCGTCCCAATGGGCAACACTGGGAGGAGACGGCGATCCGAACAGCCCAATCAGCGAGCGTTCCCGCTGCACGTCCGTTTTCCCGGTTAGTTTTGAAATCAAAAATTTTGATTGTCTCCCAAAAATAACAGGAGACTTATTTTCCGAAATCAGCCCGATTTTCATCTATCCCACACCATTAACTATTCAGGAAAAATACAAACAGAATTCGGTGAAATTCCTCATTATTTGTTAGAGGCTTCGTTTTCGAGTTATTTCAATTTTGTCTGAGAATCAGAGGTTAAACTCAATGTAGTTTGGTGTATTTTGTATTATTTTTTTCCCCCTCTTTCTGGATGAAAGGAACCTCCAATGTTTGGATTATTTTTACAACCTCAAATGTTTGGTTTAATTTCTTGTTATTACTATTATTATTATATTTTTTCGCGAAAAAATTATTATTATTGATTCATTTTAATATTTATCTTTTTTCCCCTCTCTTTATTTTTGCTGTGTCTCCGGAACCCCTTTCATGCCTTTATGTACCTTTGTACCCATTCATGTTATTCATGTTCATATCTATTCACCATCCATCCATCTCTATTCTATCCATTTCTTGTCTTTTTGTATATTATGTCGAGTTATTTATCTTATTTTACATTTACATAATATGCTACTCCTTGTAATGTCGAAAGACTATACAAATAAACGCATTAATAAATATTTCAAATTTAAGATTTTTTCGTGTTTTCGACCTTACATCACTAAAATGGCTATAACTCCCTCTATTGATGAAGTAAATTCAAATTTGATTTCATCATTGGAAAAAGCGTCAAATTTCCTATCTCCCTGATGGGGTTGTAGAAAATTTCAAATGAAACGAATGGGTGTAAAATAAGCCAAAAGTAAAAAATTGGTAAAGTTGCGAAAAGTTTTACTTTTTTCAAAGTTTGATTCTCGAAACGTCGAGAACGGAAATTTCCATGCTGTAAGCCTAAAAGTTGCATGTGAATCCCAGCTTTCTAACGGTGAAATAACTGTTTTGAAACACCATTTATTCAGTTAGAAAATGACGTTTTTAGGGCAGAAAACAGCGAAGGGCTCAATCTCGTTGTTCGTTTTATTCAAAATTGTCAAGGGGGGTCTGGGTTATCAATGACCCGCACTCCTTCCACTTTGTTGACTTACCTAATTTTCGCCCTCTGTCTCGAAAATATCGTCCCGATCATTCGAGGAAAGCTTTCTGTTTTCGATAGATAACAAGTTGGGAGTCGAGGACTCAGTTGTTGAACCCTGTTTGCTTGAGGGGCTTGAAAAGTACTATTTGTTTGACGAGGAGATCGGAAAGTGTTACCACTCGATTCAGCGTCAAAAAGTATGTAAATTTTCATGTCAAATGATTTATTAATTTGGAAAGCATTTCTGGTGAAAAGCGCCGATTTACACCCGAAAATGAAAGTTTTCTGCCCTAAAAACGTCGTTTTCTAACTGAATAAATGGCGTTTCAAAAAAATTACTACACCGTTAGAAAGCTTCACATGCAACGTTTAGTCTTACAGCATGGAAATTTCCGTCCCCGACGTTTCGAGAAACTCAAAGTTTGTTTCTACTCAAAGTGAAAAATTTCGAAACTTTATCAATTTTTTACTTTTGGCTTATTTTACACCCGTTCGTTTCATTTGAAATTTTCTACAACCCCATCAGAGAGTTAGGAAATTTGACGCTCTTTCCATTGATATAATCAAATTTGAATTTACTCCATCAATTAAGGGAGTTATAGCCATTTTAGTGATGTAAGGTCGAAAACACGAAAAAAATCTTAAAAATGAAATAACTCGAAAACGAAGCCTCTAAAAAAAAAATTGCTGAGACATTTTTTATTGCAAATTAGTAGTAGAATCGAACCCTGCCCGGTGGTGCGCCCGAAAGGGTGACACCCTGTATAGCAGACTTCAAGTTATATTCCTAGTGGTAACCAGTGCTCTAAAGATTATTTCCATTGCGTATATCACGAAACCAATATCAGTACCTTTTTCTAGATTTCAAAATACGAGCCCCTGTACCCATCATCACCAACCTGTACATGTCATAGAAGAACACAGAGGTCGAAGATGACATGGATAGTACGGCCGAACTTCCTGGCAAGATGTACAGGTCGTCCAGCTCGGCTTCTTCAGGCATTTCACCTTCTCCCATCAGCAGCCACTCCATTTCCAGCCCGAACATTTTTCTTAACGACATCTTCAGGGAACCCAAAGGTGCACAGTTAGATATCGACATAGTACTATACAATCATTGTGAAACAGTAACAAAACCAGTCGAATAGCAAGTGGATCTATTTTGAAGAAAAATATGAACAATGGGGGGTGCGCCTGATTTTTTTTTAATTTTTAGCCGAAAGTATATTACACCCTGAGAATCTTGACACCAGCCGTTCTCTTTTTGGATGAGTAGACCTTTTTCTATGATTTTTCAAAGTTCGAATGTTTATGACGTCACCCGTCCGGGCGGGACCCCCAGCCCACTGTGACGTCATAAACGGTCGAAACTTTAAAAAATCATACAAAAAGCTCTTCTCACGCTAGAAGGTCGCGGTTGGTGTCAAAATTCTAAGAATGAGGTCTAGTTTAGATTAAAAATAACGATAAACAGTTTTTCCGACTCATGCGCACACCCCATTATTTTACATCCCCAACTCTTTTGATTCCGAGTCTACCAAGGTAGCCGAAGCTGTTTCCACTTTTCAAGGTTAAAAAAAAAGTCATGATAGAAATCTGTGAGCTAAAATCATCGTATTCCACCAAAACTCCAATGGAGTGGCCAGGAAAAGAATTTATCAAAGACAGACACGGAACCAAATTCGTTTTCAAAGCTCTAAAATGAAAAACGCTGCAAATTATTACACAATGGTTCATTATTTTTCTATAGATCACTCGTCTGCAAAGCCACCAACCATCCAACATGAAGAAAAACATCGATCGTATTTCGGTCAGCTATAATTTGAACGGAGATTAGGCCTCTTTTGCGATTCACACTCGTGTTTCTGATTTATCGTACGTCCAAATCTTAAATTCTCGTAGAGAGCGAACGATTTGTCCTACAGAGCTCCGGGTGGTCTCAAAAAATATTAAAAATTCTATAGAATCCTAAATTGAAGGAAAAACAATACCTTTATATCAAAATTTTTTGAGTTAGGGCGCTTTCAAAATTTCAAAATTCATTTTGGAACCCTTAGACGTAACCTACATTAACCAAAATCTTCGGGGCACGACTAGACCCCAAATGGAGCCTACATACCAAATTTCATCGAAATCGGTCAATTCTAAGTGGCCGATTCAGCTTTTTTGGCCGGTTATTTGCCCATAACTTCTATACGAATTAAGCGATCGGAATAGTTCGACGTTAGGAGTCTATGTGCAAAAGAACGGGTTTTTTAGACCGATTCTAAGGCCTTTTATGGCCCGGACGGCGGACGGGGGACGGCGGACGGACATTGCAAATTTGGATTCTACGCACCTTGAAACGTAAAGTGACAAAGTTTGAGGGGGGGTTATAAAAATTTTTGCGATACGATCACATAGGCTTATTATTAGAAATAATAAACCAAAATGCGAGAAGAAATTTCAATTTCGAGGAATTTTTTTTTTTTTGACCTGTTGCTCGAATACAGTGCTTCCATAGCTTCGATCTCCTGATGGTCAGACAAACAAACTTCGACTCAATTTTCAAATACTCAAGAAAATGTTGCAAGTTGAGTTTGAGTCCATTCGTAACTTTTGAGGGTTTTTAAATTTCACAGTAAACAAGCATTTAACTTGCCTTGTGTGAGTTGGTTGCCTGGGTCACTTCATTAGTTTGCATTCTTAAAATGTACACCAGGTATCTCCGATATTGATGAAAATAGTCAATGTCTAAATAACTCAGTTCAAATCCCTGGTGCATTGATGTACATATTTATTAGATCTTACATCTTCTAAAATCTGATTCGACTGATTACAAGTGACATCCAAAGCGATTCCGCTTCTTCTGGCTTCCAGCTGAGACAAGTGATCGATGGTCCACGAAACGCTGAGTCCCCGTCCAGACAAATGTTTCAGAAGTTGAGCTTGGTAACCTATAAATAATAATAATGATGATGGTATTAACATTTTAAGTTAATATTGATGTCCTGATATTCATGGGAACCCTGCATGTATGATTAGTAGCATCAAAAAAAGTGTTTGTTGGCCAGCAATGTTTTAGATGGTTTTACGGAAATTCGCTAGTGTTCAGAAACAAAATTTACCTACTGGTACTCGAAAGTTAAGTGTGCTATAGTTAAGAACAGCCCATCGAGTCACTCTGACCTGATTGTATAGGTCGATTAACACAATTGGAAGTCAAAGTTTCAACAATTGAAGACCCTGCTGCAACATTGAGACTTCTCTCTTGGATCCACTCGAAGTTGATGACGCATTTGTTTTCCATTTGATATCGATCGAGTTAGAGCCTAAGCAGACTACTTATGCGAACAATAAATCAAGGATGAGCATAGTTTTCTTCCTAAGTTGTGGGCAGCGGCGGAAATTGCTTCACAACTGACCACCAATGGCCGTGAGCCATTTCACAGAAAATTTAACGTCAATGCTACATCAGCCCATCCACATCGTTTTGTTTTCTTAATTTTCTCAAGAAAATGCAAATTGATACTATCATGTTGATCAACAGTGTGCACATTCCTAACAAAGGACGAAAATTACAAACTGATGAAACGAAAAAAATACATTTTAATTAATTGTAATAAAAAACGCTGCAAATTATTATACACAGGTTTATTATTTCTACATAGATCACTCGGCTGCAAAGAACACGGTTTCGCCATTGTCACTTTTTTTCCCCTTCTCCCCTCAAAGACAAATTGTCTTTTGTGACAGAGGGAGCACGCCAAAAATAAAATAAAAAATAAATAAATCGAATTTAATGGGGAGGACGCCCAGGACTTATTCGACACCGGCCCTAGGGATGAGGGAAGATGAGGAAGGTGGGGTGGGAGAGAGGGATGAAGGGAAGTGCCTCTATAAAATGACCAACAGTTTAAATATGAGCCGAGCAGTACGCGTCTGGTGACACCATGGAGTACACCTACTGAGATGCCCAACTCGTACAACTCCGTGGCACTTTTCCCACACCACACTCCGCGCCACGACAAGGTTGCAGCCATCACCCTGATGTTGGGTGCCACTCCTTTTAGCTCCGACACCGCTTGCCGTTAATCATCTCTATCTTAGCCCGCCAGGTCTGCTCCATGTCCAAGCTGCCATTGACAACCTGGATATCCAGGATAATGCAAGACCTGTCAGGCTTGACGGCTACCTACCTACCACACAATCAAGTTTATTTGGGATAAATAAACGCTTCACACTCAGTTCGAAGAAATGAAGCGCTGTGGTTGGCTTCATTAGGAAATTTGATTACTGGTTGCTAAGGACGCAAAACTGAAGACAATTCGAACAACGATCTTATTTTGGTCAGCTAAAATTTCAACGGGGATTAGGCTTCGTTTGCCATTCACACTCGTGTTTCTGATTTATTGTAAGTCCAACCCTCAAGTTATTGTGGGGAGCGAACGGATTGCCCTACAGAGCTCCTCGTGGTCTCATTCGATTCTAAAAATTCAGACTATTTCAAATTTGTAAAAAAAACAATACCTTTATTTCGAGAGTTTTCGAGCTAGGGCACTCTTGAAAATTTCAACCCCTAATTTTCACCCCTTAGAAGTGACCTACATCAACCAAAAGCTTAGACTACACCCCAAATGGAGCCCACATACCAAATTTCATCAAAATCGGCCCATGGGAACTAGGGAAAGTGCCGCGTACGGCGGACGGACGGCCGTGTTCGATTTTCGGATTCCAAGTACCTTAAAACGTAAACCAACAAATTTTGAGGGGGGGGGGGGGGGAGTTAAACTTTTTTCTTGGTCGATTCCAAAGATTCATTATGGAAACCAAAAGGAGAAATCAGCCGACTTCATGTTTTGACCTGTGTGTCTAAGCACTACACAGTTCTTCTTAATTCCTCTCACCTTCACTCTTATTACCAACAGTATTGGTAAGAATGTTAGGGAGTTGCAAATGGCAGAGCTGCAACGATCCCCATCGAGCCTACTCCAAAATTGTCGACGATCTAGTGATAGTGGTGACGCGAGAAACTTCCAGAACTACAAATTTAAGCTGAATAGGCAAAGGGTTTGAATACACATTTACCCCACTTGAATCACAATTCAGAGCCTCCACACCTACTTACGCATGAAGGTTGTAGAATTGTCTGGTCTCTGGTCTTGTTCAGCGGTATTCCATTGTTTTTGAGCACTAGACCTACCCAGCAGGTAATTCTGGTCGTCACAATTATTATCAGGCAAGTAGATTTGAGTTCATAAACGACAATTTTGGAGTTGGTTCGTTGTAACTGCAGGGTCTTTAATGAATCATGTTAAAAGTGTATTTCCTTCCTAATCTACCAAGGAAGCGGCTGTTTGATTTTTTAAACCCCCATGGTGTCACTAGTGTCACCGTAAACATCTTATGAATTCCACTGCTGTCCCAAGATGTCACCAGATTAACTAGATTGAGATAAATTGCAATTTTAAAAAGTTGAATTTTTGAACACATTTTTAAACTTATTGGAAGTCAAAAAATTATGTTATGACAAAAATTAGAAAAATTGTTCATCGATTTCCTTGGACATTTTTGTCATACTCTGTTTTGAGACTTCCTACTGTCCACAATAATTCGGCTGTCTAATAAATTTAAAATTTCAATTTAATTTTGATTATTCCGGTGATTTGATTATTGTGAAGTTCCTGAGATATTTTCGGTGTTACTAGTGATACCATGGTCCAATTAGGGTTAAAATCGGTTAATTACACGACGTACTTACTGATGGAACAGCACGATATTATTATTATTGAAGATATGTCCACGTTCAGAAAATATTGTGCAATCATAGAATAAGGCAGAAGCGCTCCCATTTTTTTAAATTTTAATAAAATTTCTTTGACAAGTAGTGCAAATTGCCAAAGTAGATGTAAATTGGAGGCAGTTGAGATGTTTGGGTAACAAACTGATGTACGAATGAGCTATTACGAGGGTGGGTAACGCCACTGCGATACCGTTCTATTCCGTTGGATCGAGCGGTTTCGTGATATTTACCTCAAGTTCAATCAAAATCCTCGAGCAAATATTTGGTTTGCTTTGAGGGAATCCGTGTCTCATTCGGGTTACCTGTCGGGGTTAGAGAGAATAGCGAACGAAGACGTTAAAAGTCGAAATGACAGGTTAAAAGCGGGGCTTCGGAACTTAATTATTCATCGAAAACCTTTAGCAGTGATTAGTAATGAATTAACCTCATTTGGGCAGTAGACCTTGCCCACAACGAATAACGTGGATAATGTAATTATTAATTTGTGTAGAATTGGTTGTTTGTTTTATTGAGCAGTAACACTTAAAAAAATCTTCCACGGGTGCGTGGCACATAGCTCCATCACGGGCATTTGATAGATAGATAGATATTTGTTTATTGGCTCCATTTTGTTCAATTTTTACAAGACGAAAAAATGCTTAAAGGGGTGCGATTTGCTACCAGATTAGGCTTGGCCCGTGTTGTAGGGTAGGATCTTTGCAAAATTGCTCCCTCTGGGTAAGTAAATTGATAACTACATATATTATGATAGACAAATCATATTTTATTTGGCTGGTGCGGGGGGGGGGGAGGTAAGTCGTTTTTTGGTTAAAATCGAGATATCTTCACTGTATGCGTTATTTTGTGTCAGCATTCGTTTGCGAGTATCAGCGTATGTGTGCGCAGAGCACACACGCTATAGATTGGAAAAGACATCAATCTAAGCGGGGCTGGTAAAATATAATTCGAATAGCAGACTGTATAGAAAAATCACGGATTATGAAATATAAGGGCTGATGACTCACCAGACGATGCACCGCGGTGTGTTTCCCCAGGCCTGGGGGCGTCTTTCCTGTCCTGGAAGATCCATTGAAGGAGGAAACCGACCGTGTTACTCGACTACGCTCACAATCCGTGTATAAATGGTTGCAAATAACGTTTGAATTTAATACTGGTGGGTAACCACTTAAAATTACTTTAAAAATAGCGGTCAAAGAGAGGAAAATTATCGATTTTAGACAAATTATTTCGCCTAAACTTTCAGATTAAATTGCGGTAGCGCACAAGAGATTTGTGGGACACGAGAAGACGAGAAGAAGTGGTAGAGGGCTAGGCTACTCAGGTGGGGAAGGAAGTGATTCGACCGATAGCGTCGCCAGATAGAAGCACCTTATGGGTATCTACTGCTGTGGCTCGAACAGCGTAAGTCTACCATGTTTCCTATTGGCAGGGCGTTAGTGATTATTTGGTTAACTCTCATTCCCGAAATTTCTGTTTCGAGCACAGACCAGTAACTGAGTTTACCTAATTTTTCACAATATACTAAATTGTGCTTAACCAGGCAAGTAGGTTTTTTTTTATGGTAGCCCGACTCACCAGATCCTGCAGGTAGGCGCTTTCATAGCCTTCAATACGACCTACCTGCCCCCCGAGCCTCAAGATTTCAGTCTTCAGATCAGCAAGAAGACTGGAGGTCCCAGGGGAGGGATACTGAATGGCAGGCTGCTGCTCCATGTCAGCAATAGGAGATGCGGGAGAAGCCCCTCTGCTATTTACCAGGATAGCTTCCTGGACAAGCTGCTTATAGTGGGGCCCCAGGCGGAGGTTCTTGATGGCAATGACTGTGCGTGTGGGAAAACGTTCATTTAAATGAACATTGATGTTATGTACTCCATTGCGCACAGCCACCGCCTCATCTGCTGCCATCCTGCGCAACACCTCGGAAGTATACCTATGCTGTATTCGTTCAATATCAATAGCAGCTTAGCAGCAACAGGATGCTTCCGTCTGACGTGGAGACCAAGGCCAGACCTAGTAGAGAATGCTCGCTCACAATGGGCACACTGGTGGTTCAAAGAGACAGTGGAAGAGGAAGAGGGTAGGGATGAGCCTCGGTTAGGTTTTCATCCATAACGGGGAAGCGCAAAGAAGGGTCAGGGGACCCGTTGACAGGGATCCCCTCCCTAATCGCCAGAGGATCATTCAGCCACCCCTGGAACTTCAAGAGGGGTCCACCAGGGAAACCTAATGGGACCACCTCTGTCCATCCCAGGGGGCCTGGGTTGTGCGATGGGGACGCATGACCGTGACTTGAGTAGGGATAAGAAGGGCTTCGAAGAGATAAAAACACCCTCTATTACCCTACCCTAAAGGTGCGTATTCACTTTGCGAAATTTCCTCGCGAGGGATTCTCTTTTGCGGCGTGTAGACGCTTTTAGAACCCGAATCACGCCTCTGCGAGGATCCCTTGCGAGACGAGAGAGCGAGCGGTCAGCCAGTCGGTCTCTGGCGCGCAACAAAGGAGTTTCGGCCTTGTTGTTTCTCGAAGTGTAGACGTGTATATTTGTTTGTGCGAGGCAGGTGTATTGTCTTTGCCATGGCCGCCTCGCGAGAACTGACGGCTCACCTCTGCCGTCGTGCCTCGCGCGTCTGTTTCACGGTTTGTTTCGTTGTGTAGTCTCGGGCGAGGGCTTCACCCATCAGTCTCGCGAGGAAATTTCGCGAAGTGTAAACGCACCTTAACAACCCAAGCAGGTAAGAGCAGGTAAATCTGAAAATTTGGTTGCTCGTAACCAAGTAAGTATGGAAATTAGACTGCACGTAACCAGGTAACTCAACAATTTTTAAAAAACCATTGAATTTACCATTAAGGTGGTCTCAGTAGGTCGCCATTCGTTCCTCGTTCCAAGTCAGTATTTTACGAAATTGAAGGCGCAAAAACTTAAAAAGTTTTACCTAAATTTGAAATTTTAAGGGATTTTAGAAATTTATTAGTGCACGGCCCTAGGGAATTGAAAAACTGAAATGTTTCAGCTGGAATCATCAAAATCGAACAATAATTGCCAGAGAAATATGGGAAAAACATGGGGAAAACCGCCATTGACTACTATCAATCTGGGGACCATGATTTCATACGGGATCATCTAAACTCCAATTTGCATAATCCCTGAAAATTCCATGGAAATCAGAAGATGAATACACGTTTGGCTACTACATGTGGCTGCTATTAGTTCCAGGCGATGATATTCATTGGGAACCATCTACACGCCAACCCGCACAATCCCTGAAAATTTCATCAAAATCTTCGTATAGTTTTGTCCCTCACAAGGATTTCATGACAGAAACACGGACAGACAAACACGAATCCAAAATTGATCCGGAAAATCTAAAACTTGAAATGCAACTGACTAATTGACTCAAGAAAGTTTCAAGATTCGTTGAGTGTTTCCTCATCGTGCCAAGGAAACACAAGGCCGCGGTAATTCCGTTACGCAATGCGATTCAATTTATCTCGAACCTCGTAATCTCACTATAAATCAAAAACAATTTTTTTCTTCCCAATATCCCGCTGGAAGGTTAAGGTTTCATAATTTGAAGATAGATGAAACGTTTGGCCAATATATCGATCCTACTGTCGTTGGGATCGCTAGTCAAAGATTATTGCGTGAAAAGTATTTAAAGTATTTACGGCCTACCAGTCGATGAGGGAACCTTCCAACAATTTCTGCATTTCCTGATTCTCCGTAAGTACCTGACAGGTGATTCAATTTTGCTCGTTAATAAATTATTTTACATTTTAGTCAAACCTTTCTCACTTTGGATTAGATTTTTGCTTCCGAGTCTACCAAGGTAGCGGAAGCTTCGTATTCACTTTTCAAGGTTGAAAAAAAATGTTCTCCAAAATCAAAATTTCCACTCGCGTTTTACGTTTCATACCTTCCTGAACGATTTCGGTTCCGTGTCTGTCTGTGTGTCTGTCATGAAATCCTTGTAACGGACACAACTATACGAACTTATTTTCCATTTCGATGAAAGTTTCACCCTAGAATGGAAACAAGGCTTTCAATGGAAACGTTGAGTAATTTTTACTCCCACGAAGGAAACCTCCTTTTTCCTCGCATTTTTTCTTTGAATGGTAGTGGATCTAGGCGAATAACATTTATAAACAATGTGAGCAACTCATTCTGTACTGAAAAATATGAATAAACAAAAATTAGAGTGTCAAATCATAGCAAAATTGGTTTAAAAAACTTGGAGGTACCTATCTTCCTATTTCTCAGACTAGGTTGGTGTCTGCTGTTTTCTAAGCAGGTTGTTAGGTACCTAAATAACACGTTCGGACTTCATTCTTATAGCAAAATAATGAAATAAATAGCTTCCACTTCTCTCATCAGAAAACAATATCCCATTAAAGCAAAAAAAAAAAACAAAAAAAAAACAAAAAAACAGCTAGGTTCCTTCTTGAGAATGCTATAAGTAAAAAAAAGTGAACTAGGGGAAAACTCAAATATCGGGGAAAAGGCAAAACATGAACACTCTCAAAACCAAAACGCTGCAAATCATTGCTCAAAGGTTTATTATTTTCTGTATAGATCACCCTTCTGTATAGATCACTGGTTCTCCATCAATAGCACCTACCACCATCTGTATTCTCCCTTGACCTTCCCTCTCAAATTTCATCTTCCTGCGTTCAATGGGATTGAAAATGGCTTTGGAGCTCACTCAGCTGATCAGTGATCTGAAGAGTGAAGAAGATCTTCTCGAATGCTGGAGACGCCTGGAAGAGCACTTCCATTCAATAGGAGTAAAAATGGTTTTGGAGCTCACTCAGCTGATCAGTGATCTGAGGAGTGAAGAAGATCTCCTCGAATGCTGAAGACGCCTGGAAGAGCACTTCCATTCAATAGGATTGAAAATGGCTTCGGAGCTCACTCAGCTGATCAGTGATCTGAGGAGTGAAGAAGATCACCTCGAATGCTGGAGACGCCTGGAAGAGCACTTCCATTCAATAGGATTGAAAATGGCTTCGGAGCTCACTCAGCTGATCAGTGATCTGAAGAGTGAAGAAGCCTTTGAGCAATGATTTGCAGCGTTTTTTACCCAACATTTTTTTTTACCTACCAACTTTTTTTTACCTACCAGCTAGGTACTACCTACCACACCATACTGGCTTCACACCTTCACAATCAAGTTTATTAGAAAGAAATAAACGCTTCACACTCGATTGGAAAAATAGAAAGCTTCGTATGGAAATTTGATTACTGGTTACGCAGAAGGCAAAAGTGTATACAAATCGAAGAAATGAACAGCGATCGCATTTTAGTCCGATAAAATTTGAATGGAGATTAGACCTCTTTTGCGATTCACACTCATGATTCTGTTTTATCGAAGGAAAACCTTCAAGTACTCGTAGGGACCGAACGGTTTGGTCCTACAGAGCTCCGGGTGGTCTCAAAAATTTTTAAAAATTCAATACTATTTAAAATTGGTGAAAAAACGATACCTTTATTTCGAGAGTTTTCGAGCTAGGGCACTCTTGAAAATTTCAACCCTAAATGTTCACCCCTTAGAAGTGACCTACATCAACCAAAAGCTTCGCGGCACAACTAGACCCCAAATGGAGCCCATATACCAAATTTGAACCAAATCGGTCCAGAGTTGCTAAGAAAAAAGGTGTTAAAAAATTTTGCTTCCTCACTACCGAAGGTAGGGAAGCTTTGTATTCGTGAAAGAAGTGAAAAAAAAAAATGTCCTCCAAAATCAAAATTTCCACTTGCTTTTTGGGTTTTAGAGCTTTCCGAACAATTTTGGTTCCGTGTCTGTCTGTCTGTCTGTCTGTCGGTCTGTCGGTCTGTCTGTGGTCAATCCTTGTCCCGGGCAAAACTATACTAACCTGTGGTCCGATTTTGATGAAATTTTCAGGGATTGTGCGGGTTAGGTCCTAGACGGTCCCCTATAAATTTCAGCACCTTCGGATCAGCTGAGTGAGCTCCAAGGCCATTTTCTCTCCTGTTGAACGCAGGAAGCTGAAATTTGAGAGGGCGGGTCAATGGAGAATGCTGAAGGTGCCTGAGTGGTCACTGATCAGCTGAGTGAGCTTAAATATTACAGTGGAAGAAAGATAAAGAGGGAGAGGGAGCAAAAACCTTTTCAAGGTATGTCACATTTTAGCCGTTAGGCTCTAAGCGGAAATCATCCGGGGGTGCAGGGGGCGAGATTCGCCCAGGATCCCAGTTCGAACAGTTCATTGCTTAATTGTTTCAATCGTTGTTCATCCAATCATGTTTTTAGAAGACTGAAAATTATTTTGTAAAATTTTGTGATAATTGTGTAAAAGTTTCCCGTTATTTTACAATTTTAAAAATTTAATTTTTTGACATTTTTTTAGGATGATTCATTACCCTTCGTAAGAAAATCGATGATTTCCTCCTCACAAAGTGACTTTTTTGGCTGTAGATACGGTAAAATGAAATAAAATCAAGAAAGGGACATCACCACGCGATTCAGCGTAGAAAAACAGTGCTAAGTTATGTGCCACACTTGAGGTTTACCTTCATCTCAACTTTGGCGCATTCTCTGGGTTGCGCATCTTTGAGCGCTCGCTGAGCGGGTTGCGCGCGTTCAAAAAAAAAGTTGTCGAAGAAAAATGTTCATAAAATTTGACGTAGAATCCGAATCTGCAATAAAAATTGGGGGTTCTTATTTGAAAAAACAAAGTTGATCATGATTGCGCACAGTTGCGTGATTGCGCAAGGCGCAATTTTGTCATTTTTGAATTCTACGCAAAAAATTGTGAAGAATAGCGTTAATCCGATTTTTTTTCTTACACTACTAGAGAAAGTAAGTGGGGGAAGAAGCTATGTACCACACCCACTTGGCAGACGTTTTTCAAAGGGCGTTTCTCCCCACTGTGCGCTGTTCTCGACGTCTCAACATTTATTTATCAGGAAACGTGACGTAAGGTGTATTTCTACCTCTCGTAACGTCACTTAATCGATATCATCTACCAGTGTTGGCCACCAGATATCGTCAAAGGTCGTTGACGACGGGCGATCTCAGGTGAACCATGTGAGATGAAGGGTGTAGGCGGGGGGGGGGGGGGTCAAATGACGTCAGACCTACCAGAAAAACGATCATCTCGGGGGTCAAAGCCTCCCCCTCCGGACCTGGAGGAGGAGAGCGAGACGGGCGGGGGGGTCGTCGCCCGTGTCGAGGCTCCCAGTTATCTTCCGCGTCTCGTCGGAGCTCTCCCCCTCACCCGCCTCCGCCGCCTCTTTCATAACCACAATTACGCGGTTTTATTAGTCCGTACCCTTGGCATTCTACAGTGTCGCACGAAATTGCCGCGCGATGCCGCGAGACCGCTGCTAGTTCGCCGACTGCTCCCTCCTCGTCATCCTTGCCGCAGGTCCGCCGTGAGTATCCTCAAAATTATTACAAAAAATTGGTATAAAATTGCATTTTCAAGTCAAAATTAAGATTTTTCAAACCAAGGAATGTAAATGTTGCACAAACTCGACCTTGAACTCGATAGAAGAGAAAATCTGAACAATTCATCGATAATTTTCAATCTTCAAGCATTCGGAAGAGATGCGCCCTCAGAAGGGATGAACATGCAGAAGGAATTCTTGGTTTTTTCCATCACAGAAGTTCAAATTAGGACAGGCAGGTGCTGAGTGTGCGGGCGACCACCACCCTGCAGAATGATTAGTGTTAACACAGTGAAACTGGCTTGTCAACTCCCTAGAAATTCACACTTTTCGTTTCAAATACAATCTTGAATTTGAATTTGAAAATATTGCATTTGGATCGGAAAATCTACAATTCGAATTTGAAAATATTGCATATGGATTGAAAAATCTTAAATTTGGATATGAAAATCTAGCATTTAAATGAGATAATCTAGAATTTGAATAAGAATTAGAAAATCTAGAAATTGAATTGAAAATCTTGAATTTGGATTGAAAGAAGTCTTGAATTTTTGTTTGTAAAATCTTATATTGTGTAAAAACTAAATTTGGATATGAAAATCTTGAATTTGGATATGAAAATCTAGCATTTAAATGAGATAATCTAGAATTTGAATTTGAATTAGAAAATCTAGAAATTGAATTGAAAGTCTTGAATTTGGATTGAAAGAAGTCTTGAATTTTTGTTTGTAAAATCTTATATTGTGTAAAAACTAAATTTGGATATGAAAATCTTGAATTTGGATTGGAAAATCTAGCATTTAAATGAGAAAATCTAGAATTTGAATAAGAATTAGAAAATCTAGAAATTGAATTGAAAATCTTGAATTTGGATTGAAAGAAGTCTTGAATTTTTGTTTGTAAAATCTTATATTGTGTAAAAACTAAATTTGGATATGAAAATCTTGAATTTGGATTGGAAAATCTAGCATTTAAATGAGAAAATCTAGAATTTGAATAAGAATTAGAAAATCTAGAAATTGAATTGAAAATCTTGAATTTGGATTGAAAGAAGTCTTGAATTTTTGTTTGTAAAATCTTATATTGTGTAAAAACTAAATTTGGATATGAAAATCTTGAATTTGGATTGGAAAATCTAGCATTTAAATGAGAAAATCTAGAATTTGAATAAGAATTAGAAAATCTAGAAATTGAATTGAAAATCTTGAATTTGGATTGAAAGAAGTCTTGAATTTTTGTTTGTAAAATCTTATATTGTGTAAAAACTAAATTTGGATATGAAAATCTTGAATTTGGATTGGAAAATCTAACATTTAAATGAGAAAATCTAGAATTTGAATTTGAATTAGAAAATCTAGAAATTGAATTGAAAGTCTTGAATTTGGATTGAAAGAAGTCTTGAATTTTTGTTTGTAAAATCTTATATTGTGTAAAAACTTAAAAATGTTCTGAAAAATCCAAAATTTAAATTTAAGTTTGAATAGAATGATCAGTGTTATGTTCACAATGAAATTGACTTGTCAACTTTCTACAAATTTACACATTTCGGTCAAGAACAATCTTGAATTTGGTTTGAAAAAAATATTTAATTTAGTTGGAAAAATCTTCAATTTGGATTGGAAAAATATTGCATTTGGGTTAGAACATCTTGAATTTGGATTAAAAAATCTAGAATTTGTATTTCAAACATTTTAAATTTGAATTGCAAATCTTGAATTTGGATTCAAAAATCTAGAAAATGAATGGAAAATCTTGAAATTGGATTGAAATTGGACTAAATGAAGTCTTGAATTTGGTTTGTTAAATCTTTTATTTTGTGTGAAAAATCTTGAATATTGTATGAAAAATCTAATAATTTAAATTGAATAATCCTAAATCTGGATGGAAGAAGTAATCTTGAATTTGGTTTGCAAAATCTTGAGCTTAGTATAAAAAATCTTGAATTTGGATTGAAAAATTTTGACTTTAGTTTGAAAAATTTTCAAGTTTTGAAGAAACGAAGAGTTTTGGTTGCCTTCAATCGTAAATTCTATTATGGTGTCTAAGGTCGTAAAACTGAGAGCAACTCAAAGGAACGATCGCATTTTGGTCAGCTGAAATTTGAACGGAGATTAGGCCTCTTTTGCGATTCACACTCGTGTTTCTGATTTATCCTACGTCCAACCCTTAAATTCTCGTAGGGAGCGAACGGTTCGTCCTACAGAACTCTGGGTGGTCTCATTCGGTTCTAAACATTCAATACTATTTTAAATAGATGGAAAAGCAATACCTTTATTTCGAAAGTTTTTAAGCTAGGGGGATTTGAAATTTTAAGGACGGAAAATTTTTGACGAAAAAACGTTGAAATTTTAATGATATCCACTTTCAACCAAGTCGTTGCTAAGAAACTTTATCTTCGTCATTCGTGTTCGTAGAAAAATCGTTCACCATTTGTTGGAAAGCCCTAAATGTATGCATAAATTATATGCCTACTGCCAAAATAGCTGTAATTATGGAAGAAACTGAGATATGCCCCTGAGCTGAGTAGAAAAGAACTGTAAACAACATTTGCAGTAAGAGTTTGTTACAGGTCAACAAACCATCATTGAGAAAGCATATTATTATATATAGGTAGTTAGCGAAGGTACAGGTAGGCAGACGGGTGAAGCGGGGCGGGAAAAAGTAAAGACTTGAAATGTGTTGCAGACTCGTATGCAAGAGTTTATTAGGTACTTTGTTTTTAGACCTTCTTAAATCGGATGTGTCAAAGTCCCTCTAGCTCATCTACGTCATACAAAAAGTGGCAATGTAAGCCAAGGCATCAAAACTCTTTTTTTTTCAATACTATTTAAAACTGGTGAAAAAACAATAACTTTATTTCGAGAGTTTTTTCTCCATTTAAATGGGGTGAACAAATTTTCACCTTCCTTATTTTTCACTCCTTATAATTGTCTGACAACAACCAAGAGCTTTGGGGCTGGAATGGAGCCCGTATACCCTAATTTCATCAAAATCGGTCTACGGGAACTAAGGAAAGTATGGAGTATATCGGCCTGTGGACGGATTTTATTACAATTCGAAATTATGTTTTTAAAATTTTGGTTTATAAAAATAACGTTTCTTGAAATGTAAACCAACAAAAAATTTGGAGGGTGTCCGGAACGGACACTACGAAATATCTTGCAGCACCACATGATTTTTGATCACATGTTGGATATGCATGATATTTGTCTGATTCAATAAAATTTCATAATCGTGTTACATTCTCAAATACGCGTGCTTATTTCACTAAAATAATCCAAAAATAGCAATAGTGTAATAGGAACCATTTAAACGAGATCCAACCCTCTGTTGGGTTTAAATTTTGATTTTCATGGTCGATTCCAAAGGTTTTTGTAACAGCAGAGATTTTTTGTGACGGTGAAGCACCCCACAGGCAAATTTGGGTTTCGAGAAAATCCCATTTTTATTAACGTTGAAGATTAGTCGTTTGCCTAGAACACAGCAGTGTTGGAAAGGTTCCACTCTGAGGACTTGAATTCAATAATTGAAATATTTATACGGGAGAAGGGATTGACGGGGCCACAGCTGAGGCAGGTCGAAGAGCCGCGTGCGCACCAGCCTCTCGGCACCTGTTGATGCAGCCCCCAACGAAACAAACACCGCCGACTGTAACATAACAGGGTGTTCCCTGACAGCTCAATCATTCCCAGTGCTCCTGAGGGACTTTGCGGTTTATTATTTTCAAAAATGAAAAAAAAGACTGTCAAGTGGGTGTGGCACATAGCATCCTCGTATTCATAACCCGATTATATAGATTTTTCCCCCCTTTATTGGCCTCACATGTAAACTGTATTTAGCCAACATAATATATAATTATTTTCTAGAGTTCAATGTTCGAGATTTTAATGAATTTAACTATAGCTTTAAACGTATTTTTATTGACCAGTAAGCACTGCACTCTCGTAGGAAATTCAATGTTTTTTTGGATGAGCTCTTCCATTAATTGTATTCTTGGCTGCTGGAAACTGGGGCATTTGAAGAGCATGTGATTTGAATCTCCCTCTGATTCGTCGCAGCTTAAGCAGTTAGGGTTGTCCAAAATTCTTACTTTGTAGAGATGGGAGGGGAGCCTGTGGTGGTTGAATCGAAGCCTTGAGATAATTTTAATAAAATTCCTATCCGTTTGCTCGTCACAGAACCAAGGAGTTCTAGGTACATACGGTTGGATTGATCAATAAAATTTTCCTTTATTCTTTGTATTTTGTCGGTATGATTCATTCCATCGTTTGAACACGTTGCGTTTGGCTCTACTCTTCAAATCTTCTGTAGAATGGAAATAATGCGGAGCCAATGCTGCAGCTCGGTCAGCCTTTTCATTCGGTTCTACATTTACGTGGCTTTTCACCCAGACTAGGTTTACCTCGACTCCCCTCTCTTTTAGTCCTTTTTTACAGTTCACTGTCTCTAAAGTAAGTCTATCTTTGTGATTTCTTAAAGTTTGCAGGTGTTTGATGGCTGATTAACTATCAGAAAATATAGCCAAGGATGAAAATATAGATTATATAGATGATCCGATGCATAGTAGTTAATCTCAAAACACCAATCTCTAAGTACCTTTCACTACCCCCATAGGGGACCATCTACACGCTAATCTGGACAATCCTAGAAAATTTCATCAAATTCGGATGAAAAATGTAAGTGTTATGGCTGTTACAAGGATTTTACTTTTGCGTATGCGCAGAGGCTACTGTAAATTTTAAGGCCTTGATTTTCATTGGGGACCATCTACAACCTAATCCGCGTAATCCCTAAAAATGTCATCGAAATCGGGTAGAAAATGTGAAAGTTACGGCTGTTACAAGGAATTCACGTTTGCGCATGCGCAGAGGCTACTATCAGTCCGGGGGTGATGATCTTCATTGGAGACCATCTACAACCTAATCTGCACATCCCTGAAGTTTATTCCTTGCATTCTCGTAGGGAGCGAACGGTTTGTCCTACAGAGCTCCGCCTAGTCCCTGAAAATTCTAAAAATTCAATACGATCTTAAATTGATGGAAAAACAATACTTTTTATACAAACAAGACCTACATCAACCAAAATCTTCGGGGCACAACTAGACCCCAAATGGAGCCTACATACCAAATTTCATCAAAATCGGTCAATGCTGACGGCGGACGGACGGCCAAATTTTTATTCGATTTTTCGATTCTACGTACCTTGAAACGTAAACCACCAAATTTTGAGGGGAGGTTAAAATAAAAAAAAATTTCTTGGTCGATTTCATAGGTTCATTATTGAAAATAATAAACCAAAATGTCTCTTAGCAATTTTTACCTGCGTAAAATGGGCCATAGACGCCCAGCCATAGATTTAAGACGTAATTTTGATTTAAAACATATTGTTTAGTAATGCATGCATTCCAGGGGACGTCCCATTGGATAAGTATTGGATCAGTTTAACCAGTTGTTAAGCGATAAGACTGTTTCTCTTGATGTAATTTATCTATTACTTTAGGGAAGAAATAGTGACACCCCCCCACCACCATTATGAACCATAACACTTCTAGCGGCATGCGAGCCTCGAATCTGAAGAGCATTTTAAAATCCATGATCTACGACACCCAACATGCGAATTTGAGTTCACCCCCCCCCCCCCCCCCGCCAACAATGGTGCCAATCTGGCACCAAAGCGGAAATACGTCGTAACATTGAACTTTCATCTATTAGGTTTAGTAGGCAGTCCGTCGAATGTCACATTCGTATTCAAGGTGAAACACCAAAAAACCCAAGAAATATGAGGTTTATGGTGCCCTGGCACCATGGTGGCACCACTTTTATTTCCATGGTGGTACAGAAAGTAATTCATGCAAATCCTAAGGTATAATGAGAATTTTTCCTCAATTTCAAAGCTTAGATACAATTAGTAAGCACCGAATATTGAAAAATTGGATATTTTGTGAATATTATCCCCCCACCCATCCCCTCCTCTTGCAAATTTTGGTACTCTGGTGAAATCATGTACAACTCGGAAGTTATTTGAGTCAAACAAAGAAAGAAACACACAAATCGGTTGGAAATTGAGGCCTGGGCAGAGTTTATAAGATTATGCCCAAAAACGCACGTTTTTTAAGCATTAACCCCCCCCTTTCCCCCCTTAAAAGGCGAAATTCAAAATTCCGGCGCCGTAGTGCACAACTAGATAGTTTTCTGCGTCGAAGAAAAGAAGAACCACGAAAATCGGTTGAGAACTAAGGCCTAGGCAGAGTACACAAGATTTTGTTACACACAGACATACACCTATTGTTTTTTTCGCGGATTTGGATTCAGAATGGTCTAAAACGGATTACTGTGTGGTTATTTTTTTTCTGTCGAGTGTTGTCCTCCTCCACCCCAGATCGATCGCATAAGGACGCCCAAGTCTTACTGTGGGACGTCCTAAAAAGTAATTTACTTAACAGTATGTTCAACTCTGCATACTATTGTACCTACCTATTACCTATCTTGTTAAATGCACGAATTAATACCGTTGAAAATGGTTGTCTGTAGTTCTACAGGCTTCATTCATGTCAGACCTTTAAGAAAATTTCAGTGGAGATTTGTTTTTTGATGGAGTCGAGAAGTTGGGCGAATAAGAAGGTCTGTTGTAACGGAATGATGTGGCCGCGCGGCTCGTAAAGTGTTGCGGGTCAGTCTAGGCGCGCCTTAAATCTATGGCTGGGCGTCTATGGCCCATTTCACACAGGTGCAATTTTTTAGAGGCTTCTTTTGCAAGTTATTTAAATTTTAAAATTTTTTCTCGTGATTCTGACCTTATGTCATTAAATTGGTGGTTACTCCGTCAATTTGCTGTGATAATTACAATTTGAGGATACTGTTGGAAAGAACATTCCCTGTCTCCTTAATACAAAATAAAATGTTTTCAGTTGAATTTTGCGGGGAATAAAGCAACCTGAAAAGTGAACCTAGTAACTTTTTGATAACTTTCCATTTTTCAACGCTCCAAACTGCGCCTAAATCTCAGCTTTCCGACGATTACCAATTTAGTGACATTAGGTCAGAATCACGAGAAAAAAACTTCAAAATTGAAATAGCTCGAAAAAGAAGCCTCTAAAAAAAATTGCTAAAAGACATTTTTTTGTTGCTAATTAGTTGTAGAATCGACCCCTTGAAGGAATGAGACTTGTTTTGTAGACACCTCGTATAAGGTCTCCTTCCCGCTTGATTATTGTTATTTCACAATTAGTGAGAGTGTTTCATAAGAGGTGGCCACCAGAAGCAAACTGTTTCTATTAGAAGAGACGATTCGGAGATTTACGGAGGTCCTCGTCATATTAATTCATCGACGTAATGACCTGACATTTAGGTACCTACACTTCAGCTTTGCCTCCCTCCACGATAGCCACTATCGACTGTTTCCACCTCCTTTTTGAAAGGTTAGTCGCCACGCCCAATGATATCCAACTCAACAACCTTTCCACCGCGCCGCAGTACCTCTCAAAATTACATCATAACAAATTATATCCCGATGTAGGTAGATTAGGTTCAAGTATTTACTTCTGTGCACACTTCCCCGAATTCCATTTAAAATGACAACCTGCCTTTGGTGTAGGAAATTTATTTTTTGTTCATGTTTTCCGATTCTTAACTTGAAAAGTTAAGCTTTAGAGACCAAAATTGGGTGTCTAAAGCATTATTAGTTCCTACGATTTCCAAGAGAACTAACTTAAATCAAGCACACATCGCTCATTTACCCATCGTGAAGATTTGCGTTTAGTTGTTATTGACTTTTTATGTCTTTACTTTGGTACAGAAACGAAAAAAAAGTCGAAAAAGTGTCACAAAATTGGTCACAAAATCGCTCTCGAAAATAAGGTTACAGTTAGTTTTTTTTAAAATGATTTCCACTTACAACCAAGTGGCTGCTACGGAAATTTATCATCGTCATTCGCGTTCATACAAAAATCGTTGGAAAGCCCTAAATTTATGCATAAATTATATAAAATATATTAAATGTCCCAATGTGTTGCAGATTCGTATGCAAGCATTTTCACTTTATTTTGATGGTATGCCTTCACTTTGGCAATAAGCGAAAAAGCCTCACAAAATTGGTCACAAAACGTCCTGAAGAAAAACAGTTGCTAGATAATGAAGAAAACTACTACCAAAATAACCTATAAAATGAACCGAAAACCGTAAAATCTTCGCCATAAGAACTTTACGTTTCCGTTTCTTACTTGTCTGTCTGTCCGACCAAGGCAAACCCTGTTCTACTATTATAACCGTGAAAAACGTCTGCCAAGTGGGTGTGGCACATAGCTTCCTCGTATCCATAACCCGATTGTATAGATGATCCGATGCATAGTAGTTGATCTCAAAACACCAATCTCTAAGTACCTTCCTCAGAGGGGACCATCTACACGATAATCTGGACAATCCTAGAAAATTTCATCAGATTCGGATGAAAAATGTAAGTGTTATGGCTGTTACAAGGATTTTACGTATGCGCATGCGCAGAGGCTTCTGTAAATTTTAAGGCCTTGATTTTCATTGGGGACCATCTACAACCTAATCCGCATAATCCCCGAAAATTTCATCGAAATCGGGTAGAAAATGTGGAAGTTATGGCTGTTACAAGGAATTCACGTTTGCGCATGCTCGGCGGCTACTATCAGTCCGAGGATGATGATTTTCATAGGGGACCGTCTACACACCAACCTGCACAATCCCTGAAAATTTCTTAGAAATCGGACAATAACTTCGTATAGTTATGAGCGTTACAATGAATTCATGACAGACAGACAGAGACACGGAACCAAAATTGCTCAGGAAGGTCTAAAACGCAAAACGCGAGTGAAAATTTTGATTTTGGAGAACTTTTTTTTTCGTCCTTGAAAAGTGAAAACAAAGCTTCCGCTACCTTGTTAGACTCGGAAGCAAAATAGTGTATGAATTCAATGTCATCTTCAGAAAATAGACAGTCTTTCATACTCTTATCACAAGATTATTACATATTATGCTATAACTATCAACTCAATGTATAACTTATCAACTCATGTTGTTCTAGTGTCACAATATGGACCCTCGTTACCTTTGGAAGAATGCAGACGCCGTGTGTTTCGATGTCGACTCGACGGTCATTCGAGAGGAAGGAATCGACGAATTGGCCAAGTTCTGCGGAAAAGGGGACGAAGTGGCAGCCCTGTGAGTAATTTAAATCACTAGTTTCAAAAAGTATTTAAATTTAATTGTATGAATTCACTAATGATGCAGTTCTCCTCCGATGAGGAATGACGCCAAGATCGGGGATCTGCACGGATAAGAGATACGAGGTTGCACCTGCAATGAAGTAGGTGGATACCTTCTGCATGATAATCCCATTTTTGTCTATCGAGCTTTGTTTATATTTTGATTCATAATAGATAGGTAGATGAACTAACATGAAGGTAACCCATCTTGTTAGAGAAAAAGAGTACCAACTATTTGTGAATAACTTCTGAGTGTACAATTCAAAATATGCAATAACTTCCAATGCGGCGAACTTAGCGTACCTACTAACATGATTACCTGTCCAAAGGAAAAAAGCAGTACCTAACTCGACTTTTTCACATTTTGACTTTTTGGTATCGTTAGATTCGTTAGCTCAATCTCTACCTTTTGTAATCGTGAAAAACAGTTGGTGAAGTTTTATTTTCTTGTTTTCAGCACCAAAAAAGCTATGGGTGGAGCAATGAGCTTCCGGGAATCTCTTTCAATGCGTCTCGGAATCATTCGGCCCACGATGTCACAAATCCAGGAGTTTATTAGATCTCATCCACCCACACTATCTAATCATGTCAAGTAAGTTTGGATGAGCAATATACGTTCCTCTCGTAGAATAACGGATGCATAGAATTATTTCTTGATCATGATCGTCACTTTGGATTTTTGGGGCCCTACGCTACTTTTAAAATTTGAGAAAGATCGGAGTATACGATACCCAAGAAATTGGTGTTGAAGCGAACTCTTGTTTGCTCATGAGCACAAGCTGTTAGTCCAATGTTGATGAAATTCGTAAGGGACCATGTCTCCTACTTTTTTTCTCACCGATGGTCATCCCAACTAAAATCCCACTCCCTCAGCTTAGGACTCACCCTGGAACCACTTGTAGAGTAACATAATTGAGGTGATTAGTATTAGGTGGTATATGTATGAGGTGAGTGATGTGATAATGGTATTAAAATGAGAGGTTAACATAATTGATGCTGCCGCGACTGCAATAACAGGTACCTTGTATTTCCACATAAACTTATAGTCAGTCCTACCTCAAGACTGGAAACCGTTTTTAACAGTCAAAACACCCAAAGGCTTCTAGCCGGCGCCTACCCTACCCTCTCCCCCGAGTGTTTGGACCTCAAAAAATACCCGGTTGCAATATGCCCAATGAGTTCTATTCGAGGAAGTATAATGAAGAAACAAAAAAATGTTGCATTTCAAGAGAAATCATTTGTTGACTCCTCATTTGTCACAAATGGGAACTAGATTTAAGCATTGCAGAGTAGGAAGCGCACAGTTTGAGTGAAACAACATGCTATCAAAAGTAAAGGTGACACGATATTTTTTTCATCCTCAAAATTAACGGAGCTGGAGGTGGTAGGTTCATAGAAATATTTCCTTGGTGTGCAGCCTTCCCTAACCTTCCCATCAGACAACTCAATTGAATTTCTTGATCATTTTTACTTAAGCAACTTACTCATTTACTGCCACTTCTAACCTTTTTTAAATTTACAGGGAACTGATCAGCATACTTCATCGGCGAGGTACAGACGTCTACTTAATATCCGGAGGCTTCAGAAGCCTCATCAGCCCAGTCGCTCTTCAACTCAACATCCCCCTTCAGAACATTTACGCAAACAAAATGAAATTTTTCTTCAACGGTGAGCAAATAACCACACCAATTAACTATTAATTAAGTAAGTAGATAAATATAGTATTTTTCTGGGCTGCAAAGTCCTTGAAGCTAAAAAGCAATCATCAAATGCTTGATTTTTGGTTCAAGACTTTTTCTAAGATTTTTGGTTTAAAATCACCACACATCTCCACTTTGTGGACTATCCTGAGAAGAAAACAATTTTTTTAATATCGTTGAAAAGCTTGTTTTTATATTTATGATGGGAAATACTATCTTGAACATATAATTATTAGGTAATTGTTTGAAATTTGCCATAAAATTGATATAGGTAGTTTGAAAATGGTCAAAAATGGGTTTAAATATTTTGATCGAAATTTGCTCATTCACTCTTGTTGCAAGAATTTGTCTTTCTACTTGGGTATCTGCAAGTACAGATTCAACACAAATCACACAAATTTACCAACTTAGAACTTACTCTAATAGAAATAAATTTGGTTTATCGCCAGCAGCTCTCCTAGGGATATCGACTGGCCTGAAACCGTTAAAACGAAGGAGGTGAGAGTGGGAGGTAGATTACGCCGGCACGAAACTGATACATTATAAAATAGTCATTGTGGTACCAGTTGGGTGATACTCCCCAGCCCGAAACCGATGTGATCGTTTTGAAGGTGGTATGGTGAAAAGTGAATCGAAATTAGACTCGGTTGTGGTTCTATCTCGAGAAGGCTTTATATTATACTGCCCTCCTTAGTAAAAACGTCCTATGTCCATTTTTCAAGTTTCGAGAAAATCGCGTTTTAGTTTCGGCTTCTGCGCCATCCAAACCATTGAAGCTTGAGATTTCGTTTTGGTCAGCTTGAGGTGATGGTCAAAAAACGAAATCTCAAGCTTCAATGGTTTGGATGGCGCAGAAGCCTAAACTAAAATGCGATTTTCTCGAAACTTGAAAAATGGACATAGGACGTTTTTACTAAGGAGGGCAGTACTCTACTCAGTACTCTACAGTAGTCTACTCTACTCCTATTAGACTAGAGTAGACAAAGGAGTGATAGCAAGGCTAGGGAAGTTGGCGCCAGTCGTCCAAACATCATTATTACTATTATGTATTCATGTTATATGTCGGGAAAACCCCTATTCCGTCGTAGCCCTTATTAGCCCTAGAGTAGTAGACTTCCCTGGCACACAGTTATTAGTAGACTACGTAAAAATGACGTGTGAAACTGAAAAAATATTTTCAACACAAAATGGTCATATATTTTTCATTCATTCAACAAAAAACGAACATAAACTCATTCTTCTTAGCATTTACCTTTATATGTTGCGTAGGTATATAAAATAATGTTTTCTAAAGAGAAGCTATGAATACCTGAATTATATCACATAAATGTTCTTATATCACATCCAAAACTCGATTTTTACTCTGAATAATATATTATACTCGATAAAATAAATGTTTTGAAGTGAATATATTATGCTTGAAATATTTTGATATAGAAAATGAATGAAAATTTGAGAAAAAAGAGTAATCTCTTGCTATTTTGAGATGTGGAGAAAAGGTGTGCTTCATTCTCGAATTTTTCATAATATAAATGTTATAGAAAAACGCTGCAAATTATTTCACAAAGGTTTATTATTTTCCTGTATAAATCACCCTTCTGTTGAGAGGGATCTCCCATGCCAACCATAGGTACCTACTACCTACTAGGGCATTTTTGAAAATTTCAACCCCAACTACCAACCAAAGGGACACGAAGGGTTGACGTTTTCAAAAATGCCTTAGTAGGTAGTAGGTACCTATGGTTGGCAGGGAGGGACTCCAAATAATTTTCAACAAATAGTAGACTACGTATCTTTGACGTGTAGGCGTTATGGAAAACCAAGATCCTGACGGGAAGAAGTGGAGATAAGGTCTTGACACCACAAAGGTCATTTCACTGCTAGTTACCGATAGCACTGGAGGAGGCCCAGTTAAGAAGGCCGAGAGGGGGGATTGTAGGGGTCTCATTTCCCCACTCATTACGTAATTTTTACGTAGTCTGTCCCTCTAGGGTTAATAAACAGGACGCCCATCTAGAGGGTGCTGGTTTAGTTGATAGCTAGGAAGCCGGTACCGGAAGAGCGTCATTCAACATTGTAAAGGCGAAGCCTAATTACACCCCTCAGAGAGTTTTTCCGAATTATTGCTTTTATTTCAAATAATCAACCCTTTACCCAAATATATTAACTACTATTCATATGATTCAAATTCATAAATTTATTGTACGGCTTGACATTGGTCACAGACAAGTTTTAAGTTATTATCTATACAGGGTGTCTACACGATGGGCATAACTTCAGGGTTCAATTCTACAAGCTATTTCCAACAAAAAATATCTCTTAGTAATTTTCTTTTAACCCACTCAAAATTCCTTTTTTTCACTTTAAAGTTTTTTTTTCGCGTTTTCGACCTCACGGCACTTCCTTATTTCTCCTGAAAATTCAAATATTCAATCAGCTAGAAATTCGGCGTTTTTATTGAGTAGAAAGGTGTTACTTTATGCTCACTACCATATCTACGAATAATGCGTATTTTATGTACGAAAAACGAAGGTTTTCTTCGAAAAATTCACTTTCTAGCAGTCAGAATCATTCGGAAGTATCACTATTGGATTCAGCGTATAAAATTACATAGAAAATAATACCAAACTCGCCAAGCCGTCTTGAGATCGAGGGGGACCATAAACCGCTTGAAACACTGGATTTTCATGTAAAACACACTTTTTTTGACATTCAAACTTCATTTACTCTTCCAATTTGAATGTTTAAAAGAAAAATTGGTAGACCGTAGAAAAGCTGACAATTTTAAAATTTGCTTTTTGACTTGATTTTTTTAAACAATTTTGTTGCTGAAAGATTTTGATTTTGCACTAGGTAGCTTAGGAATTTAACGCTCTTTCTAACGGTGTAGTTAGATTTGAATTTTCAGGAGAAATGAGGAAGTTATGACCATATCAGTGCCGTAAGGTCGAAAACGCGAAAAAAAAACTTTAAAGTGAAAAAAAGAGAATTTTGAGTGGGTTAATAGAAAATTTCCAAGAGACATTTTTTGTTGGAAATAGCTTGTAGAATCGAACACTGAAGTTATGCCCATCTTAAGTGTAGACACCCTTGTATACATAAAACGCCAACCGTATGTATGTACGTATGCACGGAGGGGTCGTGGGAGTGGGGAGAGTCGGCGGAATCGGAGGCGGGAGGATTCGGAGGAATCGTTTTTGCCTACTTTTAGTAGGCTTTTCAGCTAGTTTAAATATATTTCAGCACAACTAATAATGTTTTAATTGTAAATTAGGTTACTTGTTTTAATTACAAATGAAGTTACCTACTTATAAAAAAAGACTCGTGGCTATTGAGATAGATCGTACTCCTGGTGGTTTAATTTTAAGTGAACTAATTGGGAGAGATCACGACACCAACTTTTACTTGAACTACAATTTGTTTTCATCCGGAATTTACAGGGGATTTTGCGGGATTCGACGAGTCGTCGCTGACCAGCAGCAACGGTGGCAAAGGGAAAGTCATCGCCGAGTTGAAGAGAAATTTCGGTTATTCCAACCTGGTGATGATCGGCGACGGCGCGACGGATTTGGAAGCCTGTCCCCCTGCCGATGCCTTCATAGGTGAGAAGTTTATTTTGTAATAAAATATTTAAGTAATGAAAAATAGTATGCTAAGTGGGTGTGGCACATAGCTTCCTCGTATCCATAACACGAATGTATGAATGATCTGATGCATTGCAGAGAATCTCAAAACTTCAATCTCCAAGTAGGTACTGTCCCCCGACGAAAAGAATGAACGCGAGGCCCGACAGGGAGTTGGGTATCCTCAACGTAGAACTACACCCTTTTCCACAAATATACGTTTACAGGTAGGAAATATTTTTAGGAAAATATTTTCGAAACGTTTCTCTCTAGAAATCCGTTTTGGGGCATTTAAAATGATTCCTAGATTTCATCATTTTCAAAACCGAATTTCACCATTGATTAAATTTCAAAAATATGCTTTACAAAATCGTTAAAAATAGCCTAAAAGATGAAAGATTTTAAATGTTATTATGAAAGCAAAATTCTAAGTGAAAAAGTTTCTAGGCCACAAATTAAATCATTATAAATTAAATTGCTCAAAATATTGAAAAATGTGCTTAAAAATTGCTAATAAATGGCTTAAATGATACCAAAATCTCAAAATTCATAATGAGTGCATAAGTTCGTGGGCCATAAACAGGATTTAAAACGATTCCTAGATTTCACCATTTTTAAAACCGAATTTCACCATTGATTACATTTCAAAAATATGCTTTACAAAATCGGTAAAAATAGCCAAGAAGATGAAAGATTTTAAATTTTGTTATGAAAGCAAAATTCTAAGTGAAAAAGTTTCTAGGCCACAAATTAAATCATTATAAATTAAATTGCGCAAAAAATTGCTCTTAATATTGTTGTTGTTATTGTAGATTGTTTCACATTTTCATGAGCAAAAATTTTCACATAGCATAAAATGGCTCTAAACCCACTAAAAACGTTGGAAAATGGCTAAAAATTCAAAAGTAGTTTTTAATAACGTTTCAACAAAATTCGTTCAAGAGGTCGTTCTGCACGACTTTGAATATTCATCACAATATTTTTTCTTAACGATTCATTTTCGTTAACAAAAATGAGTAAAGTCCACATGTAGGTTTGGCATACTAAGGACTTCAAACTAATATTTCGATTTTTGGCGATTTCTTAGACTTCTTGCAACTTCTATTAATGTTGCCGTTCACTGTCTGCTGTACGTGGCAATCCATGAATAATTGTAATGGCGGATTTCTTCGCACAGCGATGGCCGAGAGATTTTATTGAATTTGGAAATCTACCACCACAATGCCTATGCGCCGAGAGATTTTATTGAATTTGGAAATCTACCACCACAATGCCTATGCGCTTATGACTAGGAGTAGCTAGGTTCACTTACCGTGTTCGTTATGAGTAGCAGAGATGAGTCGGTACGAGATGGCGTTGGTAGCGTTGACTAGGTATCCCTCTGGGATCACCGAAAAATGCTTTACCTTCGTCAATTTACTTTGGTAAGTATGCTTTATTTAAAACCTCTTTTATCTTTGCGTTATTGTGTGGTAATTTGCGTTTTATGATAAAATAACTTCTACTTTTTGTTTCAGGTTCATCCAGATTCTGCAAGACCAAGGTAAGTGGTTTATACTCTATTATGACTGCAATGACTCTACTTCGACTCCGATGACTCTTTTTCAGGAAAGTACTTTCAAGTAAGTATTTGATTATTGATTCTATTCTGCACCAGGAAATTGATCAGGTAAGTACATCAACAACAACCACAGTTATGCATCAAATAATACTCGTATTTAATCTTGAATCAATGTCAATAAAAGAATGGTAAAATAAACAATAACTGGGGAGTAAGATACCCTGCTAACTGATAAGAATAAATGGTAAGTATGAGGTCCCTGAAGGGGTATAACCTCCAAGACTAGTGACCACGTGGTGATCCGAAACGTTCCTGAACAATCAACTAGGGGATAAGATACCCTTCTACTCTAATGACCACGTGGTGACCCGGAACGTTACTGAACAATGAAGAAAAGGTCCTTTGGACAACTATACAAAATAGGAATAAAATACCTATGAGGAACAATCGAAAATGACATATACAATAGTATTCTAGTTTACCAGTACTGGTTTTGCGAGAGAGAGTTCGTTGGGGGTTCCGTGGAATGCGAGGGTCTATCAGCTTGGGCGTCCTGAGTACTTTGGGAGGGCGTGATGTAAACCAAAGTCTCTGAGGGATCGGTTAGCTGATGCCAAAATGTTCAATCGGGGTTTCTACACACAGACTTCACTGACTACGACTTCACTGACTATATCTTCACTGACTAACTGTTCCTGAACACCGCTTCCTATGACCCGGAACACGGTTTCAACTAATGGTGGGCTCTAATACAAAAGGTTGTGGTGAGTGGTTCGATCAAGACACGACTGAGGTTCCAACATGGCATTGCCCCAGCCGTGCCTTCACCCACGTGACCTCCCCACTCCATCATATCTCTCCACCTGCCCGTCCTGTGCTGCCGCCTGGCGAGACACTCACAACCTCTACTTCCATGCCATCGCCCGTGGATGGAAGACTCCTCCTAAGCCTTAATTTAGGAATGGCGGGTGGCGATGCTGACATTGTCTTTTGTGACGCCTTGTCACATTATCACCCTCAATCTTTTTGATGTGGCCCACGTAAGATGAAAATCATAGAGAATGGTTTTTCATAGAGGGATTCATTCATAGAGGGATGGTCCCCTGTGAGAATCTCAAATCCTATTCGTTTCGTCACTAGGCCTCAATAGGTCAGAGGTAGCACATAGAATTATATCCCAGGGGTCCCGGGTTCAAATCCCAGCCGAGGCTAAGCATTTTTTTTATCCAATCACATACATCTACTCACTTACATTTTTCATCCGAATTTGGTGAAATTTTCTAGGATTGTCCAGATTAGCGTGTAGATGGTCCCCTATGAGGGTAGTGGAAGGTACTTAGAGATTGGTGTTTTGAGATTAACTACTATGCATCGGATCATATATTCTTATCGGGTTATGGATACGAGGAAGCTATGTGCCACACCCACTTGGCAGACGTTTTTCAAATGCCTCTAACAGTAGTATTTTCTGCTCTACTGGAATTTCAAGATTTTACAGGGGAATGACCCAAAACCTATGAGACTCACTATTCCTGATGCAAACATTGATAGTCTGGGAAACATGGTTCTCTACTCAATGGTTTAGCCACTTTTAGTGGAATCACCCAGAAACGGCTAATAGTTTAGATAATTTGTACACTAATACCACGACTTTTGTTGCAGGCTACGGTGGCAACGTTGTGAGAGAAGAAGTGAAGAAAAACGCCAAATGGTTCATCACGGACTTCAGAGAACTCATTGACGCGCTGAACTAAACCGATCTTTTACATGAAAATGCAACCGAACAGGGTCTCGTAACTCATTCATCTACATATCTCGTAATTACCTTCCTACTTATCAAACTTTGTTCTTCCTATTAAGTAATATAGGTACTATAATTATATTCAAAAAATAGAGGCAATTATATCGCATCTGGCACATTTTTACATAAAATAATAGATACCTACCAACTCGTAGTCATCATTTCTGAATGAACCCAGACCTGAATTGTTGTTAGACAGAAATTTAGAAATGCATACCTAGATATTGATATTTATCAAGGTTCGAAGATACCTATCGGAGATTGGAAATCAGACATTGTAAGTGACAGTGGCGGCTCCTGCCCCGAAACTCAGGGGGCGCACGGAGATCAGGAGAAGCTATGGAGAAGGGACAGAATTGGTGCTTTTCTCTGCTAAATAGAAATTACAACGATATGCAAATGGGATAAATCTTGGTAACTTTTTCATCTTAAAATTGCAAACGGTACTAAATACGTAGGTGCAATAGACACGAAAAATAATGTTCTCTAGTGATTAACAGAAATTCTGAAATACTTAATCATCAAAGGTCTAAACCCAAGAAATTCATCCATCTTATTGCAATAACTGAAATGTGTATTTGCCCGTGACGATTCAAAACATCGTCCAACTCGGAAGAAAAATTAACGAGCCCCTTGAAGACTCCGGGATTTGAAGAATCTTCCCTCTCATCATGCCCACGCACGGCTACCTCGAAAACATTCGAGATAGAATGTACCTATTTTTTTTAACCGTTTTGGCTTTTTGCATCAGATTAAAACGATATGCACTTTCGAGTTGTTGCATTATATTTTGACGGCCCATTAAACGCATATATACCAGAGCGTTTTTATGGGAGACAGCCAATGCGTTTTTCATTTTTTTTGGCTAAATGGGCCAGATCACTTATGCCGTCTTTAACCCAAGCCTTATTTCAGTTGGTAGAACAAAGTAGGCAAGCAAAGCAAAATAATTTGTTAATCACTTCACACCCGCAAAGCCAATCTACCTTCTTATAATATTCGACGTTAAACTTACGGTACGAATCTGCACGATTTTTAAATTTTAACGTTTGCTGGAGTCCAGGGAGAGACGGCAAGGGGCAGCCAGTTCCTCGAATGTCGCACTTTTCCACAACCGACAAACACGAATAGTTTAATTTAATGCACCGAATTATTCATAGTACCTACAACACTCCTAAATAATCACAATACTTTGAACAAAATGGTGGACTGAAAAAGGAAAAACTGGAAATGCCCTTATCAGTTCTGTTTGTTTACGAGAAGGAAACCGAGAAACCAGAGAGCCAGGAGCACAAAATATTCGGAAATTGACTCACTCACACACCCCAGGTGCACATCTTCCAGGCTGCTCCCCAAGGTCACATACTGTGCTCTCTGGTTGGTCAATCTCACGTGCACACCTCCTTCGAAACACGTCACCCTCGTCAAAACGGAGCATACAACAGGATTTGTGCGAACTGCCGCTGATTGGTCAGAAAAGAGGGAGCTCCCCGCCACTGTTTTCGCGCGTAGATTCAACTAGCACAGGACCTACGATCGTGTCTTCTGTCACTCACTAGCCAACTTACTCTTCAAACCCAGAGGAACTAACTTTGATTTTTTTTTTTTTTTTTTTTTTTTAATTGGCTGGGGGTGCACATGCACCTATCAGTAGCCGCCCCTGGTAAGTGATTAACTTTAATTTGAGCAGCATACTGAAGAGGTATTCGCCAAAATAGCGAATGGACGTTAAACATGCTTTGTACACTTGCTTTGCATGATTTAAGTGGTTGATGAGAGATTCGCTGAGCGTGGAGTCGCAAGAGTAAGTAAATTCATTTTTTGACATTTAAGGGGGTCTCAGTCGGTCGCCGTTCGTTCTTAGTAATTCGCGAAATTGAAGTCACAAAAACTTAAAAACTTGTGCCTAGATTTTAAATGTTCAAAGGATTTTAGAAATTTATTAGTGCACGGCCCTAGGGAATTGAAAATCTGAAATATTGCCGCTGGAATAGGGATGGGTATCGATACTCGATATTTTAAAATATCGATACTTTTGCTCCGATACTCGATATTTTAGTATCGATACTGCACTATCCGATATTTTTGGATATCGATACTTTGGATCCGATATTTCTAAATATCGAATATCGATACATTTCTTGCGGAAAATTCAACAGAATGGCTAAAAAATAAAGAAGGTAGAGAGGCTTTCAGGTCATTGCTCTTTGGTTGCACAAATACCGTTAATATCATGGAGAAAATCACTCTGCTTGGACTCTTGATTGTGAAAAATGAATAACCATTGTTGAAAAAATTATTTTTCTCGGGAATATTGGATAATATTGATAGTTTGTGACACTAAAGTATCGATACTCGATATTCCAAAATATCGATACTTATGCCCAACGATACTTGGGATATCGATACTCGGATACGATACAGTATCGATACAAAATATCGATACTTTTGCAACGATACCCATCCTTACTAGGGATGGGTATCGATACTCGATATTTCAAAATATCGATACTTTTGTACCGATACTCGATATTTTAGTATCGATACTTCACTATCCGATATTTTTGGATATCGATACTTTGGATCCGATATTTCTAAATATCGAATATCGATACAGTTCTCGCAGAAAATTCAACATAATGGCTGAAAAATGAAGAAAGTAGAGAGGCTTTTGGGTCATTACTCTTTGATTGCACAAATAACGTTGTTTCCATGGAGAAAATCACCCTACTTGGACTCTTGATAGTGAAAAATTAATAAAAATTGATAAAAAAAATTATTTTTCTTGAGAATATTGAATAATATTGATAGTTTGTGACACTAAAGTATCGATACTCGATATTTTAAAATATCGATACTCATGCCCAACGATACTTGGGATATCAATACTCGGATACGATACAGTATCGATACAAAATATCGATACTATTATAACGATACCCATCCCTAATTTGCACATCCAAGATGATCCTACTATGGCTTGATCATCATATGGTTAACCAATCAATCCATAAGGTCTCAGTAGAAACTAATAGAAACAAAGAACCAACATACAATAGGTAAAACAACAAGGAATTCAGTTATAAATCATTAAGTATATAGAACTTACGACCGCCAGGTTAGAGCACAAGTCACTCCCGTTACGCATTAGACTCTTCTAGCCTCATAGCACTTCACCTTGCCACCCTTGGGCTACCCCCACTCCGACGTTGTACCCTTTCCGTACTTCTAGCTCGCCTTTTGCGACAGATGTTTCTGGGCTGTCAAATTTCGTGGGCAGTCACGATGAGCTAAGCTAACCATTTACAAGACCATTGTAATTGTACGTTTTGGGTGTGTATGTTGTTGTTTCGAAATAGGAAGTTAGAGTTAGGATATTTGGTGACCTTACCTGGAGGGTGGATGACTTCGGCAGGAACGTTGGAGAATTTGTACGACTGTTGAACTCTAAAAGGCCGTATGCAAGAACGCTCCTTTAATAAAAGGCCTCCTTAAAGGAGCTATAAGGAATCCTTTTATTCAAGTTGGTATGCAGAGAGCTCCCTTTACTACTGATAACAGCTCCCTTTAAGGAGCCTTCCTTTTACCTAAAAGGGATCCTTAAAGGGGGCCTTTTACGTTCCTTTCGCGAATTTCTAATGCAGAGATCTTCCTTTAAGCCTTCGTAATCTGCCGTACGGCAAATCGATCACGAATTATAAGGAAGCCTTTTAATTAAAAGGAATGTTACTAAAGTTGTAAGGCTGGTCGAGAGGTACCTTATAGCTCCCTTTTAGCTTCAAGGAGCTGGTTTTGTGAATATTGGTTTGCGAATTCGATTTTTGATGAAGTGAATTCGGAAAAATTCGAATTATTATTGTTATGTTATATTGTAATTTACTTTTGAACTGAATAAAACGATTTCTCTTGTTAACCAGGTGTACCATTTGTTAACCCACAATCCTAATCCTTTTCCTATGTTGTAGAGAGTGCTTAGGAATTCCCAGGTATACGACGTCCCGAACTGAGGGTTCTTGGGGTCGTTGATTCTACTTATAAAGCGTTGAAATTCCTGAAGGGTCGCTGCCACCACCCTGGGTCAATGAACAACCTCAGGGAAAAGAATACCCAAAAGTTATATTTCGTCGTGGAATCAGCAATACCACCGAGCTCGTTTTTCCCAACTTTTCAGGAGAGAGAAAAAACAGATTTTTTAGTCCATCAAGGCCTAATTGACTGATGTTAATTCATTATAGTAATCAAGGAAAACATCAGTCAATTAGGCCTTGATGGACTGAAAAATCGGGTTTTTCTCTCTCCTGAAAAGTTGTGAAAAACGAGCTCGGTGGTGTTGCTGATTCCACGACGATTTGCAATGTGCCAAGCCTAAGTTAGAGAATTGAAAAGGGTGGAAAGTTCTGAAATAAGGAACACAAGAAATTACACGTAGGGTTTTTATTCAACGAAGTTTATAAATGTTTTACCGTGAAGCGGAATTTCTCTTGCTCTGAGGGAGCTTACTTCAAATATACATATGTTCAATAAATTGCAATTAACACACTTATTATAATGGGGTATTTCAGTGGGTCGGAAATTCAAGTTCTTGACCTCAAATTTGGATTCAGCACCCTTGAAAACCTATAACCTCCAACTTTAAGCCCAATGATACTATAACATGTGGTAGAAAAATTAATTAAAGAGATCACACACACGTTTGAAAAAAAGGCGGGCCTCTCTTAACGCACACACACTTATGCCGCATGCATGTGTGAGTAGTATTTTGTAGTATCCAAGAGGTCCTCCAAGGGTTTCATCGCTTCTCTGTGCATGGATACTTTTTTCAAAGACAGTTGGCTAGCTACGTCACACCGTTCAAATCTTCTCCTTTCCTTAGCTTCTCTGATTTTTTAAAAACATTTTCTCGACGAACAGACCCAATTACCTACCGTTATTCCTGAGACATACTCTTTTGAAAAAAAAATTGACTGAAATACCCCATTCTTCAATACAAAATGATTTTTCAATATGAAATGACTGTGCAATATAAAATAATTGTTCAATATAAAATACAACGTTTTATGACTTACAATACTTTGACTTTACTCTTCATAAAGTAACTGACTTATTTCTGACTCTACTAAGTAGAGTAATTCAGTTAAAGTTGATAGAAAGTATAAGTCTTATACTTTCTATCAACTTTAACTGAATTACTTTTCTTCACTTTACTATACTTTTCAGGACGTTTTACAATAGGGGGGTTTTTGCCAGAGTTAAGTCAATGGATTAAGTGCTTAATCAGAACTACTGAGGGAATGGGGCTCACCCTTGCCGAGCTTGGACCAGCTGATGATCTCCGTGGTGGTGGATGTCCAGGGCCTCGTTCCTCTTAAGGCTTGAAGGGGGATGCCTGGAAGCAGGGCAGGTTTGCCTCGGTTTGGGGATCGAACTGTGTATCGTGTTGGCAGTTTGGAGAAGAGGCGGCAGTGTCTCGGAGTTCAGGCCTTGGCTTGACAGACTTCGAGAACACAGACTGGCGGGTAGGTACTAGACTCTTGATGAATGTTCGCACTTGAATCACTTGACCGGACTTCTCAGTTCGTAATACCGTCTTTGCGATTAGAGGGGATGAGTTGCACAGCTAGTTTTGTTAGCGCATTGGACGAGACACGTGACTGATACAGACTGGGGTGCAGGTGGTGGGGGCACCCCCTTTTATGCCCTTCGGCCATCTTGGGTGGCGATGGGGAAGGGCCGATGGTTGCGCTCTCGTTGTCCTAACTGCTGGCAGCGGACATCAGTGTGGTTGCTGTATGGAAGGAAGGTGCATGGAGTTGAATGTATTGAGGTTTAGTGCCTGAGGGGCGGGGCCTGCCTCCGGGCCTATTACACCATTATACGACCAGTGGTCACATATGGTCACATATGGTCACATATGGTTGTCAGACATGGACCCTGACTGTCACGAGTGAACGCTTGTTGTTGGAAGAGGAAGATTTTGCGAAAAATCTTCGGCGCCGTTTGTGAGGGGGGTGTTTGGAGGATACGTAACAACTATGAGCTGAGACGTCTGTATGGTGAGCCAGATTTAGTAGCATTCATCAGACGGGCTCATTTCAGATGGCTGGGACATGTTGAGAGAATGCCTGCAGAGCGGTACCCACGGAGAGCCATGTATGGAGTGCCGGATGGAAGACGGCACAGAGGAAGGTCACGCTTGCGCTGGCTGAGCGATGTTGAAGAGGACCTGACCCGGCTTGGCGTCCGGAGATGGAGGAGCTACACGCGGGAAGGCTTGATTGTTGAGAAGGCCTTGGTTCTTGAAGGATCGTAGCGCCAATAAAAGAAAAAGAATTGACAGCCTATCTTGGAGAACATTATTTACAAAATTTGTAGTACATGAATGAACTACGTTTCTGGTAAATTTCCTAGAATTACTGCTTATGTCTTCTCTCAAGTGTGTTTCCTCATGTGCTTCTTCAGAGACCCTTGATGCGAGGCTCTGTAATCACATTTATCACAGGCGTAGCGCTTTTCACCAGTGTGACTCCTCGAGTGCCTCTTCAGATAATCTGGATGGGAGGCTCTGTAATCACATTGATCACAGGCGTAGGGCTTTTCCCCAGTGTGAGTATTCATGTGCCTCCTCAGAGATGCTAGATGCGAGGCTCTGTAATCACATGTATAACAGGCGTAGGGCTTCTCTCCAGTGTGAGTCATCATGTGAGTCTTCAGAGACTCTTGATAGGAGGTTCTGTAATTACATCTATCACAGGTGTAGGGCTCAATAGTGTGGCTCTTCATGTGCTTCTTCAGAGACCCTTGATGCGAGGCTCTGTAATCACATTTATCACAGGCGTAGGGCTTTTCACCAGTGTGCCTCCTCAAGTGCCTCTTCAGATAATCTGGATGGGAGGCTCTGTAATCACATCTATCACAGGCGTAGGGCTTGTCTCCAGTGTGAATATTCATGTGCCTCCTCAGAGATGCTTGAACCGAGGTTCTGTAATCACATCTATAACAGGCGTAGGGCTTCTCTCCTGTGTGAGTCATCATGTGCTTCTTCAGAGACCCTTGATACAAGGTTCTGTAATTACATGTATCACAGGTGTAGGGCTTCCCTACAGTGTGAGTCATCATGTGAGCTTTCAAATTTCCGACCTGCGAGGCTCTGTAATCACATCGATCACAGGCGTAGGGCTTCTCCCCAGTGTCAGTCCCCACGTGAGTCTTCATGTGCATGTCTAGAACCTCTATACTTGAAGCTCTGTAATCACATAAACCACAAGCGTAGGGCTTCTCCCCAGTGTGCGTCCTCAAGTGAGCCATCCAATTTCCCAGATGCGTGGCTTTGTAATCACATCTATCACATGCGTAAGTCTTCATCTCACACCTCTGTACTCCAGAAGATCCCTCCAGAACGTCACTTTCCTCACCAAGTGGATCAGTTGAACCGTCCTCTCGTTTGATCATCAGATCCCCCTCAACTGCCCATCTGTTCTCTACCTCTTCTTCGACGTCTTCATCCCCCATCACCACCTCCTGTTTGATCGTCACTTCTTCAGTCGCCTCTCCTCCAATCATCGTCTCTTCTTTCACCAAAATTACTTCTTCCATTTCTTCACAAAACACCTCTCTCTATAGTTTGTATTTTGAGTGATTAATGTGTTCACAGTTACACGAGTAAAAAAGTAAAATTTCACTGACAAAAATCTTAACGATCAACTTCGAAAACTGATAACAAAAGCAGAGGAAACATCTTCTTCTTCTTGCTACCTTCAGTGAATCCGTGAGTTCCGTGGAACATGGAAGGGCTCATCCATGCATGGACCGTGAGGTCCATTGAGATACTGACATCCATGGACATGGAAAAGGAATAGACATGGACCTAGGGAATATCTTCTAGGGGCTATCTTCTTCCATGTCTATGGATGGATGTCGGCAAGGATGATTCCTGCAGTACCTAGTATCCATGGACCTAGCGATCGATACCGATAGCGCAAAGAAGCAATGTCCATCCACCTTCAACATTTTTTATATTTTTTAATTTCAGAAAAACTCAACTTCAACAAAACTATTATTGAGTTTTCTTGACGATAATAGCTTGAAAATTTATTGAGGAAATTAAAGAGTTAACCCTTAATATCCTGAGGTATCTTTTCGGAAGTCCATTTCTACCTACAATTTGACAGCCGTTGGCTGTCTTGATACTCCAACTATCGATTATGTAAGTAAACGTAATGATACAAACATAATAGCTCAAACATGTAATGGTGAATTTTTATGCACAGCAATGGCCGAGAAATTTGATTAGCTTTTGAAAAATTAACCACTACAATGCCTCTGCGCTTATGACTAGGTGAACTTGGTTTCACTTACCGTTATTTCTACAGGTAGCTGGGATGAGTTGGAACTGGATGGCGTTGGTAGCGTTGAATAGGTATCTCCTTAGAGATTACCGAAAGATGTCTACTCTCGTCACTACTGCCTTGGTAGGTATGTTCTTGAATATTTCTATTACCTTTGTCCGTTATTGTGTAATAATTTGAATGTTTATTATTAAATTAACTTTATCTTTTTGTTTCAGGTTCTCCGAGATTCTGCAAGACCAAGGTAAGTGAGTTAAGCTCTTTAGGTACTTTGGTGACTCTACTTCGACTCCAACTACTCTTCTTCTGGTAAGTATTTTCAGGTAAGTTACTAATAATTGTTTCAAATTTGCACCAGGAAATTGATCGGGTGAGTATGAGTGATAACAACCACAGTTATGCAACGAAATATAACTTTGTATAATTTTCAGGTAAGTGTTGTGAGCCCCTGCTCACGAATAACACCAAGGTGACGGGGCTGGGGTAAGTCAACAACACCCCCCTTCCTGAACCCCAAGATGCCGCCCCCACAGCATCAAGACCGTCGAGGATACCTTCGGGCCCAACACGTGAGTGCACAAACAAATTACCCTAATTCATTTTGGCCAAAATAATTAGGCAGGTGAAAATAGGTGTAGACGTAAAATTGATAGTAGAGAATTTGGTAACGATTAAGCTTTGTAAAACGGAAAAGAGTAGGACACGAACTGTACTAGTAAAACACGGAGAACACGGTGAAGACACGGCATTGAATATTGTATTGAGAAAGTACATTGAGAGTATTGCTTATCAGAAGAATTATTGTCTGATCACGTTTATTGTCATTTCAACTATCCATTTGAATTTAACCTGTAAAGTCAGTATCTGCGCCCTTCAGGCTTGTACCTCTTTTTCCTAGTCAACAAGATCATACTATATCTGTATAATAAATCCTTTTATCTGGTATTTTACTCCATTTCTGTTGTTATCTCTGAGTTCACCCTGCATCAGATCAGCATCAGCGATTAGGGGTAAAATAAATAATTCAAGTTTCATATATTCTTTATTGCGTTTCAGACCCATCAGGTCGTGTCCTTAGGACACATTTTCGTAGAAGAACACAACCTCGTGGTCAACAGGGTTACTTGTGTCTTAGACACAAAAGACACAAGGGACACGCAGGACACGCCCTTCTGGCACAGGACACACTTGGAGGTCCGAGGTAAAATAAAACACCCTTCAGGTTTCACAGCATTCTTTTTATTATCATTCAACAACCCAGGAGTCAACACCTTCGAAGAGCTACCATACTTCACAGGTAATTATCCTTTATTATCCTAAAATTAACGTAGATTTAAGTTGTTTTGGTCTTTTTTCGACTCTCCCATTTCACAGTCAAACACAAAGTAGTTTCCCTTCAGGAACCTACTCAGTTGCTACTTGGGCCAGGTAACTAAATTCAATTGTCAACTTTACCTGGACAAGTAGACTTACAAATTGGTGACAGCGTTGAGACTTGTCCTCAATACTGGCATCCCATTTGTCAAGTCAAGTAAAAGCGACGGGCTTACAGTGTTCAATAAAATCGTAATAAAGAATAATCCTGTACTTAGGGACTAAGATACCTACCCTTTCAAATAGAACAAGTAATGAATGAAAATCTGAGGGCCCTGAGGGGGATAACCTCCAAGTCCATGACCACAGGGTGACCCGGAACACGACTCGAATCTAAGAAAACAAAGGTCCTATGGACAATGACAAGAAAAAGTAGGAACAAATGCCTAGGAGGAACGAATGAAATATTTTACAATGGATTTAAAGTTACCGGTATATCTTTGAATAAGAGAGAATCCGTTGGGAGGTCCGTGAGGGCTGCGAGGGTTGTTCAGCTTCGTTGTCCAGAGTACTTTGGGAGGGCGTATCGTTCACCAATAGTCTCTAATAATCAAGTCTGCTGTTGCTAAATGTTCAATCAGGTGGGCTCTAAAAGGTGCCCGTCCACTAGGTCGACAGCGCGGCGCGGCGCGACGCCAAAAAAAATTTCTAGAAATATAATGGGAATCAAATGGCAGCCCGTCCACTGGGTCGACAGCGCGGCGCGGGTCGAAAATTTTTTGCAATCTGCCGTTCTCCAGACTTCTGGAGCGCGGCGTCGCGCCGCGCTGTCGACCTAGTGGACGGAGGGCGAAGCGAAAAATTGTCGACCTCGGTCATTTTCATCAGTGTTCTGCTTTTGTATATGAGGCTTAATCAATGTGTGAAGCTCGAAAAACTTCCCCCTCGACATTCTAAAATACCTTATAAACTTTTGCTCGTCTCTTAGCAAATCTTGGAACAGGTGATTGTGCTCCCCCAGGTCCATCCTCATTATTGGATGGACCCAAAATCTTCTCCTTTTCCCAACGATTTGGTCTTCTTCTTCTGCTTCCAAAGCTGCAACTAAAATGAACATTTCTTTGTGGTCCGATGAAAACATAATACCTATGCCCGACATTTTTCTGAGAAGGCACCTTCACCCGACGTGGCGAAACGGCGGGTCAAAAAATTTTATCCGCTCCAGTGGACGGAGCTCAAGATTTTCGCGTCGCGCCGCGCTGTCGACCTAGTGAATGGCCAGCTAAATTCAACTGGCTATCACTTTTCACTAACTCAATGTTCTCAACTGTTCCGACACACCGTTTCCTTCGACCCGGAACACGGCTTTTACTAAGGGTGGGCTCTAATACAAAAATGGTTGTGGTGAGTGGCTTGATCAAGACACGACTGGCGGTTGGTGGCGGCGTCACCCCAATCGTGCCCCCCTCTCTGGATCCCCTCCCACTCAGTCATTTCCCGGCACTCGCCCGTCTAGTGCTGCCGCCTGGTGGTTCGGGCTGAACCTCAACCTCCATACTGTCGTCGCTGCATGGAAGCACCTTTTTCAACCTCAGCTTCGGGATGGCCGGTGGCAGTGTGGACATGGCTTGTTGTGACAGCTCGTCACAAACAAATAATAATAATAATTCTCGACTTGACAGGCTATAGTAGAGCCTTCTAGGTGTCTTCTACCCTCATTTCTCACCTTGTAGGCTATTAGTGGGGTTTCTTTGTCAGAGATGACGATACCCATTGGCAGCAAAGATCCCTCTATGAAGTGAACCTTCCCCACCTTATTCTTTGGTTCTTTACTTTATGAGAAATAACAGACCCCAACATCCCATCAAGGATTTTTCCAAGTTTCTTTCTTCTACTCCAACAAAAGTGGATTGATAGATAAATTCTGCTCACGCAGATAGCGCTAGTGTAGCCCTTGGAAAGATCATTCTAGACCTGACAGACTGTAATAAGTACATGTAGGCCTTTGAGGAACCTCCTACTCAAATATTCTATAAATTTGTCAAAAATTTTGACAAATTTATATATGTATGTTATATATGTAGGTATGTATTTATATATGTATTTAACCTTCTATCCGTACCGCGGTGTTGGATACCGCACCCCTCCCTTCAAACATCAATGTACACTTCATAAGAAAGAGCAATGAACCGAGCCCCTTATTACCCTCCTAACATTCGACGAGAAAGGTCACGTGAGTGTCATTTGTTTATTTCTACCTGTCTGCTGTTTTCTAGTGACCTATGTACGGGTGTATCTACAGATTGAGCGCGGTCCCTCAGCCCTCCCCGTACGAGAAACGTGCAATTCAGCCTCTGTCAATGAGACTGTAAACGTTAGAATGAGACTGTTTTGATAAAGAGGTTTTTGCCATACCAATGGGACTGTAGCAATCAAGATAAGACTGTTGTTTTTTGTGTCAATTAAGTTTAAGATTAACTGATCTAGTTTTCATCCAATTTATGGAAACTTACCTACCAATTGTACGTACAGGGAGTTATTCTGGTGAAAACATTTCTCAAAGTCGGAATTATTTGATATATTATGAAAAATTGGAACTTAAAACTACTTACATTTAAAAATGTATCAATAGTGATCGAATGTGAGGCGTATCCTTGAATGGCGGTATCCCATACCGGCGGTACGCTTATCAGTGGTAGAAAGGGGGTACGGATAGAAGGTTAATACATCTAAATTTTTAACAAGTGGGAAATTAAGGGTTAAGTGTAATAAGCCATTATTTTAGGAATTGTGCATCGTTTGTTTTGCATGCATTGTTTTGAGTTTTTCTCAAAACTCCGTTTTTGGGCATAGCTCCTTTGTGCTTTAAGGTATCGCTATGGACTGGGATATGGTTATAGTATCCATATGATAAGAAGCTCTTGGGTAGACATGGGTCTAGGATACTAGGTCCATGCGTCCATGCGATAGAAATGGAACTAGGATCTACGTCCACGGATCTTGAACTGATTCCATGATTGTAACATCCATGTTGTCATTGGGCGTTGAAGTATCCAGTCTCTTTCCCGCTCCATCTCCGCATGACAGTTGACTTCGCTCTTCGTTTCTTTAGTTTATTTTATTTTTGTTTTATTGTGCCTGGTTTGGTCTTTGATTTTTATATCTTTCGCGCATCACATATCGCACGCCCTCCCACTAATTTAGCATGGGTATGGATATTGACCGGAACAGGTGAGTTGCCTACTTTGAAGTGAGGCCTGTGTTTCAAATCAGAACAGGTGAGTTTCCAACAGGTGAGTTGCCTGTGTTTGAAATCAGTTCCGAGTACACAGGTCTTGCTTCTTGATCCTATAAGTTTCAAGTTGTTTGTAAGCGATGGTTTATGATAGTAAAAGTAAAGATTGTGCTTTGATTTTCTAGAATTTTGCGGATTGGAACCGACGTGTTTTGGTCTTACTAGATCAGATTTATGCAGATCGAATGGGAAACAAATTTTCATTGTCCAGTTCGAATCGCTGATCGCAAGATGTTTACTTGAGTCTTCGACATCAGCAGCCTGCCTAGATAAATACCACTTGTGAGTATCTAGGAATAACCTAATTTGTAACGTTATTTGTACCTGGGTTATAGCTATGTAGCTGAAATATTTACTTGAAGAGGTAAACCTACCTATGCACAACAACACTGAACACACTGTCTAACATGCACCTATTTAGCTGCATGCTTTTCTACTTACCTGTCTACTCGGTTCAAATACAAGAACCCATACTCATCTGTTAGTAATATTCTAGAAATCGGTATTTATACCCACATATTAGTAGATGGCGTCAACCCTCCACAGGCGACAACTACAGTTTTTATATTATTTATCTACAAATTATATAAAAACTACAGTTCTAGAAAACCTCGAAGATGTAGATAGACGAAAGCTTCAGGGGCCATCCAAGATCCTTGTTAGAGGCTACAGAGGAAGTCGAACGTCAATGACTCTTACGGAAGATGTGACCCATTCAACATATCATTATGATACTAATAGTAATGGTTAGAGATCATTGTAAGGGGGCAATCATGCCTAAATAGCTAATGCGCTTAAAATCATCAAATTTGCAATAACAACCAAGAATCAGATCAATTTAAGGCACCCTCAAGTTTGGGATAATGACGTTTAGCTGGTAGGAAATGTCTGTCAAAATAAACTTGATTGGTAGCCCTGCGCGAGAATATGATTGGTATAGGTCCGCCACAGAAATCCCTTTGGCGCATTCTTCTGGAGAACATAGAACTAATTATCTCTTATCATGAAGCAGATTCCTGCGCCTACGATAATGTTTCGGGAATTTCTCCCCTAAAAAGGGACTTGATTTCCCTCCTACTGCCACTTGAAATTCGTGCATTTCCGAAATTGAAATTTCGTGGCACTACGTGAACATCAAATTCCTCACGGCTCCAATTTCCGTGTCAAGGTTTCACCATGGAAGGTTGACTCGATCGTTATAGTTCGCGGATCCACCACCTAGGGGGGGCCACACAGATGCCAAGTTTCCGTGGTAGACCTATAGGTAGGTACTATAAATGGAAAAGCCTGAGTGCGTCGGTGGTCTAGTGGACAGTGTACCGGACTGCGGTGATAAGATGAGAACCGTCTAGCGGGGACGCGCGTTCGAGTCTGGTCGTCGCAGAAAGTTTTCTGTCTATTAGACGATCGGCAATCTCTCGTTCCAACCCAGGGCGGTGATGTTTGGGAAGCCATGAGCGAAATCATCAGAACAAATTCTGATCTCCCCTTAGGGAGACAGCTGATGACGTCCGCGACGCCAAGAATGGCAGTCGGACGAAAATTCAACCTGAAATGGCTGCTTACTTTACTTTACTTTACTTTTTTAAATGGAAAAGCCAAGTTCTTTGCAGAAGGGTGATCTTTTCAGAAAAATAATAAACCGTTGTATATTAATTTGCAAGAACTAAAATTAAAAGAATTTAAAGAAGAGGTTTTTAAAAAGAAGAGGTTTAAATTAATTTGTCAATTAAAAATCAATTAAAAGAAGAGGTTTTCAAACGGGCACTTATGTGAAAAAGGGAATCCTGTCACAATAGATCAAACTTATGTTCTAAGTGACTAAGGGCTTGCCCCGTCCCAATAAAAAAAATATATATATTAATTTGCAGTTTTTAGGACGTCCCACAGTAAGACTTGGGCGTCCTCATGCGATCGATCTGGGGTGAAGTTGGACAACACTCAACAGAAAAAAAAATAACCACACAGTAATCCGTTTTAGACCTGAATCCAAAACCACGAAAAAAAACCATAGGTGTATGTCTGTGTGTGTGTGTGTGTGTGTGTGTGTGTAACAAAATCTTGTGTCGTCTGCACAGGCCTTAGTACTCAACCGATTTTCCTGGTTCTTTTTTTGTTCGACGCGGAAAACTATCTAGTTGTGCACTACGTCGCCGGAATTTCGAATTTTGCCTTTTGAGGGGGGGAAAGGGGGGGTTGATGCTCAAAAAACGTGCGTTTTTGGGCATAATCTTGTGTACTCTGCCCAGGCCTCAGTTCTCAACCGATTTTTGTGGTTCTTTTTTTCATCGACGCGGAATACTATCTAGTTGTGCACTACGGCGCCGAAATTTTGAATTTTGCTTTTTAAGGGGGGGAAAGGGGGGGTTAATGCTTAAAAAACGTGCGTTTGCGGGCAGAATCCTGTAAACTCTGCCCAGGCCTCAATTTCCAACCGATTTGTGTGTTTCTTTTTTGTTTGACTCAAATAACTTCCGAGTTGTACATGATTTTACCAGAGTACCAAAATTCGCAAGGGGAGGGGGCAAAATATTCATAAAATATCCGAATTTTCAATATTTCGGTTCCTTTACTGCTTACTAATTGTACACAACCTTTGAAATTGAGGAAAAATTCTCATTATACCTCCGGATTTTCATGAATTATTCTCTGTACCACCATGGAACTAATAGTGGTGCCACCGTGGTGCCAGGACACCATAAACCGCATATTATTTCGTGTTTTTTTTTCTTTTTTTTGTGTTTCACCTTGAATGAACCTTGAACCTCGACGGACTGCCTACTAAAACTAATAGATGAAAGTTCAATGTTACGACGTATTCCCGCTTTGGTGCCAGACTGGCACCATTGGTGAGGGAAGGGGGGGGGGGTGAACTCGAAATCGCATGTTGGGTGTCGTAGATCATGGATTTTAAAATGCTCTTCAGATTCGAGGCTCCCATGCCGCTAGAAATGTTTTGGTAGATAATGGTAAGGGGGGGGGGGGTCAGTATTTCTTGCCTAAACTAATAAACCAAATTACATCAAGTGAAACAGTTTTATCGCTTACCAACTGGTTAACTGATCTAATGCTCATCCAATGGGACATCCCCTGGAATGCATGCATTACTAAACAATATGTTTTGTTTTTTATTCTTTTTTCATAGATAAATCTCAAGATTAGCCCATTGGGATGGCAATGAAAATTGATTTGTGCGATGGGAGAGCCTGGTTCTACCTATAAATATTTACCTACCTATTCAATATTTTGTTGCTTTCTGTTATTTAAAAAAAAATTAGCATGTATTAATGTAAGTATAATTCTGTGGGCACCAAACTCGATGGTCACCACAATTCAAATGAATAGTAGGAAGGTAAATTATATAACTTAAACTTTATATAACTGATTTTATGATTCAAATAAGCCATAAATCAACATTTTTTAATTGGCATAATATGTCAATGAAGATGAAATTATCATCTTTGAGGGCTGAGGCGGCTTCTGGTCTCTGCGATGACGTTTCCAGACTTGGAAGAGCTCAGTTTTTCTTTCGATCTCAGCAGCTGCAAAGAAGCTTCTGTAAAATTTCAGCTTCGTAGGGGCTACTACATACTCCTATGTTAAAACTTATTTGAAACGCAATATATTTTTCATGGTTGCATTGAAAACAAAAACAAGAGATATTTTTTCTAGGATCGTTTGGTATTGTGTGAATATGGAGAAACCAAGTTTTCGAGCTCGAAAGCCCTTGGGAAAACTTTTGGTGGACTAAAAACCACGAAATTGTCGGGCTTTTTTCAGTTTTTCTGTTATTACGTCTGAACGACACATCCTAGCGAAATATTGGCCAGTACACAATGAAAGATCATTACATCGGCCTATAGTGCTGTGTAGTTAGTTAGTTAGCAGGGATATCTACAGGCTTGATAGCTTTGTAAAGATGAGATTTTGTTCCCTTTCGTTGTCCCTTTAATTAAACCAACCTCTCTGGGGAAGCAGCTCCTCAGACACCCCTTCAGCTAGCAATCAGTGGGTAAAGAGCAATTTGGGGCAATAAACTACCACAAAAACTGCATAAATGAGATTTTTGGAATATTAGATTCCCCAAAATTTGGTTGTTGAGCATTGAAATATTCCAAAATTGAACAAATTTCAAATTGTTTGTGTTTTTTGAACTCTTTGATAGATGCTCTACAACTTTTAAGGAGAGGGGTTTCGATTAATATTGATGCTGCAATGATGAAACATTCAAAGTGGGGGTTTCACGGTTTTTAGAAACTTGGAAAAAATCGATGGTTTCTGACTGTCAATAATTGACAGTCAGAAACCATCGATTTTTTCCAAGTTTATTTATTTTTTTTATTTATTTATTTTTTTTTATTATTTATTTTTATTTGTTTTTATTTTATTTTTATTTTTATTTTTTTCCAAGTTTATTCCAATAATTTTCACAATGGGGTAGTTGCATGATATTTTTTTGTATTTTTTCTGTGTAGAGAATCTCTATTGAAGTACGTACCTGCAAATAAAACTCCCAGAAACGCTTCCTAAAAATTTAGAGATTTTTTCAAAGAACGGGATTCTCGGATTCAGGCGGGAAAACCTACACACGGCTTGGACGCTGCGTGATGGGGGCTATGTCACGGGTGTGAAGGGGGCATGGACTAGTATCCATAGTGGACCTAGGTCCATGGCGCCAACGTTGCAACAAGAAAAACATCCAAAATATGCTTCAAAACTTTCAATTCAAACGATTAATTCAAACATGTAAAGCTTGAAAAATATATTTCAAAGTTTTTTTAATCATCACCATTATTTTGCAACTATATTTCAACGTTTCTGACTCGAATTGTCCACAATGGCAGTGATCTCAACGCATTCTATCGTGAGATTCTCGTTTAGGGATGACGTAAGAGGAGTGGCCCGCCAACATTAAACATATTGTTTAGTAATGCATGCATTCCAGGGGACGTCCCATTGGATAAGCATTAGATCAGTTTAACCAGTTGTTATGCGATAAGACTGTTTCTCTCGATGTAATTTATCTATTACTTTAGGGAAGAAATAGTGACACCCCCCCCCCCCCCCCACCATAATAAACCATAACACTTCTAGCGGCATGATAGCCTCGAATCTGAAGAGCATTTTAAAATCCATGATCTACGACACCCAACATGCGAATTCGAGTTCACCCCCCACCAACACCAATGGTGCCAGTCTGGCACCAAAGCGGAGATACGTCGTAACATCGAACTTTCATCTATTAGGTTTAGTAAGCAGTCCGTCGAATGTCACATCTGTATTCAAGGTGAAACACCAAAAAACCCAAGAAATATGAGGTTTATGGTGCCCTGGCACCATGGTGGCACAGAAAGTAATTCATGCAAATCATAAGGTATAATGAGAATTTTTCCTCAATTTCAAAGCTTGGATACAATTAGTAAGCAATAAAGGAACCGAAATATTGAAAAATTGGATATTTTGTGAATATTATCCCCCCACCCATCCCCTCCTCTTGCAAATTTTGGTACACTGGTGAAATCATGTACAACTCGGAAGTTATTTGAGTCAAACAAAAAAAGAAACACACAAATCGGTTGGAAATTGAGGCCTGGGCAGAGTTTATAAGCTTATGCCCGCAAACGTACGTTTTTTAAGCATTAACCCCCCCTTTTCCCCCCTTAAAAGGCAAAATTCAAAATTCCGGCGCCGTAGTGCACAACTAGATAGTTTTCCGCTTCAAAGAAAAAAAGAGCCACGAAAATCGGTTGAGAACTAAGGCCTGGGCAGAGTACACAAGATTATGCCCAAAAACACACGTTTTTTGAGCATTAACCCCCCCTTTCCCCTCCTTAAAAGGCAAAATTCGAAATTCCGGCGACGTAGTGCACAACTAGATAGTTTTCCGCGTCGAACAAAAAAAGAACCAGGAAAATCGGTTGAGAACTAAGGCCTGGGCAGAGTACACAAGATTTTGTTACACACACACACACACACACAGACATACACCTATGGTTTTTTTCGCGGATTTGGATTCAGAATGGTCTAAAACGGATTACTGTGTGGTTATTTTTTTTTTCTGTTGAGTGTTGTCCTCCTTCACCCCAGATCGATCGCATAAGGACGCCCAAGTCTTACTGTGGGACGTCCTAAAAAGTACGGTACTTCTTTATTGAAATACGGCTAAACTAAATGGAATTTCGAACTGAAAACTGGTGTAGAAACGTTTTTAAGTGCGCTAAATTCGAATCTGAAGTCAAAAACACGAAATTCCGACCCATGCAACTACCCCATTATTGTGACCGCTGTACAATTCTCAATTTTAAGTTTGACCATTTCATTCGACGCAGAATTTAATGATCTTTCATTATGTATACGGTCAATATTTCGCTAGAAGGCGTCGTTCAGGCGTAAAAAGAGAAAAACTTTTAAAAGTCCGAAAATTTCTTGGTTTTTAGCCCACCAAAAGTTTTTCCAAGGGCTTTCGAGGTCGAAAACTTGGTTTCCCCATACTCACGTTATACCAAACGATCCTAGAAAAAATATCTCTTGTTCCATTTTTTGCAAGCTCCAACCCCTCTATTTACTGGGACCAATCATGGGAATGGGATCATGGGATTTTGGGAATTGGATTTTGTTGTCTCCCCTCTAGAGGGAGTGGACAATCATTCCTCACAACCCGTTTTCTTCGTATCCACTTCCTCTTCCTAATGTACCTAAACAGGCTGTTCTTGCATCGTCAATGTACCCCCGCTCTTCCACGAGTGGTACTGATATTTTAATAAGCCGTTACAGTACGTTCCATTATGAATATACTATTTTTTCAGGTGTTTTCCAGTTACATTTCATGAAAAAAGAGAAAATGGGCGAAGTTCACGCCAAACAAGAAGATGAAGAAAAGCTGCCGGACACGTTGTCTCCCTGCGAGAGTGCACTTTCGTCGTTGTCGAGAACTGGATGGGGGAGACTGCTGCCTGTGAACTGCACTCTCACAGCTAAAGGTATTGGATTCCCCGTGGTATACGATGTTACTGGAAAACAGTTTTCCTGTAGTCTAGCGGGTGAGAGAAAGTGCCTGAGTGGAAATCTTTGAGCTTCTTCTGCAGAAATCTTGCTTACCCAATTGCAAGAAGAATTCTCAGCTTATTGACCGATTTTCCCAGTTTCATTTTGTTATTTGAACGTTGAGAATGAGGTAATATGATTGATAACTCATAACTAGAAGTTTTGAAGGCGTAACCTCATAAAAGTTGATCTTCAATCCTCACGGCCCACTTTTCATCAACTGTAGGTTAAATTATAGCATTTCCAAGCCAAATAAAACCTTTTCCAAACCAAATGAAACCTTTTCCAAACCAAATGAAACTTTTTCCAGGTCAAATGAAACTTTTTCCAAATCAAATGAAACTTTTTCCAAACGTAGTGTATTTCTGTAAAGTAAACAATCGTAGATGAATAATATATATTACAACATTTCAGAAATTCAGTCTTAGAGATTCAATCAGTCAATGTAAGTATTGGTGACTCCCCTTAATTATCGGTTTCTCCGTGTGGGCGTGGCGAGTAGGTACCTACCCACTCACATTCAACAGTCAGAAATGTCTCAAACTTACTTGTTTCCTATTCTACTGAGGTGAGATCTACTTCGACAATCCTATGCCTAAAATTCATTGAATTTTCATTTTGGCAACTTCTTTGTACGATAGGTACAATTGCATCGGTCTGAACTTTGCTGAGTAAAGTAATTAGAGTAATTTCACTCATTTTCTTAATAGGTTCCATTTGATTTGGAAAAAGTTTCATTTGGTTTGGAAAAGGTTTCATTTGACTTGGAAACGGTTTCATTTGGTTTGGAAAAGGTTTCATTTGACTTGGAAAAAGTTTCATTTGGTTTGGAAAAAGTTTCATTTGGTTTGGAAAAAGTTTCATTTGACTTGGAAAAAGTTTCATTTGGTTTGGAAAAAGTTTCATTTGGTTTGGAAAAGGTTTCATTTGACTTGGAAAAAGTTTCATTTGGTTTGGAAAAAGTTTCATTTGGTTTGGAAAAGGTTTCATTTGACTTGGAAAAAGTTTCATTTGGTTTGGAAAAAGTTTCATTTGGTTTGGAAAAGGTTTCATTTGACTTGGAAAAAGTTTCATTTGGTTTGGAAAAAGTTTCATTTGGTTTGGAAAAGGTTTCATTTGACTTGGAAAAAGTTTCATTTGGTTTGAAAAAGGTTTCATTTGGTTTGGAAAAGGTTTCATTTGGTTTGGAAAAGGTTTCATTTGACTTGGAAACGGTTTCATTTGGTTTGGAAAAGGTTTCATTTGACTTGGAAAAAGTTTCATTTGGTTTGGAAAAAGTTTCATTTGGTTTGGAAAAAGTTTCATTTGACTTGGAAAAAGTTTCATTTGGTTTGGAAAAAGTTTCATTTGGTTTGGAAAAGGTTTCATTTGACTTGGAAAAAGTTTCATTTGGTTTGGAAAAAGTTTCATTTGGTTTGGAAAAGGTTTCATTTGACTTGGAAAAAGTTTCATTTGGTTTGGAAAAAGTTTCATTTGGTTTGGAAAAGGTTTCATTTGACTTGGAAAAAGTTTCATTTGGTTTGGAAAAAGTTTCATTTGGTTTGGAAAAGGTTTCATTTGACTTGGAAAAAGTTTCATTTGGTTTGAAAAAGGTTTCATTTGGTTTGGAAAAGGTTTCATTTGGTTTGGAAAAGGTTTCATTTGACTTGGAAACGGTTTCATTTGGTTTGGAAAAGGTTTCATTTGACTTGGAAAAAGTTTCATTTGGTTTGGAAAAAGTTTCATTTGGTTTGGAAAAGGTTTCATTTGACTTGGAAAAAGTTTCATTTGGTTTGGAAAAAGTTTCATTTGGTTTGGAAAAGGTTTCATTTGGTTTGGAAAAGGTTTCATTTGGTTTGGAAAAGGTTTCATTTGACTTGGAAAAAGTTTCATTTGGTTTGGAAAAGGTTTCATTTGGTTTGGAAAAGGTTTCATTTGACTTGGAAACGGTTTCATTTGGTTTGGAAAAGGTTTCATTTGACTTGGAAACGGTTTCATTTGGTTTGGAAAAGGTTTCATTTGACTTGGAAAAAGTTTCATTTGGATTGGAAAAAGTTTCATTTGGTTTGGAAAAGGTTTCATTTGGAAATTTCATGTCAATATGCAAATGTATCGGGAAGCTTTGAACTGTCTGGTGACCACTCAGCCATCATTCTAACTTTAAGTGAAAACGTAATACTGAAGGAACAAGATCCCCGTCTTGTCAGCAAGCACACTAATTGGGAAAACTTTCGGACTCATATTATATCAAGAGTTCAGCTGAATGTACCTCTTAGAACAGTAGAACAACTTGATAACGAAGTTTCAGAATTCACTGAACTTATTCAAGATGCAGCGTGGCGTTCAACCCCCACAATAAATGAATCAACACGAGGCACTACAATCAACTACCCAGTTGCCGTTAGGGAGTTACTGAGGAAGAAACGCAAAGCAAGGAAGAGATGGCAAGTTACTCGGTTCCCTGGAGATAAAACAGAACTTAACAGATTATCAAAAAAATTGGGCACACTTATCGATGAAATAGAGCAAGAAACACTATCAAGAAAAATTCTAAGTCTAACGGCAGATACAACTACGGATTACTCTCTGTACAAAGCAGCTAAAGGCACGGAAACGTCGAGAAAACCTCTAGGACCCATCAGGGTTGGGAACAACTGGGCGAGAAACGCAAAAGAGAAAGTGACAATATTTGCGAACTATCTCTCCCAGACCTTCTCCCCCCTGCTACAGCAGTCACCGAGCGAAGAAGTTCTGAATGAACCCCACAGAATGGATAGTATTCCAATTAAACCTGTGAAATTTAGCGAACTCGCTAATTGCGTCAAACATGAGATAAAAACCAGAAAAGCGCCAGGATATGACCTGATCACTGGTCAAGTGTTAAAAGAACTTCCGGAGATAGGATTGCGTAAGCTACTACACCTCATAAATGCAGCGTTTCGATTATATCATGTTCCGCAATCTTGGAAAATTGCTGAAGTGATCATGATATTGAAACCAGGCAAAGAACTTTCGGACGTCAAGTCCTATAGACCAATTTCACTGCTTCCGGTTCTCTCCAAGCTGTTTGAGAAGCTACTAAAGAAAAGACTCATAAACATAATAGAAGAAAGGAATTTAATTCCACAACACCAGTTTGGTTTTAGAACAAAACATTCAACGATTGAACAAGTCCATAGGATAACAGATGTAATTGAAAATGCACTGGAAAATAAACAAGTGTGTAGTGCTGTATTTCTTGATGTGTCACAAGCTTTCGATAAAGTGTGGCACGATGGACTAAACAACAAACTGCAAGGGATGTTGCCTAATCAATATTGCCAAATTCTGGAATCTTACCTCAGCAATAGATACTTCAGAATTAAAAACGAAGATGAATACTCAAATCTCAACAAAATTAGAGCAGGTGTCCCGCAGGGAAGTGTTCTTGGACCCCTCCTTTACTTGCTATATACACATGATGTTCCTCGCACATTGGGAACAACTATAGCCACATTCGCAGACGATACAGCTGTTTTGGCAGTTGCAGACACAGTTGAAACCTCTACAGTAAAGCTACAGGAAGCTACGAATGCTATTGGAGATTGGACTCGAAAATGGCGCCTCAAATTAAACGAAACCAAATCCACTCATGTGAACTTCACCAACAAAAAAATTACAAATAAGCCGCTGATATTGAATCAATGCACAGTCCCATATTCCAACTCAGCTAAGTATCTGGGAATGACACTAGATGCGAAGCTGAAGTGGAAAGAACACGTCAAAAAGAAAAAGGAACAGCTAACAATCAAATTCAGAAAACTGTATTGGCTCCTGGGCCGACATTCACAACTTAGCTCACAACAAAGTGCTGTTATACAAAACAGTACTTATGCCAATTTGGACCTATGGTATACAGCTATGGGGATGCACAGCTAAAAGTAACATGAAAATTATTCAAACGTTTCAAAATAAGATACTGAGGAGTATTGTGAATGCTCCGTGGTACATTCGTAATGATGACCTCCACAAGGACCTCAAAATTGAGACTATTAGCGAGGTAGCAAAAAGATACGCGAGAAACTACGAAAAGAGGCTTCACGCACACACAAACCCAGAAGCCATCCAGCTTCTGGACAACACTCATGAAATCCGACGTCTAAAAAGGATCAAGCCACTGGACCTTGGATGCTGAAGTGTAACTTTAATGTAGTGAAAGTCATTGGACTAACACTTGCATGAGAAACGCGTAATATATATGTGAAGTAAATATCTAGATAGTTACGTGATGTATAATACCTCAATTGTAACTAGTTGATATATTGACTAATAAACGCTTAAATATTTAAAAAAAAAATTTGGCTTGGAAATGCTATATATTTAGGAAGGTCAGGAATTGATGATGCAGGTATAGTCTTTCCGCCATGTTGGCATTCCTGTATTAAGTGTGCTTGTATGCCTGCTACCAATACTAATCATTTGACTTTATTCTTTGGTGTCTGAGTAGTACACCAAATGAAACCAGTACTATGGTTTATTTTTCAAGATAATCTGTTGTTTTCGCGTCAAAATATGTAGAATACTCTCCGGGTTTTCAAGGATACAAAATTAAGGGGGTTTCAGTCGGTTGCCGTTCGTTCCTCGTTCCGGGTTAGTATTTCCCTAAATTGCTGGGGCTCAAACTTTAAAAGTTGTAATTCTAAATTTGAAATTTTCAAGGATTTTCGAAATTTATTAGTGCATCAGTCTAGGGAATTGAACAACTTAAATATTGCGGCTGGAATCATCAAAATCGAACTATAATTGTCAGAGAAAAGTGGGAAAACGTCTGCCAAGTGAGTGTGGCACATAGCTTCCTCGTATCCATAACCCGATTTTATAGATGATCCGATGCATAGTTCTGAAAACATCAATCTTAAGTACCTTCCACTACCTTCAAAGGGGACCATCTACACGCTAATCTGGACAATCCTGATAAATTTCGTCGAAATCGGACGGAAAATGTAGAAGTTGTGGCTGTTACGAGGAATTCACGTTTGCGCATGCATAGCAATTACTATTATTCTGGGAGAGATGATTTTCATAGGGAACCATCTACAACTTAATCCGCAACATCCCTGACAATTTCATTGAAATCGGATGGAAAATATAGAAGTTATGGCTGTTACATGGAATTCATGTTTGCGCATGCGCAGAGGCTACTGTCAATCGTAAGGCCTTGATTTTCATTGGGGACCATCTGCAACCTAACTCGCATAATCCCTGAAAATTTCATCGTAATCGGATAGAAAATGTGGAAGTTATGGCTGTTACAAGGCTTTCACGTTTGCGCATGCGCAGCAGCTACTATCAGTCTGGGAGTGATGTTTTCAAAGAGGACCATCTACACGCCAACCCGCATAAACCCTGAGAATTTCATCAAAATAGGACAATAACTTCGTATAGTTTTCCGGTTACAAGGATTTCATGACAGACAGACACGGAACCAAAATTGTTCAGAAAGGTCTAAAACGCCAAACGCGAGTGGAAATTTCGATTTTGGAGAACTTTTCTTTTTCATCCTTGAAAAGTGAAAAAAAAGCTCCCGCTACCTTGGTAGACTTCGGAAGCAAAATCAAACTGAATAAACGGTTTTTCTCAGCAATTACGTTCGATTTTGATTAATCGAATTAATGTGGACGTGTTGAGATATTTGGTTGTTGAGCACACCACCTATGAATTTAGCGATAATGCTTGTCTGTTTTTAGGTCTTCCAGTTTAAGTCACTTCCTAGCTTGCCACCTATCGTTATCATTCTTATCTACTAAGTTGTCTCCGGGTCTGTTCGGAGAGGCAGTCTGGAACAGTTCAGAACCAAATCAGAGCTGAAAAGGGTGGGGGGGGGGGGTAGAGGAGAATGGACCCCTCCGAACTCCTCCGGGCTCCTCCAAACCCCTCCGAACTGTCAGGACTGCCTCTCTGAACAGACTCTCCATCACTCTTTGCTTACATTTGAATTCACTGCAGATTAATATTGGCAACAAAAAAATTATCCTTAGTAAGTAAGTATATCATTAGTTTTATTATTTAGTCATTTATCATGGCTGTGCCTGGTTTCATCTGTGTTCAGAACTGACGGAGGACATGTACACGATTGGACGAGAACCAAAATGCACCGTTTCGATCACGAAATACGACGTGAAACCTGAGCTATACAGGCAAATTAGCAAAGTTCAGTGTCGGATCAGTCGGTCGAAGGTGAATGACGACGAGTACGTCGTATTCCTGGAGGACCTCAGCTCCAACGGCACGTTCGTCAATCGCCAGAAAGTCGGCAATGGCGAAAAGATTGTCATTTCCAGCGATGACGAAATATCCTTCGCTGTAGCAGACTTCAAAGGTATAATCTTGACGATCTCTCTCCTATTACAATTAAAGGCTACCGTACAGGCCTCATTTTATTGAACTCCATTTTTCCCGATTTATGAAATTGATGAATTCTGTATCCTTCCAGTTTTCGTGTACATCGACTCAAAAGACAGCTTGCAGTGGATGCCAATTTCCCTCTCTCGCAAGTATCATGTGATCAAGCATCTTGGAGCTGGAGGATTTGCCGAAGTGAAATTGGTGCTCGATAAGGTTGGTGTAGTTGTGAACTCACAGTAGTTGGAAGGGGTTTCTAAGTTTGCCAGCTGTCAGGGAAGCCTTCCTCGCCCTTGAGGGTGAGGCGAGAAAGACGGGACTCGAAATCAATGAGGCCAAAACCAAGTTCATGGCAGTCGGAAGAGATAAAAGAGCTGGTAATGTATGAATGGGTGACTACACATTCGAATCCGTGGAGGCCTTCACCTATCTCGAGTCTGCAGTAACGAGAGGAAAGTGCTACGCAGAATAGGTATTTGGTCTTGTTTGTGACCGTGGTACCTGGTGTGCACGGTTCAACTGAGAACTTTTTAGCCTGTTTGGGGACAGGAGTATAATCGATTTTATAAGGTACTGCCGATTAAGGTGGGCAGGTCATCTAATACGTATGCCAGAGGCAGAGTTGCCCAGGAAGGTCCTCACGGGTGAACCGGGAGGGAGACGCCAGCGAGGAAGACCGCAGCTGCGATGGGTTGATGGGGTGGAGGAAGACTGCTGGAGTTTTGGAGTTCAGAACTGGCGCACTGTTGCGCGAAATGGAGAGGAATGGAGAAGTTTCTTGAGGCTGGCCAAGATCCACACTGGATTGTAGCGTCACAAAGTAGGTAGGTAGGAAGGGGTTTCTAATATGAGAAACCAGTTAAGGCCAATCATCCCGGGAATAGTTCCAGAAACAGCCACCACGTTGCGCTTCAAAATGAACTCAAACGTAGTTCTCATTTTTCTCCTCGCCTGTTCATCCAATTTTCAATCTGAAAGTTTTATTGCACTCAGCACACACATGTGAATGGCGCTCAACCCTTAACTTTTGTTAATTTCTTTAAATTGTACATTTTTTGAAATTTTATAATTTTGAAATATTTATTTTGGGCTTTTAGGATAATTTTTTCGAAAAAGTGGGATAATAGCGCACAACGGCAATTAAGTGAGAGTCTATAAAAATTGCAATTTTGAAGATAGTGTGTGCAGCGCGATCGTAAAGCGTCGAGGCGGCGAAAGCTAGGACTTCAAAAAAATCGAAGGCGGGCGAGGGCTTTCAGGGACCCAAACACGGAAGAGTTCGGGGTCAGAAGTTAATCCGGTGCGTTGACAACAACATGGGGTGGTCGGGCGGGTGGTACTTGGAAGAATCACCAGTCTCGAAATGTTTCTTGATGAATTGCCTTTTTTTCATAATCTACTTTTTTCGCTCAAGGTATCTCTGAATAACCCAGTGATAGTTCTTACAGTTGATAGTGCTATTTTTGACTACTTTCTTTCCTGTAATTTATTATGTTTTCTTGTATTAGCTATAAGCGTCGAAGTTTATGATCCATAATAATGGGAAATGCATCTAGACCTCTTCGTCCAAATCAAAAGAATTTTCAACTACATTTTTTTCGTGATGATACAAGTGTTAATTTGGAAAAGTGAGCTCATAGAGCTCAATCGAAGTATTTTAAAAAATCTACAGAATTTTATGATTTGAAAATCGGGATTGCAGCGTCGGTGTTCTATTTTCTCTTTCTAGAATTCTCTCTATCTTTTAAAAAATTCTTTACACTTTTTTCAGTTTCGAGCAAGAAAGTAAATTTTATTTTAATTCGCAACAGGTCAAAAATTATCACTTGTTGCCAAATGATGAAAATTTCGTTGTCGTAACAAATTCAAATAACAATCGTCTGCCAAGTGGGTGTGGCGCATAGCTTTCTCGTATGCTTCCCGATTGTATTGATCCGATGATAATAATTTATGTAGCTTATCTCAAAACATCAATCTCTAAGTACATTGAACTACCCTAATATGGGACCGTCTACACGTCGAACCGCACATTCTCTGAAGATTTCACCGAATTCGAGGAAAAACCGTCTGCCTAGTGGGTGTGGCACATGGGGCTTCCTCGTATCCATTACCCGATTTTATAGATGATTCGACGCATAGTTCTGAAAACATCAATCTCAAAGTACCTTGCAATACCCTCATAGGGGACCATCTACACACCAATCTGAACAATCCTAGAAAATTTCCTCAAAGTCGGATGAAAAATGTAAGTGTTACGGCTGTTACAAGGATTGCGCATGCGCAGAGGCTACTGTTGATTTTAAGGCCTTGATTTTCATTGGGGACCATCTACAACCTAATCCGCATAATCCCTGAAAATTTCATCGAAATCCGATGGCAAATGTGGAAGTTATGGCTGTTACAATGAAATCACGTTTGCGCTTGCGCAGCGTCTATTATCAATCCGGGGGTGATGATTTTCATTGGGGGCCATATACACGCTAACTCACAAAATCCCCGAAAATTTCATCGAAATCGAATGAGAAATGTAGACGTTATGGCTGTTACAAGGATGTTAGCGCATCCGCAGAGGGTACTCACTATCAATTTGGGTGCCAAGATTATCAAAGGGGGTCATCTACACGTCAATCTGAACAATACCTGAGAAATTCATCAAATTCGGGTGAGTCAAGGAAATTGACGTTTGCGCATGCGCTGTGGCTATCATTAGTCCAGGAGAGATGGTTTTCATAGAGAACCGTCTCCACGCCAACCCGCACAATCTCTGAAAATTTCATCGAAATCGGATAATAATTTCGTATAGTTATGCCCGTTACAAGGATTTCATGAAAGACACACAGGTACGAAACTAAAATAAATTGTTCAGGAAGGTCTAAAACGTAGGTAAAAAGTAGAAACAAAGCTTCCGCTACCTTGGTAGACTCGCAAGAAAAATGAAATGAAAACGCGATTCCGCGACACCACTGACCACCCAACTTTGCAGAGGTTATTTGGTTCACACGTTTTCTAAACATTGGGATCCAAGAAAACCACGCGCATGCGAGTATAGAGTACGTACAAACGCTAAGTAGTGCTGGATTACCTTGAGTTTGTACGTGTTATTTAAAGAAGCTTGAACCAGGAACCAGGTTTATAACAAGGAAAAAGAAAGATTCAAGATGCAGAGCTAATTTAATCAAGGCAAGGTAGAAAACTCAACTGACGAACAAAATGTCCTCTCACACAGGTGGGAGGTAGTGTAGCAGTGCTACCAACATTATAATACAAAACACAGTAGAATAGAGAATCCTACACTCCCCTGCAATTCTACAAACATCAGCAATAGTAATATTACAAACAGAAGTTTCATCAATAAACTCAAACATTAATGATTTAAATTTAAATTTTGAAAACAGACTATTAAAAACTTAAAAAACAGCAGCAGTCTTATAAATTCAGGAACATCATTTAACACATTATGCAATTCTAAAACTTCATGACAAGTTCATCAATGAACGGAAAAATTCAAATTGCTTTACAGCAAGAGCCTTGGTCATGATATCAGCAACTTGATGTGCTGTAGAAACGTACTCTAATCTCACTAGACCCTTTTCAACCAAATCCTTCACGAAGTGATGTCTAACATCAATATGCTTAGAACGCTTGGTTTCATAAGTTGCGGCCATCTTAATGCACGCTTGATTATCCTCATAAACCAAAATTTCACATTGCAATCCATCACCGACAATATCGCACAACACTTGCTTTAGGAACATTATCTCTGTTAAGCAGTCAGAAACAGCATAATACTCAGCTTCAGCACTACTTAGTGCCACATTAGTTTGCTTTTTAGACCTCCAACTAACAACATTATTATTCAATTTAATTATATATCCACTAATGCTCTTTCTATCATTAATATCATTTGCAAAGTCTGCATCTACGAAAGCAGTAACTTTGAAAAAAGAATCAGACTTCTTAAATTGCAAACTCAAATCTCTAGTGTGCTTGAGATATCTAATGACCTTTTTAAGATGATTCCAATGAGTTGAATCATATGCATTTTGGAACTGACTAAAAAACGTTATGGCAAAACATAAATCAGGTCTCGAACCAATCATTAGGTACATTAATGACCCTACGAGTTCCTTATAGGGATATTTATGATTTTCAATATTTTTAGCAAATTTTAGCTGGAGCTTTGGTTCCATGGGTACAACTGATGGTTTACTATCACCCATTTCAAATTTCGAAATTATTTTATCAATCAGGTCCCTCTGACTCACCTCCAAACCACTCTTACTTCTTTTAATATTTAAACCCAGAAATGTAAATTCATCGTCATTGCTCAAATCCTTGATTTTAAATTCTGATTTTAGCGTATTTTTAACTTCCTCAAGCTCTTCAATATTTTTTGAGAATAGTAAAATATCATCAATCCAAATTATTAGGAAAATATTAGATTTGAAATACAGACATGGATCAGATAGGCTTCTTTTGAATTTCATACTTTGAAGTTTTGCATTAAGAACAGTATACCAACATTTAGGGCTACATTTAAGACCATAAATACTTCTTTTCAATTTACATACATACTTTTCGTTTTCCACTTCCAGTCCCTGAGGTACTTTCATGTAGATAGGTTTCTTCAACACACCATTCAGGAATGCATGGTCGAAATCAACACAGTGAAGGACGAGATCCCATTCGACAGCAATGGCGAACAGAATTTTCAGGGAATTCATCCTGGCGACTGGTGCATAAACCTCTTCATCTAGGGACGACTTTTGAAGAAATCCCCTGGCAACCAGTCTTGCTTTCTTCACTTCTTTTCCTTCATCAGGTAAACAACTCCAAAATTGGAAAAACTACACAGGAAAGTGACGAAGTAGCTGTAATTATCAAACGTAGCTGGTGTAATACGTCCACATACATCTGTTGAAACACACTCAAGTATACTAGTTGCTTTTCTTTCTTCAGGAATAGCTTTCATAAAAGGTTTTCGTGTTTGCTTTGCTTTCAAACATACCTCACATATTTGTTCATCTGCAGGATATCTACTAGAGTGACCCATGCGTCGATGAAGTAGCGTAGAAGAATGGGCAGGATTTGCAACAGCAGGGCTCCTCACTTTCAAAGTCACCCAAAACAAACTTCCACGTCTATTACCTACCAAAACAAGTTTATTATGTTTGTAGATTCGAGCACAATCACCATCAAAGTTTATTTGCAGACCATTATCTACCATCTGCTTCACAGAAAGCAAGTTGCATGATAAATCACTACAACTATGTACGTTTAGCAACGAAAGATTCAAGCTGTCAACTGTTGTGATGTGCAGATCACCAATTGTAGTTGCTGTGATCGATTCACCCTCTTTCGCGACGCCGATTTTTTGCACAACTTTCTTAGAGTTCACGAGAAAATGTTCGAACTCCGTTTTAATTAGGTGATGAGAACAACCGGAATCGATGCAAAAGTTTATAACAACGTCATTTGCGGCAAAACATGGCACGATTTGGCGAGAATCGGGAGCAATCGGTTTGTTTACAACTTTATCTGATAAGAAGGCAATCTCTTCTTCTTCTTCAACTTGGGTTGTATTGGCTGTCTTGTTCGAGGTTGTTCTTGAAGGACACTCGGCTCGAGTATGCCCACGACCGGAACACTTGTGACAACGTCCACGAAAAACAAAGTTTGTTTGGTTCTGGTTGGCATCACTGCTTCGCGAATTCCAGCTGGAAGATGGTGTGACGTCACCACGACTGCGACCGGCAAAGTTGCGTTTCCCTCGTGTAAAATGGCTTCCACGACGTTGATTCGCATTTTGTGATGACGACCGCGGAAAATTTTTCGAAGTTGCAAAGGCATTTCCGTCATCTTCCTTGCTTGACACAGTCATTTTTCGAATCCGCTCTTCTTCAGCAAGCAGCTTGTTTCTTACGAATGGTGCAGCAATAGCTCCTTCTTGTCCTTTCCCATCATCAACTGCACTTAGGAGAACGTCAATCGAAGTAACGACGGAATGATAGCTTTCCGGCATCATTGCCAACAACTGAGTGATATATTCGCGAGAATCCATGGTACCTCCGCTATCCTTGAGTTCATTTACCGTTTTATCGTACTCGATCAAGTATTCATTCAGACTTGACTTGCCATCAAAATTCATATTTCGAAGTTTCGTTTGGATGCTCACTCGTGATAGGGTACCGGTTCTCACGTACGTTGACTTTAATACATCAATCATTCCCTTTGCAGTGGTTTCCTTCTTTATTATTTCAAGGCAACTATCTGAGACGCATTGCACGATGATATCTTGTGCTTTGGCATCATCGAGCTTCCATAGCTTCAATAAAGCGTCCTCCTTGGGTTTCTCACTTGAAATTTTATCCAAGACCCCATTTCTTTGTAACAACTTCTCAACACGAAAAAGCCAGTTCTCAAATCCGCTTCCATCGAAAAGCTTAATGCAGGTGGGCTGCGAGGAGGTAGTAGTTGATAACATCATCTCGAGTTAGGGAAAATTCGACCTAGGGATGACCACGAGACTTCACGAACGCCAACGGACGAACGAACCTACACAACCAAGCCGCGCGAACCTACACACTTCCAAACTTTTCGACACGAATTACTGACACTTTTCGAACGATTTTTTCCTCTCTGGTCCTGTTTGCTATCGCGTAATCTGGGACCGATAACCTAAAGAAGCTTGAACCAGGAACCAGGTTTATAACAAGGAAAAAGAAAGATTCAAGATGCAGAGCTAATTTAATCAAGGCAAGGTAGAAAACTCAACTGACGAACAAAATGTCCTCTCACACAGGTGGGAGGTAGTGTAGCAGTGCTACCAACATTATAATACAAAACACAGTAGAATAGAGAATCCTACATTATTTTCATGATTTTTCAAGAATGATGTGAGTTTAGGTGTTGCCTACCCTGTGATTTTCATCAAGTTCGAATCATTAGTAACCACTGTCGTTCGCAAACAAATTCATGTAACAAATTATTAGCAAATTGCCCCCAAATTGATTGCACCTTATGTGCATGCTAACGTAAATTCCTTGCCGTAGGAACCCACAACTTCCACAGATATCTTAGGATTCCGTAGGATAAGTAGGGATGGGTGCAGGTTGGACCGTGGAAGTTCCGCTATAAATTTCTTCTCCGTCAAAATAATCACGTAAATCCAGCATTCAAATCTCGGATACATCTAAACAAAAGTTTCTTACTACCTAGCCATACATGAAATGAATACGAAGAAGCTATGTACCACTTCCACTTGGCTAACATTAAATGTTCCAAATTTTGGAAACACGCCGATTAGATTGTAAAAAGCGTGATCTTCCGTGGCCCATTCACAAACTACCAGCTAAATTTGAGTAAAATCGTGCAAATAGTACACAGCGCACCCGTTCCTACCTAGATGGAATTCAAAGAAGATTGTCTCGAGGCTGATGCGCAACAATCGTGCTAATTTAATCTATATCGGATCTTGTTTCCTCATAGTTCAGCCCGGAACGAGGACACAGACAGACGTTTACCATTGATAGACCCAGAACCAAAGTTGTTCAATGAGCTCTAAAACGAAAAGAAAGGGAAAATGTTTGTTTCTGATGTTCTAAATGAAAAATATTATGACCACAAATTTGGTCCGGAAACATCTAATTTCATATTCTGTGTTGGTACGGCTAAGATTACGAGTAAAAGTTTCATAGAATATTTCCAAGGGAAATGCCAGTTTTAGTCACCTTGATTTTAGGAGGAAGGTACCTACCTAAAGGAAGTATCTTACTTACCTAACATCAATCTCCAATCAAAATATGTTCTTTTTTTTGGGTGATATAAACAATTTTTATTATTCTCGTAGTTTATTTTATTATTTCTATTATTATTTATTATTATTATTTTAAAAATATTTTCATTATTATTATCTCAATTTTATTTATTCTCGTAGTTTCGCAAGTAGGAAGGAAATAAGTACGCAGATAAATAGTTATAACATGAAAAGGTAGGTAGGCTTCTGATTACCGTCAGACGAACTGCCATACCTACACCGAAGTTATTCAGGAAGTTCCAAAATTCAATCAATGTGAGAGGAAATTCAGAGCGAAGAAACGAGCAGACTTGAAGTCACAAAATCGTAATCAGAAAGAACTAACAAGAATCGGGGTCCGTGTTGTGAGGGTTGCGGAGGGGAAGGTGACAACAAGTTTAAAGTCCAGAGGCGTAGGGGGGTCAGCTGCTAATCACCGCTCTCTTCTTAGAAATTCCTTTGTTCTTCACCGCCGACGCTTTACGACCAATATATTCAATAAATTTCAAATAAAAAAATATTTTCGTACTCAGGTGAGTTAGAGGTTTGGCGCTATAACCGCAGATTTTGAAAAATGTGAAATGATTTTCAAAATTTGAACTTTAAAATTCTGAATAAAATTGAAATTACAATTTTATTTTGAAAATTTTAGCAGAGCGCCATTTGGAAACTAATAATGAGTACATTCCCGTTTTCAAAATGAAAATCGCTTGAACTGGTGGAGAGATAAACTAGAACTACGATTGCCCCTTTTTCTTCAATCTCCGGTGCTGCCATCTGGTGAAAAAAAATCTTATTAAAATCGGGGATGATTGGCCTTAATCGCGTAACGTAAAATAAAATAATTTAAAACCAATGGTATCACCGGGTTTGACTGTTCCACTACTCTAAAATTAGAATTTTGGAGAAATTGAATGAATACAAACAAAATAATTGAACTTAGCCTTTATTAAAACACCCCAACAACTAACATACACACTCAATAACAAACGTTTAAACCACACCTGCAGCATTAGTTTATCTATCCTCCACTAGGGATAGTAAAGCGTTTTTCCCTTGAATCACCTGCTTCACATTCTAGAGCTTTATCAACATAGATTCCTGAGCTTATCTCTTCTGATTCAAGGAACTATTGCTACTGGTGTGGTTAAGACGTTCGTCTCAAAATGGTGTGTTTCAAGCAAGGTACCCAGGTATTACCATGAACTTTTTATTTGTGCAAACTCTATACGAAATGCAGGAGTCAATTCTATAACTAATTTGCTACAAAATTTGCCTCGGAAAGGACGAAGGGAAAAGGTGGGTGAGCGGCACAGTAGATAGCGAGGCCTCTTGAAACACTGTCTTAGCCAAAACTGAACAGATCGTCTTAGCCAGAGTGATGATTTCGTTGAAAAAGTTCACGTTTTTCCGCGTTCAAACACTAATTTTTGTAGTAAGTCCCTCTTTATAAATAGAAATGGCTAACCCGTTGACACAGTTTTTACCACTCTTGCATCTTAAGAAATATTGGTTCTCATAGTTCAATGGGGAATTTACCTCAATTTTAGATTCTGGAATTCATTCCCTTCAAATAATTTAATTTTGGTTGAGAAAAAGTTCTTCTTTTAGTTAAGAAAGGATTTCATCGACTTTTTCTGGTACCTCCGTGATTCTGGGATCGTAAGCTATTGGGATCTTCCCTGCACACTATGGTTTTCTTCCATATCAGTGAATCCTGTTTCGTAAAAAAAGCGAGGCAAATTTCCCGTTTCCCATTGAAAAAACTCGAGGTTTTCCAAGTTAGGTGAAATTTTCATTCCAGAGGGCTTTTTCATTTCTTGAAATTTCTTGATCTTTCCATTGATAACCCCAATTTTTTTTTTTTTTTTTCCTTACCAAACTTTTTTTTCGGAATAACAATTTATTTTTATTCTAAAAAATGTGAAGTCTTGAAATTCCTTCTGGTTGACGTTTCGTGTCGGACCGGGATGGTGGTTAGTGGCGAAGCGTCATAGGTAGTCTTTCTAATCTTTGAGAAGAGGAAGAGGAGCTCCATTCTCGAGGCCTAAAGACCTAACTTCCTCCTTGTAATCTTTGAGAAGAGGATGAGGAGCTCCATCCTCGAGGCCTAAAGACCTAACTTCCCTCCTGGAGCCACGAAGACGTAAGGCTACTGCTCTAATGATTGCAACTGCACTTTTATTCGAATCCACCCAGCAACCACGGATATCGGCTTGTCCAATTTTTCTGCTATTGTGTGGGTGCGACCTCTTTCAAACAGTTCAAATTTTAATTTACAAAGCAAATTAAACGGAGTTATGACCAATTTAGTAAAGTAAGTTTAAAATCACGAAATTAACCTTTAAATTGAAATAACTCGGAAACGAAAGTTTCTAAAGAAAATTTGAAGTGGCACTTTAGTTGCAAATTAGTTGTAGAATTGACTCTTGCAGTTTGGCTGACCTGTTTTGTTTAAACCCTCAACTGGGAGTTAGGTGGGGGAAAATGTCTCATTCTCGCTTCTTCAGTCTCTTCAGCCACGGCGAAATTTACTCGAATCTTTCTTACCTACAGCTGTGAATAAAATGAATATAATTCATCAGATCTCTTGAAGACTTTTTTCTTGTTTTTCAGAAGTCGTGCACGAAACTCGCAATCAAAAGGATATCGAAGAGCACAGTCAAAGAACACACGATTATCAACGAAATCAACATACTCCGAGGATTAAAGCACGTAAGAAATTCAGAATTTACACATTTTCGGAAGAACGATTGTGAGGTATTGTAGTGGGGAGTGCGTCAAGTCTAAAACTAATTCTTTACATGCAAAATACGACAGAATAGCCGAAGATCTGAGAGAGTCTTTCACGCCACTCGTAATTTCACGCGAGTATGACGCTTTTCTCAAGAATGCCTCCCTACGCCTTGCCAATAAATGGTCCAAATCCGCGACTGAAAACTCAATTCTCCGTCCATCGAGCGGTTTCCATGAGGTCCAGGGAAACAAGTCCGAAGACTCGGACTGGAGGACGGAGCAGCAATTTGGCTCCCACAAGATTAACGCCTCATACATTCACGCTCGCAATTAAAAAAAAAACCTTTGGCATAAATCAATTTAAATTTTTGGCATACCAATTTGAACTTTTGGCAACTAAATTTAAACTTTCGGCAAATCCATTACATTTCGACAACTACTGGAGTCCTTGTCTACCTTTATTCCTTCTACAATGTTCAATAGAGTGTTTTTCTCTCTCTCTCTTTCAATTCTTTACATTTTAATTTGAAAGTAATCGCGAGTTTAGCTCCCAACTCGTCGATAGGCGATGGTTAAATTTTGTTGGATTCCAATGTAAACAACTCCACCTAAGTTTAGTGACATACCTACCTACTACGCGGCTCCGGTTTCTGGTTCTCTGCAGCCACGAAACCGAGGGGGAAAACCTTGTCTGGAGCTACATGACGTACTGTGCAGAAACCGTGAGATACTTCACTTAGTTCTTATTAGAGAGTTTTTGGCAACCACTAACGGGCCTGTGGAACCTCTTCACAAAGCTCGGAGTTTGCGGGTGACGATGAATTTGCCTCCCGACAACAGCGGGCTTATCAGTGGGTTTATCAGTCACCAAAGTTAACGGAGGTTTATGTATACCACTGTTAACTTTAACGATGGGATAACTTATGGATACTATAAAGGTGCCGTTTATCAGTGCGAAATTTACACTCGGGTAACTATTAACTGGCTAGTAACTGTTAACTGTCTGTTAGGCCGAATAATCGATTATGCATAGAAGAAATACTTCTTCCATGCAATAAAATCTAGCTTCCTCCACATAAAAAAATCGTTTTTGCAGCGTGTTTTGCATCAGAAAAAAGAATAAATTAGAAGAGGATGAAGCAATGTGCTTTGTTTTTGTGTTTTCTTTTCTCGATCTCGGTACCTATTTCCTTCTTGGCACGGCAGAACCTATTGTTTTTTGTTGAAAATTGTTTGGTCATGACAAGATCCCGGCCACCGAGCCACTATGTCCAGAACTTTCAAATTTGCAGACGAAATATTATGTATGTTAATAGAGAATTAGGTACCTATCCTTTTCTATTTCATAAATTTTCGGCGTGTGACCCTCCTGGCGACTGAATTTTCACATGCGTGCAGTCCATAGCTCCAGGAAACCTGGCTTTTTTGTTTTTTAAATAAAATTCCATCCGAGATTGAAATAATACTTCCTCGGTTGCTGGTATTCTGATAAATTGGGCGGATAGCCTGGCAGTTCCCAGGGACACCTGCTTGACAATTTTACAGGCAGAGCTTTTACTGACGCCACTAAAGTCGCCGACAGACACCAACAAGGTTTTTTATTCTTTTATCCAATCAAAATCTCATCAAAAAATCGCAATCGTCCTACTTTTCCAAATGGCCAATCCGCGATCAAACTATGTTGCCGCCTTTCTTCCTTCCGCCTTCTTCCCCACTGCAGGGGAAGACCATAAACATACATCTTCGTCGCAGCTTTCTGAAAAAGAGCCCCACACATCCATTTTCGATTGTAGCATAATTCACTAACAATCAACAACACAATTTGCAAAAACGAACGTTCTGGGAAACAAAAACACGAGAAGTGACTCTTTGAGGTTAAAAAGCCTTGCATAAATCGAGTTACCCCCCTGTAACTTTTTATCCGGTCCTTGGACGACCAGTTAACTTTAAACTACGGATAACGGCTATCTGGGGACTGATAAACGCGTACGATTGAGTTACCCGATGACCATCGGATAAATCTGCTTTACCGGGGGGTAAAAAGTGACTGATAAACCGGCCCTTAGTTCTTATTAGAGAGTTTTTGGCAACCACTAACAGGCCTGTGGAACCTCTTCACAAAGCTCGGAGTTTGCGGGTGACGATGAATTTGCCTCCCGACAACAGCGGGCGATGATGAAAGGGTGCCCCCAGACAGTCACCTGTTCCTAAAGGCCCACCGTCACGAGCCCCCCCCCCCCCCTCCCCCCACCTGTCCATAGTTAACGGGCTTCCTCCTTCAACTGGGTAGCATCCTCTGTTGCTCGCGCTAGTCTCCTCCTAACGGGCCCCGTCAGATTTAGGCACCAAAAACTCTCTATTGTCCTGAGATTAGCACTTCATGCAAAATGCTGAGGACAGGTGTCCGTTCCCATCCCTTGTATTCTTAGGGCCGTTTTCACCAACATTTTGATCGAAGTTCGAGGGCCGATTCAACTACTGAACCGAGAAAATGGGTTTCACCAGAGGCGATCAACGCCTTCCTCGGTTCATCCGGCGTTTGGCGCTGATCGCTCAATTTTGGCTGGTTAGTCGGCTTGATCTTCGTTTAAAGCGATGGACGTGGACGCCATTGTTATTTTTCCTATTCCGTCGAGCTGTAGTTTTTTCGTCCGTGTTTTGCTCGAGTTTTTATCATGTCACGAGCTTTGGTGCGCACCTTCTCGTAGGTATCATACGGGAGTGAGAAAGGACAACGAAATTGTGAACCATTTCATTATTCGTGGACCCAAACAAATCCATCGCAGGACGTCGCTATTTCAGCCTACAAGTTTCGTTACCATCTCAGATATTTCCGTTTCCCAGTTGCTGTGTGCATTTTACGTACCTATTGTGAGTAGTTGGTTTCGCTGATGTTAATCATTATGAAAATAAAATTGTTACATACCTAAAATTTATTCTGGTGAGTACATATTTTTTCACAAGATCCCCCTTCATATTTCTTTTTTTTCTCTAGGTGTTTACTACAGATTGCTTACTTACGTCGTTAAATTCTTGTATTGTTGTTTGATTGAATCATTATTCTTATTATTTGATTACGCATTATCTCACATAATGATGCAGAAAATTCTTTTCTCATTATTTACCTACGAATTTATTTTTGTTTGCACCATAATCAGCATAGGTAGGAGAAATAAGAACCGAGTTGTTGGAACATAAGACTTGGAGAAATGTGTAGGCAGATGAACAAAACAATTCATACGTATCACGTTTTATTGAATACAATTATTATCATTTTAATTAATTCATTCTTATAAAATGCGTACATAAAATTTTAGTACCGATCGTAGTAGTATTTCATGAATGATGAAGTGATAATGGGTTTTGTTGACAAGTAGAATGAAATTCACCTTATTTGTTCAGAAAAGACGTCATTGACACAGTTCGTAGCCTGTTATCCGGAATCTGAAACATAAATTTGCATCCGCACATTATTAGGCAGTTAGCTATGTCTACTAGCTCAGAGTAGTTGAAAGTACCGGTGAGTCGGTACCTATATGGTTTAGGAGTCATGCAGTAAGGCACATTTGTAGAAAAACCCGGAGAGCCTGGAAGAGGGAATCACCAGTTAAAGTAGGTAAAGGTACTCACGCTGATGAAGTGGGTAGACGTCCAATCGAAAATCTGTACTCCAACAATGATAATGAACTTATGAAGAACACAAATTATAGCGCTGAAAGAGGATAGTTGACGGATTGATGAAATATCACGGATTGAATGAAGTCAAAACTAACGAAAAAGTGATTCTGCGGGAAAACTGTCACAAAACAATTTCGTTATCTCCCGTATCACCAATTCACTGCCTTCCAGATCAGAGTTGTACGACTGATTTTCGATGCTTCGATGGTGAAGAAGAAGTTTACCAGAGATCAACGAAAACGCCATTCCTGAGAACTCGTTCAACTTGGTGAAACCAAAAGAAATTTTGACTGGAGATCAAACACAGTTTTCGTCGAACGGAGTTAATGGATTGTTGGTGAAAACGGCCCTTAGTTGAAAACAGGAAGGCAGTTGTTACATCATTCGCATTTTCTCTCTTTAAAAGGAAGAGGGGGGGGGGGGGTTAGTAGATTTGTGTAGGTAGATGACCTCCAGCGTCCACCCATCTGTCTTTTATTTGACAAATTGAGGAGGCCGTAACATCCTGAGTAGCATTTCCTATGCTCGATAGCCAAATTATAACCAATGGTATTCACGATACTAGAAAACAACCATTTAAACGAGTAGTCATGTCAATAGTGTAGCAGTGTCTTTGTCAACAGCAGTGCCTTCCGAGAGGGTCATGGTTTTCATTGCTTTGGCATGTGTTTTCCGCAGCCCTGCATCGTTGAATGGGTCGATGTAGAAGAGACGATGGAAGACGCCTTCATCATCATGGAGTACCTTCCTGATGGAAATCTCCTTCAGATGCTCCAAAAGAACAAACGTCTGTCGGAACCGCTCACCAAACTGATATTTGCGCAGTTGGTGTGGGCTGTCAAATACATGCATGAACAGAGGATCACGCATCGCGATATAAAAGTGAGTTTATTTCCTCGTAAGCTGATTCTTGCCATTTCATGCATTCATTTTTACGGTTTCGTCTATAAAACTTATGGCAGCCAAGTGACTTGGCAGTATCTGTAGAGGAAGGGCAACTCCCACTGGGTGCGCGAGTAGTAAAAGTAGTTTCTCGTACGTCCAATAGAGTGCTCTGATTAAAATTACCTTCGCATGATTGATAATGTTCAACATTAATGAATTTTGTTGTTGAGGTGGATGATATGTCTTCTGTCTGATAAGAGATAATGTCGAAAAGACCCCTTTTTCTAATACAAAAAGGACCCGATAAACCCAGAGTCGTTTCACCCACCAACAGAAAAAATGTAAACAGGTGGCACTCGTAAAAAGTTGGCGTGATCTCTCCAAGGTAATTTTAATCAGAGCACTCTATTGGATGTATGAGAGACTACTTTTCCCACCAGCGCGCCTAGTGGGAGTTGCCACCTCCTCTATGGATACCGCTTAGTAGGCAGGTGCTACTCAAATCCAGGTAAAGTCAATGATAGCCAATGATAGCAAATGATAACACGTCAAAGCCGTTGAGGCCATCCCCCCCCCCCCCCCCACATATATGCAGCCAAACACAAGTTGTTATCCATATAAAGAAGAATATCAATCTGTGGCTAAGTATGTTGCTCAACTGCAACTATAAATGCGATATAAAAGTGAGTTTATTTCCTCGTGAGTAGATTCTTGCCTTTTCACGGTTTCGTCGTTCATCACAATTTTTTATAGTAACAAACAGAACCTCAAACTCGAGGCTAGTTCGACTTTAAAACTTACAGCAGCCAAGTGCTACTCAAGTCCAGGTAAAGTCAATTATTATAGCCAATAATAATCAAGTCAAAGCCGTTGAGGCCACCTCCCCCCCCCCCCCTCCCAATATATGCAGCCAAATACAAGTTGTTATCCATATAAAGAAGAATAGCAATCTGTGGCTATGTATGTTGCTCAACTGCGAGTTAATACGCAATGAGAAGGAGGTACGACGTTGCCAGATCCAGGTTAGTGTTGGCAACGCTGTGATCTGAGATCTGTGTCCTGAGATTGAAGGGGTTGAATTTCACCCCTCGACGCCATTTTCGGTGGGACGGAGATGCGATGTAGTTCACCTCTCGCCTGCAGGTAGCGCATGAAACCAGAGCCCCCTTTTAGCGCCCTTCTTCCAAAATTATAGAACTTTGTTTGAACGTTTTCTCCATTATTCTACAAGTAGAAATGGGGGGTGCGCCTTGATTTTTTTCGATTTTTAATCGAAAGTAGACCTCATCCTGAGAATTTCGGTACAAACCGCGACCTTCTAGCATGAGTAGATCTGTTTCTATGATTTTTCAAAGTTTCGACCGTTTATGACGTCACGCGCCCCTCTCGCCTGGGCGGGACCCCCCAGCCCTCTGTGACGTCATAAACGGTCGAAACTTTGAAAAATCATAGGAAAAGATTTACACACGCTAGAAGGTCGCGGTTGGTACCAAAATTCTCGGAATGAGGTCTACATTGGATTAAAAATAACAAAAAACAGTTTTTCCTACCCAGGCGCACACCCTATTGTCTTTGAATTTTCAGAGGATTTAGTCTCCTACAGTGCTACATAAAGAAAGCTTTTATCCCCAAAAAAGTGTCACTAAAATTTAAATTTTCCATTTTTTTTATTTTTTGGACATTTTGGCTTTTATGTATGAAGTATTCAATATTTAGAAATCAGTATTTAATATTTAGAAATGAATTTAGAAATTTTTTGTGAGAGGAAAAAATGAACAAAGAAAACGTGAAAACTATGATTTACCTCATAGATTCGAGAAACTATGAGGGTAAAAAATGTTGTATTATTTAGGACTAGCTGAAAAGCCTACTAAAAGAGCAGGCAAAGATGATCCCTCCGACTCCTCTCGCCTCCAACTCCTCCCGCCCCCAACCCCTCCAGCCACCAACTCTCCCCACTCCCACGACCCCTCCAACCCCTCCCTGCATACATACGTACGTACGTACGGTTGGCGTTTTATATTATTAGATTTAGAGCACCCCAAAACTTGTATCAGATCTTCTAATCAGACTTTTTTTGTTGAGCTTTTTTACATGTTGAGTAACTTTTCTATCTTCTGTTTAGCCTGAAAACGTTCTGTTGTCCATGAAACGAGGGGGGCTCGTTGTGGCTAAAATTGCTGATTTCGGGTTGGCCAAAATCAAGGATTCCATGACCCGACTGAAAACGGCTTGTGGGACCCTGCAGTACACCGCTCCTGAAGTCCTCTTGTCCAGAGGAGAGCAAGAATACTCCAATAAAGTGGACATGTGGGGTTTGGGCGTCGTCTTGTATGTGTGGTAAGTTCAACTTACCTTTCGGATTTATACTTGGTATTTCGCTCATTTGAAGAAATAATAGGGGTATTCATGGTCTGATTCGATCGTCGAATCGTCGTAAACTCGAGGGTCTCATGAGGCTCCCACATTTTCTCCCGTCGAATCGTCGAAAATCGAATTGTGCGTAGCGCTCCTTGCGGCATCAGACGATAACCAAATTAATTTCCTTTTAGTTGAAAAATGATAATACTCCAGAGGTTCCTAATAAATCCTATTAGAAAGTTCCTAGTATACGAACGAAAAAATCTACGGCTAGAATTGAAACAGGATCATGCTTCAGACTTCTGAATATGTACCTACCGATGAGGAGTCTTGTCTCAAAGAAAAACCTTTGCTACTTCCGTCACACAATTCTGAACGCATTTTGGTCCTTAACTCATGGCTGAAACATGTTCGATGCTAGTAAGGAGAATGCTATGCTCGCTTTAATGCCAGCAAGCAACATTTACACTTCTCCAGCACACCATCAGATGGTTTCGTTTTTCCTTAGCCACTTGGGTACCCACTTCGAACAGAATAAAAACGAAATAAACAAACGGAAAAACGGAATAAAAAACAAAAAAGGTGTTGTAACCCCTTTTATCACTAAGGGAACCCTCGAAAGGGAGCAGAAGAATCTAAATAAGAGTCTAATAGAGAGAATCAAATAAAGATACTTCATGGGCCTATTCTGTACTGCTATTATGAATCAATGCGGATACAACTTACCTTAGCTGTCTGTATTCCCTGGAGATGTAGAGCTGCCACCACCTACTTAGAAAGTAGGAACTAGTCTGTTGACTAGTTGAAGTTAAGTTAATAAAATGAAGTTAATGTTGTCAAGTGAAGTTACGTTAAATTGTTGATAAAGCAAAGCAAGTGAATTTACTGTAAAAATACCTATTACTGAATTTACTGGTGAAATATACCTGGTCAGTAGGAGATAAGCCAGTGAAAGATAGAAGTACTTCCGTATGGGATTTGTATTGTCAATCCGTGAAATAAAATATATGTTTCACAACTCAATCCTTACTCTCTACTATCTCTACCTATTCCTACTATCACTCTTACTCTCACTCTCTCAATATCAAAAGAAATACTCTACTTGGTAGACAAAGGTGGACTAGTGGTGGACACTTGGTGTACACCACGTGATGACAAGAATTTAATTTTACAAATGAAAATAAATGAAATGTTACAATTTAAAATACAAGGGGGAAATTATGGGAAGGGCCATTCTCAGTCTCTGTCTATTATCGTGGTATTATAAGCGCCAGCTCGCCAGTTTATAGAAGGAATTCACTTAACCTAATCCGTCGAAAAATGTCTATATACAAAATGATGTGGATGAATCCTACCAGTGAAAAGTCTGTTGATGGGCAGGTGCTGTTGCAGTCTTGTCTTGAAGTGGAGAAGTCGAAGTCAGGGTGAAACCAGAGTGAACACAGCAAATGTTGGGGGGCCCCTGTCTCGGCGGGCTTGTACTCTCGGCCACTTGGAGGTTACTCATAGAATGAGGAAGTCAGGGCTGTGCGTGGGGGTCCTTTGGTTTGGAGGGGGTGGCTCGTCGGCGGGGCACATGCGCGGAGAGAGGTGGACGCGATGGTGGCGCTTCCGGTGTTGGCTGGAAGAAGCTGGTGCTGGGCACTGGTGGCGCCATCGGTGTTGGCTGTTGGAAGCTGGAGCTTGGTTCTGGCGGCGATCCGGCTGATCGGGCCCGCGCGCGTTTGAATGTGGCAGTGGGGCGGCTAACAGTAATCCTTAGGGGAGGAACCCGGGGATTACAGTGTTGTTGAAAGAAAAACTCAAAATGAAAGGACGAGAATATCTGTTTGTTGATGTTATGATAGCTGCTTCACAGAACTGCCGCTAGCCCTAGGATCACATTTTGTAATTCGACGTCGAATCTCGATTTACGACGCCTTCAGCCCGTGCTAAATCGAATCGTCGTATTAGCCGGTGCGCATGCGCACTGACTCTCGTCGAATCTCCCAGACCATGAATGAATACCCCTAGTGTCATATTTCAAAATGTTCGATTTTCGGGTTTCCAAAAAAAGGACTCTCTAGATGACTTACAGAACTATGCTTACAGAACTAGTCGTGAGATGGCGTTGTGTACATTGTCGTACCTCTCCACCACCTGTAAAATATAGCTGGAAACAGTGTCACATCTCAGTTGATCACTGTTATGGCCCACATAACAAGTAATTAGTTCTTGAATAATGAAGATACACGAGGGCCCCAGTGAGTCATCACCGACAGGGAGAGACGAGGTACAAGGGAACACGTCAACATGATGTCACCCTTCCACCTCTCTCTCCCCAGAGAAATTTCCTACAGTATAAAAGGATCTACGTCAGACGGATTGGGAATGGGGTCCACTGAATGATAAACTCCTTCTTCGCCGAGCTTTCGGTTGATACAGGGTGTCCCATATGTTATCCACCAAACTTCGGGAGTCAATTCTACAAATAATTTGCAACAAAAAGTGTCTCTTAGCAATTTTCTTTTAACCCCCTTAAAATCCGACTTTTTTGACTTTTAAGATTTTTTCGTGTTTTCGACCTTACACCTTTAAAACGGTCATAACTCCCTTAAATTGCACTCAAAAATTAAAAATAAGGATACCGTTGGAAAGAGCGTGAAATTTCTCAATACATGAGCCGTTGACAAATTGAGAAAAACTGAACGCTAGAGTAGTTTTTTACCTCAAACATGAAAAATAGTCAATTCCTGTTTTTTTCAAAAATGTTGATGATTTTTCCCCATGGAAACAAGGTATTTGCCAGAGGGGCTCAAAAGCTTAAAAACTTCTCCAATTCATCAGCTTTTCAACGGTCACCCAATTTTTAGTTTCACTGTGGAATTTGAGGGAGAAAATGGTGTTTCAATGCGAAAAAACTTTTTTTTCAACGAAATCGACGGTTTGACGTGGTGCTTGGGAGGAGGGGCGGCGGAGCAGACACCGGATTCCTCCCGTCCAACCGTCAATTTCGTTGAAAAAAATGCACGTTTTTTTCGCATTGAACCACCATTTTCTCCCTCAAATTCCACAGTGAAACAAAAAATTGGGTGACCGTTGAAAAGCTGATGAAATGGAGAAGTTTTTAAGCTTTTGAGCCTCTCTGGCAAATACCTTGTTTCCATGGGGAAAAATCATTGAACATTTTTGAAAAAAAAAAGGAATTGACAAATTTTAAAGTTTGAGGTAAAAAAAACTACTCTAGCGTTCAGTTTTTCTCAATTTGTCAACGGCTCATCTATTGAGAAATTTCACGCTCTTTCCAACGGTATCCTTATTTTTAATTTTTGAGTGCAATTTAAGGGAGTTACGAACGTTTTGAAGGTGTAAGGTCGAATACAAAAAAAGATTAAATGTCAAAAAAGTCGGATTTTAAGGGGGTTAAAAAATTGCTAAGAGACATTTTTTGTTGCAAATTAGTTGTAGAAACTACTCCCAAAGTTTGGTGGATGACATATGGGACACCCTGTATATTACCTTCTTCAGGGCTGGAAGGATGGTTTACTCAGTGAGCATACCAAGAGTCATTTTGAAGGGAGTTGGTGAAGATGCCACCATAATTATTAAGGATTAAATTTTATGATATCTATTGAATGTGACAATAACTTTAACATCAGTATTCAGAACAAAATAATTAGACAAATATAGATAGATATTTAGTATAGATAGATAGTATTGAAAAGTCGTTTCATTTTCAGTCGCGATTCGTTTCATGTCCCACAGATCTGTCCTTTGGCACTAACGAACTGTTCGTCTGATGTTCCATTTTTGGTCCTAATTAAAAATTGTTTGTTATTTTTCGCAGTCTGACGGGACGTCGACCTTTCGCAGCCAAAGTGGACGAGCCTGCACTTTTGATCGCAATGATCGTCAAGGGCCGGTACTTGACAAATATGGTGGAATGGAAATGCATTTCGTCTCAGGCGAAGGTGGTCATTCAGAATTTACTTACTGTGAACCCCAGTTTGAGGTATGATAGTGCTGATGTGTTCCGGTCGGCGTGGATGAAGGTCAGTAGCCTGCGCCTATTACTTATCTGTACTAGAATATTAATCTGTCTGGAACTGATAACACCCAAACAGCGCAACCGATACTCACTAAATTTGATTGTGGGCTCCATTTGGGGTCTAGTTGTGCCCCAAAACTGATGATGTCAGTCACTTCTAAGGGGTGAACATTTAGGGTTGAAATTTTCAAGAGTGGCCCAGCTCGAAAACTCGCGAAATAAAGGTATTGTTTTTTCACCAATTTGAAATAGTATTGAATTTTTAGAATTTTTGAGACCACCCGGAGATCTGTCGGACAAACTGTTCGCTCCCTACGTGGACGTAAGGGTTGGACTTCGATAAATCAGAACACGAGTGTGAATCGCAAAAGAGGCCTAATCTCCGTTCAAATGTTAGCTGACCAAAATGGGATTGCTGTTCGTTTCTTCGAGTTGTAGTTCTCCGTCCTTAGCTACCAGTAATCGAATTTCCTAATTATTAGGGTATAGTAATAATTTCGAATGATCCCTGTTTCTACGAACTGAGTGTGAAGCGTTTATTTCTTCCAAATAAACTTGAATGTGAAGTTGGTATGTGGTAAGTAGGGAGTAAGTACGGTTGGAATCTAATGAATTATGGCAAGCAGTGTCGGAGCGAAAAGGAGTGGCACCCAACAACATCAGAGTGTGGTGCGGGAAAAGTGCCATGGAGTTGAACCTCAGTAGGCGTACTCTGTGGTGTCACCACCCGTGTCCTACTCGGCTCATATTTGAACTAGTGGTCCTTTTGTAGAGGCACTTCCCTTCATGCCTCTCTCCTCCATCTTCCCTCATCCCTAGGGCTGGCGTTGGTTGAGTCCTGGGCGTCCTCCCCTTAATAGAGAGTTTTTGGAAACCACTAACGGGCCCGTGGAACCTCTTCACAAAGCACGGAGTTTGCGGGTGACGATGGATTTGCCTCTCGACATCAGCGGGCGACGATGAAAGGGTGCCCCCAGACAGTCACCCGTTCCTCGAGGCCCACTGTGACGAGCGCCTCCATTCCCCCCCTGTCCAAAGTTAACGTCCTTCCTCCTTCAACTGGGTAGCATCCTCTGTTGCTCGCGCTAGTCTCCTCCTAACGGGGCCAGTGAGATTTTGGCACCAAAAACTCTCTAATATTTTATTTATTTTTTTTTTTTTTGTGGCGTGCCCCCTGCGTCTTTCAGGGGAGTTAAAAAAAAAAGTGACGATGTCAAAGCCGCGTTCTTTGCAGACGAGTGATCTACATAGAAAAATAATAAACCTTTGTGTAATAATTTGGATCGTCATTCTAGGACGTCCCACAGTACAAACTTGGGCATCCTTATACGATCGATCTGGAGTGAAGGAAGACAACACTCAACAGAAGAGAAAAAAAATAACTTCACACTAATTCTGAATCCAAATCCGCGAAAAAAAACCATATGTGTATGTCTGTGTGTGTTACAAAATCTTGTGTCGTCTGCTCAGGCTTTAGTTTTCAACCGATTTTCCTGGTTCTTTTGTAGTTCGACGCGGAAAACTATCTAGTTGTGCTCTACGTCGCCGGAATTTCGAATTTTTCCTTTTAGGGGGGGGGGGGGAAGGGGGGGTTACTGCTTAGAAAACGTGCATTTGAAGGCATAATAATAATACGCCCAGGCCTCAATTTCCTACCAATTTGCGTGTTTCGTTTTTTGTTCTACTCAGAAATCTTCCAAATTGCTCACTATTACACCAGAGTATCAAAATTCACAAGGGGAGGGGGCGAGTGGGGGGATAAATAATATTCACAAATTGTCCGATTTTTAAATATTTCGGTTCCTTTACAGCTTACTAATTGAGGACAAATTCTCATTGTACCTCCGGATTTTCGTGAATTATTCTCTGTTCCACCATGGAACCAATAGTGGTGCTCCTTTGAAAAGAGCTTATTTCGTGGTTTTTCGTGTGTTTCACCTTGAATACGGATGTGAACTTCCAGGGACTGCCTACCATAACTAACAGATGAAAGTTCAATGTTATGACGTACAACCGCTTTGGTGCTAGACTGGCACCATCGGTGGCGGTAGGGGGGGGGGGCTCGAATTCGCATGTTGGGTATCGTAGATCATGGATTTTAAAAAGCTCTTCAGATTCGATGCTCCTGTTGTGATCAGCGACCTCTTCGCATTTCTGTCCATTTGCTTCCTTAGCTCAAGTGGTAGGAGCTCCATTTCAGAATTGGAACGATCCCCGGTTGAGGGAAGTTAATTTTTGATGATTCAACAGTGTGGCGCAGTCAGTAGGACCCGAATGGTCTCCCAGCATTTCTCAGAGAAACAATAATTCATTAAGATTAGGTCATCAAAACAACTCTCTCCCAAGACACGAGTCAATGCCTCCGCATATTTGGACAAACGATGAGTTCAGCAGATCCCCTGTCCCATCAATAAGGAAGAATAACAAAAAAACTCCGAAGCCAGTCAAAAATACCTGTTCTCACTGGGTTGTAAAACGCCGGCCAAAGCAGCCGCTCTGACTAGGTAACGGAGTACCTAAGATTTCCTAGCGGAGGGGGGGGGGATATGTTGTGATCAGCGACCTCTTCGCATTTCTGTCCATTTGCTTCCTTAGCTCAAGTGGTAGGAGCTCCGTTTCAGAATTGGAACGATAGAAGATCGATTCCCGGTCGAGGAAAGTTAATTTTTTGACCGACTTCATGCGCGGCGAAGCCGCGCCGAAGGAAGGAGGTATACAGTTCGGTGTGTCATGGGACGACGATTTTTTTTTTTGTATGTTTGTACCACTAGCATTTTTTTATTCGGGCACCAATCTGCCTGATTCTTTTTGAAAAGTGTTCTACAAGTATCCATAGTGGTCCCGTTTCAATCAGATTTCACTTTGCTTTGTTAAAAGTATCGAAATTTTGTGAAAATAGTTCAAAAAACTTGGTTTTCGGGAAGATTGTTCCGCATCCTCTCCCCCCGCCCGGCTCTTCGAAGCCACCCACCCGCTCGTCCCACCCCCCTCACCACCCACCCGCCCGTCCCCTCCGGGATATAGCATTTCCGAATTGAGTTAAACCTTTTCCATTTAGATTTAAACCTTTTCCATTTAGGTTTAAACCTTTTCCATTTTGATTTGAACCTTTTCCATTTTGATTTAAACCTTTTCCATTTAGATTTAAACCTTTTCCATTTTGATTTAAACCTTTTCCATTTGGATTTAAACCTTTTCCATTTAGATTTAAACCTTTTCCATTTAGATTCCAAATGGAAAAGGTTTAAATCTAAATGGAAAAGGTTTAAATCCAAATGGAAAAGGTTTAAATCCAAATGGAAAAGGTTTAAATCCAAATGGAAAAGGTTTAAATCTAAATGGAAAAGGTTTAAATCTAAATGGAAAAGGTTTAAACCTAAATGGAAAAGGTTTAAATCTAAATGGAAAAGGTTTAACTCAATTCGGAAATGCTATATTCTCGGACGCCTGCCGCCCCTCAACAAATTCAAGGGGGACCACCCTCTCATTCATTGGGGACCATCCTCCCTATTTAGAGTGAAACGCTTATTTCTTCAAGATAAAGTGGATTGTGAAGCAAAATTTTAATTAAAAAAAAAATGTTATTGAACTCAATTTTGAAATTAACTTTAACATTTCATTGAAAGACGAGTTTCCCGACAGATTGTACATTTTTTGTACATGTTTGTGTACATTCAAATTTAAGGTCCGATTCTAAGCTTCACAAAAAATGAGATGCTTTATGAGGGGATTTCCGATAACCATCAAATTCCGGTAGACTACCAAGTGGGTCTAGCACATAGCCTTCTCATCATCCAAAACATGTTGCAGCGGACTAAAATATGAAGTTCTAGTCCGATTCCGATGAAATTTTCAGAGATTGTACGAGTTGGCGTGTAGATGGTGGTCCCCTATGAAAATCATTGCCCCCGGACTGATAGCTGCTGCGCATGTGCAAACGATAATTTCCTTGTAGCAGCCATCATTTCCACATTTTCCATCCGATTTCAAAAAAATTCTCAGAGATCCTGCAAATTGGCATATAGATGGTCCCCGATGAAAAGCATTGCCAAGGAACTGACAATAGCAACTGCGCATGCGCAAACGTGAATTCCCTGTAAGAGCTATACTTTCTACATTTTCCATCCGATTTTGATGGTATTTTCTGGGATTGCGCGGATTTGAGTGTAGATACTCCTCTACGGATATCATCGCCCCCATGTCACTTACGTTGAGTGAAACAGTTTGGTGCAGGAGGAAGCGAAATAACAATGCGTGTTTTTTCGCTCACCAACAGGTTCTAATTGACTTAATGCTTATCCAATGGGACGTCCCCTGGAATGCATGCATTACTAAACAATATGTTTAATAATTTTTTGGACTCACTAATAACTACTTTAAACAATAATGCTGTAGGTATAGGTACTAAAATAAAATGTAAAAATTAAACAATAAAGTTACCTACTACCTTCATAAAAAAAACCTCAAAAAGTAATAATTAATTCCACATTAAAAAAAACCATTAGTAATTAAAAAATACAAGTAAAAGATTTAAAAAAGAAAAATAGCGAAAAATGTAGAAAAAAGTTAAACGGTTCGTAACTCAAAGAATACCGACTTTAAACAAAAGTACTTGGTAGTAGGTAAATTATGTAAAATTTAAAAAAAAATTTAAATACCTAATAAAAGTCGAAAAAATTAATAAGTTAAAAATTAAAACGATTGATTTAAAAATTTAAACAAAATTACTTGGTAGTAGGTAAGTTATGTAAAATTAAAATAATTAAAGTCGAAAAAATTAATAAGTTAAAAATTAAAGCAAATGATTTAAAAAATTAAATTTTAAAAATAAATTTAAAAAATCACTAAAAAGTAAAAAATAAAAAAATTATGAAAATACAAAAATAGTAAAATAAAAAACTTTTTAACAAAAAAACGGACCGACCTCAAAACTGATGATGGCATCCCACTAAAAAGGAAAAAATAATAACGACAACTTATTCAGATAGGTTGGTAGGTAGGTATGCATTGAAGTCGCCACTGTGCCCATCTGCAGAGACAAACATACACAAGTAGATTCAACTTCCATCTGGTCAGTACTACAACATGGGTCGATAGTGCAATACAAAACATGAATGAGAGTGGGTACCTATCATTGAGGTAGGTAATGCATGTGTTCCAAAACTATTAGGTAGTACGTCACTGCTGTCGTATGAAGGAGGATGAGAGAGTGACAATAAGTGTGAATCTCAGTAAGAATAACAGCTGAAGACGTCTGCGTCACCAAAAATGGCAGTTGGATAAAAATTCAACATGAGAAGGTTGTTTACTTGCTTACCTACCCTTACTCCTGTTTTGTATTGCACTATCGACGCATGTTGTAACACTAGCTGGTTCATTTGAGTATGAACTCATATCACAAACCCACATCCTGATCTGGACAATTCTACATTCAATATGCCATACATGGAATATAAGATTAATTAGATATTATGTACCTAATCAAAGATTGATCACGTATAATTAGATAAATAACTATTAGATACTATCTAATCAAGAGATGGTTTGTTGGAATCCCAACATTTCGTACGGGGATTCACACTTATTGTCACTCTCTCATCCTCCTTCATACGACAGCAGTGACGTACTACCTAATAGTTTTGGAACACATGCATTACCTACCTCAATGATAGGTACCCACTCTCATTCCTGTTTTGTATTGCACTATCGACCCATGTTGTAGTACTGACCAGATGGAAGTTGAATCTACTTGTGTATGTTTGTCTCTGCAGATGGGCACGGTGGCGACTTCAATGCGTACCTACCTACCAACCTACCTATCTGAATAAGTTGTCGTTATTATTTTTTTTCCTTTTTAGTGGGATGCCATCATCAGTTTTGAGGTCAGTCCGTTTTTTTGTTAAAAAGTTTTGATGATTCAACAGTATGGCGCAGTCGGTAGGACCCGAATGGTCTCCTCAGCATTTCTCAGAGAAACAATAATTCATTAAGATTAGTTCATCAAAACAACTCCCTTCCAAGACACGAGTCGAGCCTCCGCCTATTCGGACAAACGATGAGTTCAGCAGATGTTGTTGGGTTGTAAAACGCCGGCTAAAGCAGCCGCTCTGACTAGGTAACGGAGTACCTAAGATTTCCTAGCGGGGGGGGGGGGGGAGATGTTGTGATCAGCGACCTCTTCGCATTTCTGTCCATTCGCGATTCTGAAACGGAGCTCCTACCACTTGAGCTAAGGAAGTGAATGGGCAGAAATGCGAAGAGGTCGCTGATCACAACACTCCCATGCCGCCAGAAACGTTATGGTGGATAATGGTTATGGATGGGAGGGGGAGGGGAGACCATTATTTCTTGCCTGAAATACTAAATGAATGACATCAAGTGAAAAAGTTTTATCGCTTACCACTTGGTTTAAATTGACCTAACCTTGTTCCTTACCTTATTCCAATGGGACGTCCCCTGGAATGCATGCATTACTTAACTACCTGTATGTTTTATTGCGTAGTTTATCTGAAGATTGACTTAATTCTTCATTTCAGGACGAAAATTTGGAGAACGACATCTGCACGCTTTTTGGCTCCACAAATCCTTTCGACTCCTCAAGTTCTTGCGAGGAGGATTTCGAGCCTCAAAGAAAAATCCAAAGGCTGAGCGTATTTTAGTAGGCGAAATCTCAGGACGTACTCAAGTTTAGATACGACTTTTTGTGTATTATTCTTAAGTATTTGCTGTGTCTAGATACCTCTTCCAATGCCAAACTGTTTTGTATTTTAATATCCCCGTGCTATTTGAAGTTCCGTCCACCTGAGAAAATTCGTTGTTTTTTAATTGAACTAACGTTCTACGTTCCTTGTCGGGTGCCATTATTGAACTGTGATTCCCTCGAGCGATCATTAGCTATAAGACTGTTTTAGCTAACCCTGTTTATATTATTCGCCGAGTTCCAATACATTAAGTACAAACTTGTTTCTGTTTTTTATTATGTAAGGAGTAGTTAGTATTCGCTAGTACGTAAGCGTTCAAGTTCCCATAAGCACTTCGCCCGAGTGACTGTTCATACCAAGTGCCAAATCGTCAGTATTGTTACGCTCTCTTGAAACAATTCGTTTGAAAACCTCGTTGTAAGCTTTGTTTTGTTGTCGTTTAGACTCGCCGCTTGGCGCATGATGTTGAAATACTTTATGGTTACATTTCATGAATTAAAGAATTGCAATATTACCGACTCTTTGTTTTCTCCTACTTGCTTCACCTCAAAAAACACCGCCACGTATCATTTAGGCGATTTAGTAGATTGAAAGTTAGCCTTTAACAATATTTAACCAATATGTTGATTTATAATGAGGAATTTCACCGAATTCTGTTTGCATTTTTCCTGAATAGTTAATGGTGTGGGATAGATGAAAATCAGGTTGATTTTGGAAAACAAGTCTTCTTTTATTTATGGGAGACATTCAAAATTTATGATTTCAAAAAATAACTGGAAAAACGGACCTCTTCAACGTGAAGCGGAAACGCTCACTGATTGGCTGTTCAGATCACTGGCTCCTCCCAGTGTTGCCCGATGGTCCGACAAAATCGTGAAATCTAAGAGGAAATTTATCAAACAAAAACAGGGGAAATTTTTATTTGTCCATCTTGCTTTTTATATATTTTTTCTCTTCAGTTCTTCAATTTCGATCTTTACTGGTTTTGTGAAATGTTGCATCTGAGGACTATAGATTTCTCGATCTCAGCGCTTCAAGTGGCCATACATGAACTATTCCAGGATGTCGTCATTTTCCCGGTTTTTTTAAACGTTCGTATTTTCTACACTGTTTTGTTTCAGGGGCGTCTCGTGAGAATATAAGTAATATTCGTGAGGCAAACAGCTTGGCCAGTCACAGAAGAATACACAATAATGAAAAACGCTGCAAATTATTACACAAAGGTTTATTATTTTTCTGAAGATAAAGCGTCAGCTTTACCCTCGTCACTACCTACCAATCATGTTTTTGCTTCAAAATGTTGTTTATTTAGATGAAATAATCCCTTCACACTCCATTTGAAGAAATAAAGAATTCCTTGGTTTAGAAATTTGATTACAGGTTGATTAAAGGCCCGATCACACAGGACGCGTTATAACGCGACGTTAGGCGTTCGAGTAACGTCGCGTTACGGCGTTACAGTTGTATGCAATGCAGTTGCATCATCCCCGCCACACACGCGGCGTTAAGACGCGGTGATACTTTCAGTAACGCGACGTCACGCTCCGGTTGTAAAAATTTACAAAAGTAACGCGCGCTGAGGGCGTTATCCTCGTTGTTCAAGGAGTTTATTTCAAGATGAGTGAGGATACAGAAGCTCTCATTCAAGAAGTTCAAAACGATCCTCATGTGATCGCAGCTCCCGACATAGACGGTGGTATTCCCCAAAATCTTGTCTCTTTTTATTGATTGGGTGCACCCAATGCCGTCTATTTTTGCCGTCTAATAAAACTAATAAAAGATGAGCTTCTTCCTCATCAGAATCACTAGAAGTTATCATAGCTTTATGTGAAAGTCAGGAGATACAGAAAGAGGAGAACACTATGGAGTACACTATCACAATGCTGGGTTCTAGGTCGAAATGACGCGCGATATAATGCGATGTGTGTGACGTAGCTATATCGCCAAACGTCGCGGAGAACGCGCGTTCCCTGAGCGCCGCGTTATAACGCGTCCTGTGTGATCGGGCCTTAAGGAAGCAAACCATGTACAACCCAAAGAAACGAACATCGATCGCATTTTGGTCAGCTAAAATTTTTAAGGTGATAAGGCCTCATTTGCGATTCACACTCGTGTTTCTCATTTATCGTAAGTTCAACCTTCAAGTTCTCATGGAGAGCTAATCCTCTGGGTGGGTTGATTCGATTCTAAAAATTCAATGGTACCTATCTTAAATTGGTGAAAAAACAATACCTTCATAATGAGAGTTTTCGAGAGAGGGGGCCTTAAGAAGTTACTGCCCTAATGTTTCACCGCTCAGAAGTGACTGACAAAACCTTCGGGGCACAAGTAGACCCCAAATGGAGCTCTTATACCAAATTTCATCAAAATCGGTCCATGATAATTAAGGAAAGTTCCGCAGACGGACGGATTTTTTTATATTCGATTTTCAAAATATACGTAGTAGCTACAACCTCAAAAGTAAACCATCAACAATATTATGCAATTATTTCCAAGTAGGTACCTATCAACAAGAAAAACGATTAGGTACAGTGAAATGTACAGTAAAATCAGGAACGGGACACCAGTAAGCGCCAGGCAGCCGCTATTTGCGGTGGCGAAAAAACTAAGTTTTCCTTCCTTGAGATAATATGGTTGGATGGATATGTTATGTCTTGCCATGCATGGGTTAATTAGTATCCATGGCTCATCTTCTCTGCTTTCAAGATCACGAAACAGTTCTCCGATTGTTTGCAACAGCTGATAGCGTGGTAGTGGGGGTACAGCAATACTAGACCCCGCGCTGACCCCCCGCCAATCGTCGCCTCTCACTCTAAACAGTCCTGAAAAATTCATTTTTTTGAACTGCTTGCCTTGCATCGCTTCGCCCCGCGCTAGTTCGCTTATCATCTGCAATCATCTACATTACCAACCTCTCCAATTCTATGGTGTGTTGCGGGCTAGTATCCAAGGCAAAATACGTACTTTCTTATTCCATTCTCCTATTTCATCTAATTTACTTTGTAATAATGAAAAAGTACCTAAATTATATTAAAATTTTCCAAAATTGGCTATTATATTACTTGCAAAAAATGGGAATATAGGAGAATCTCAACAAAAATTAATTTATTCATTTTGGTTATTTTTAGTAAGGCAAACAGTGTTTGCCTGGAGGAGGCGCCACCGTTTTGTTTATTCGTAAATTAGGAAGTACGGGCTGAAAGTTTGTTGTAGGAGGTTTTTTGAGGTGCTGAATCCAATTTTGGGATCAACATTAAGAAATTCCGATATGGTGAAATTCCTCATTCTTAAATCCATTTTCAAATATTTCGTTTTGTCAACAAATGGGAACCTACAATCTAATTGAGTTTTCCCTCGAATGTGCTGCCATCTATTTTAAAATTGAAAATTCGCTAAAAATCATGCTAAAATACAGACAGCTTTAACTCATGCTGCATGAATGTACTTTTTGCTTCCAAGTCTATGGAGGTAGCAGAAGCTTTGTAAGTTCTCCAAAATCGAAATTTCCACTCGCGTTTTACGTTTCAGACCTTTCTGAACAAATTTGGTTCCGTGTCTGTCATGAAATTCTTGTAACGGGCATAACTATACGAAGTTATTGTAGGGGAGACCGGGGCAGGTTGGCATAAGGGGCGGGTTGGCACAGTGCTTTCAAAATGAAAACCGAATGGCGGCGAAACCTTCCCTCTCGGTCACGTGATCTCCTGTTGGGTCCCCAGTCGTCAACAAAGTTTCATGGAGGTTGGTCCTTCGCTTGAAGAAAGAATTACAAATTTCAGATTTTACGACAAGTAAGTAACTTTTCACACTCCCACTATTTGGTTTTAAGCGCATTGTGTGTTGAAGTTTTTGTAAGTTTGAAAGTGTAGACCTATTTTACTGCATTTAATGAACAGAATCAGCTAGAGAACGTTTGGAAACCACTATTTGTGAAGCTAATGGTGGCCACTGTTGTCAGTGAGCCCTGTCGGGGCGGGATGGCATTTTTTGGGAGGGGCGGGTTGGCATAAGCCAATTTTTTTTTTTTTTTTTTATTCCAACCCGCCCCTCCCAGGTTTATCATTGACACCTGAAGAACAAAAATTTCATATAACTTATTTTAAGAGCTCTATTGCTTGTCACAGGGATGCGAACTTGGAAAAGGACCACTGTTTTGTTTTCACCACTGTTCTGTTTTCATTGAGGTCCAACCTAAAAATACTTATGCCAACCCGCCCCAAGGGCTATGCCAACCTGCCCCATAAGGGGGGCAGGTTGGCATAGATTGACTAGCTCTAGTTGAATCGATCTGAGCCTTTTTGTAGTTCATTATGAACATCGAGGATGAGGGGATTTTGTAGCTCATGAGTTATACTTTCACTGGGTAGTTTAACTTTTATGATTGACTGATCACAACTCCTAGGAAACATCAAAAACGAAAATCTATGCCAACCCGCCCCGGGCTCCCCTACGATTTCGACGAAATTTTCTGGGATTGTGCGGGTTGGCGTGTAGACGGTCCCCTATGAAAATCATCACCCCCGGACTGATGGTAGCTGCTGCGCATGCACAAACTTGAATTCCTAGTAACAGTAATATTTTCCTCCCGAATTCGATGAAATTTTCAGGGACTGTGCTGGTTAATGTGTGTAGATAGTGGTTGGTACAAAGAGATTGATGTTTAGAGATAAGCTATGTAAAATTGGATCATCAATAGCATTTTCACGTCAAATTGGAGGTTTTTCATTTCAAATTGGAGGTTTTACACATCTATTTGGAGGTTTTACATTTCAAATCGGAGGTTGACGGAAATGGAGAGACGTTTAAGGAATTTATCGCAGAGCTGCACGAAAAAGAGTCGAACCCAACTATCACGTACCTGATAACGCAGCGATTCATCGACCTGGACAAGTTACCAGTAAGATGATCGAATTGGGGTTTAACGTGGAATATCTGCCCCCCCCCCCCTACTCGTCCAACTTGAATCCAGTGGAGCACTGCTTTTCAAAAATCAAGTTTCTTGAAACGGCCGCTTGTCAGCAAGACAAATCCTCAGTGAGCCCCAAACAAACCACGACCTCTGTGACACGATAACCCGAAGCGTTGCAACTGTCACCACATCGGACTGCACAAATTATGTTATGAGAATGATGATAGACCTTAGAGCCGCTGCTACAGGGAGAGACTTTCTTGAAAAATTTGTTCATTCTTTTCCGTTCATTATGTTCATTCTGACTTGTTGAATGTTACGTTTCACTCGCTATTTTGTTGTTATTGCTTTCCCAGAATTAAATCATGTATTTCCGTCAACCTCCAATTTGAAATGTAAAACCTCCAAATTGATGTGTAAAACCACCAAATTGATGTGTAAAACCTCCAAATTGATGTGTAAAATCTCCAATTTGAAATGGAAAACCTCCAATTTGGCGTGAAAATGCTATATACCTACAATCGGGTTATGGATACGAGGAAGCTATGTGCCACAACCTCTTGGTTCTTTCCTACGTTTGAGAATGGGGTATTTCGGTGGGTCGGAAATTCAGGTTTTTGACCTCAAATTTGGATTCAGCACCCTTGAAAACCTATATACTACAACTTTAAGCCCAATGATACTATAACATGTGGTAGAAAAATTAATTAAAGAGATCACACGTTTGAAAAAGGCGGGCCGCTATAAATGCACACACACTAGGCAAGGATTACGCCGCGCGCCTGTGTGAGTAGAATTTTGTAGTATCCATGAGGGGTTTCTGTGCATGGATACTTTTTCAAAGACAGTTGGCTAGCTACGTCACGATTGGCTAGCTACGTCACACCATTCAAATCTTCAACTTTCCTTAGCTTCTCTGATTTTTTAAAAACATTTTCTCGACGAACAGGCCCGATTACCGTTATTCCTGAGCCTTACTCTTTTGAAAAAATAAATAAAAAAAATTGACCGAAATACCCCATTGGACAAGGGTCAAGAGGAACTTTTTTGTTTGATTTGAGGTGCTCAAAACACCTCCTGAAGTTTCTCTAAAGCCTCTGGAAAACACGCCATCAAAAATTATTTGGCGCTCGATTTCCTGAAGAAATTTGATGAGTAAAAGGTTGAAAAACCAATTACATAAAATCTGACAAATTAACATTTTACTTGAGGAACTGAGGTAGTACGTCTTGGGTTAGCAATCACAATAAACTCTTGGGTGTACATCGATAGTCATTGAGTTCCGCTAAAATCACAGCAGTACGAGTAGGTACGAGGTGTTTGAGTTGTGGTTAAGGAGGACCGAAGCTCATGAAGAAACTCGGAGTTTCAGTAGTCGCTACTCGATTGTACCGTTATGGTTGATCACAAACTTGGAAGTTTTCCCACTCGCGAGGTATTCGCTTTTCTGCACGATCAACGTCCTGGCGCTTGAGTCGGGTTGGTCCCTCACGAGGAACAGTCGGGTGTTGGGGACGTGAGCCCAGTATTTGCCCATCGCCGGCTTGAGAGAATCCTCCTGCTCCCCTCTGTTAGATTCGTCGTCTCTGCTTTCACCTAGAAAATAAATACGAATCAAGCTTCGATTAAGTAGCAGTAATCACACCAGTCCAGTAATCACACCAGTCAACCTCCAATTGTCCGTGTGGAGTTTCTGGGTCTCCCATCGGACGCCTCCCCAGGTGGCGGATAGGGGAACGCTCACTAGATATAGTGAGTACCGGATAATTCCGGGGCGGACCAAAACCAGCTAGAGGTGGGCAGCAGCACTACTTGTATAGTTGTCAGCGTCGGAGAAATTATCTCCGTAGCGGTGACAACTTGTGCCATTGGAGGAGCAGCCAGAATGGCATCGACGGCTCCAATACTGCGCGAGGAAGGCAACGGAAAACCACCTTGTACCAATTCCCAGGATACCTTCATCATGATTGACAACAATATAGCCACGGCCCTCAGTTCCCGGCAGCCCTTAAATGGGCAGAGGGTGCTAAGAATCTCCGGGTCAATCATGGGGAGAATTGCGACCTGGAACGTTAGAAGCCTTTATGAGATAGGTAAAGCACACAATGCTGTTCAGGAAATGAAAAGATTGAATCTAGATGTGTTGGGCATGAGCGAGATGCGATGGTCTGGCACTGGTATGTGCAGGATAGATGATTATTCAGTATATTACTCTGGAAATGATACCACCCAGCACTTCAACGGGGTAGGTTTTATAGTCAATCCTGAATTCGCTAAAGGAGTAAGAAATTTTGTACCAATATCAGATCGAGTGGGGCTCCTCCAGCTATCCACGAAGCCAATCAACTGCAATTTGATTCAGGTATACGCACCGACATGTGATGCCTCCGACGAAATTGTAGAGGAGTTCTACAGCGATGTTAAGAGAGCAATGGAAATGAACAAGTCGTCAGAGGTGTGTATTGTAATGGGTGACCTTAACGCAAAGGTGGGTAAGGGTCGGCGTTTACAAGTTGTGGGAGATTTTGGTTTGGGAGCTCCAAATGACAGAGGTCACCGATTGGTACAGTTCTGTCAGGAAGAGTCTCTGGTCATATCGAACACGTTCTTCAAGCTACCACCTCGACGGCTTTATACTTGGACATCTAATGCTGATCGTAATGTTAGAAATCAAATTGATTATATGATGATTAATGATAGATTCAAGAACTTGTTCAAAAGCGTTAAAACCTATCCCGGTGCTGATATCAGCACTGACCACAATGTCTTAGTGGCAACTGTCAGGCTGAAATTGAAGAAGTGCACTAAGCGCCACCTCAACACCAGATGGGATACACGACGGTTGCTGAATGATGATGTTAAAGCACAGGTTTTGTCGGAAGTGAGTGGCAGGTTTAGTGAGTTGCATCGCGCTCTCGATCTAAACAGTGTTGAGTTGACGTGGGCCGGAATCAAGGGCGCAGTGCACGAGGTGTGTGAAATGACATTGAAGACGAAAACTATTAAGATCAAGCCATGGATGACAGATGAAATATTAACTTTAATGGATCTCAGACGCAGTTTGAAAAATAAAGATTCGTCTAGGTATGGTGAAGTGCATGTCAGAATAAGAAATAAGATACGGGATGCAAGAGAGAATTGGTTGGTGTCAGAATGTAAAGAGATTGAGGAGTATGAAAGGAAATATGATTCATTCAATATGCATAAGAAGATCAAACAGTTAACTAGCCAGAACTCCTCTAGAGCCAATTATATGTTATTGGATGATAACGGCAGGTTGCTGATGGATACATCAGAAAAATTGAGGGAATGGCAGCAGTACGTTACGAGCCTATTCTCAGATTCTAGGTCCAATGTGGACCTGGGTGAGGTTGATGGTCCATCCATTACTAGATCTGAGGTAGAGCACGCTATAGCTTCAGCCCGATATGGGAAGGCCCTGGGCCCTGATGACATGCCAGTTGAAATATTCAAGGTTTTAAAGGAAGAAGACTGTCTGACTGTTCTGGTCCACCTTTTCAATAGCATTTATTCGTCGGGGTGTATACCCAGTGATTGGCTGAAATCTACGTTTGTAATGCTCCCAAAGAAGCCCAATGCTAAGTTCTGCAATGACCACAGAATGATCAGCCTCATGTCTCACGTCCTCAAGGTTTTTCTTAAAATCATTCATTTCAGAATATATAGAAAGTGTGAGGAAATGCTATCTGATTCCCAATTCGGATTTCGTAATGGCTTGGGGACTCGCGAAGCCTTGTTCAGTATTCAGGTACTGATCCAAAGATGCCGCTACCTAAATGTAGACGTATATACCTGCTTTCTTGATTACGAGAAAGCCTTTGATTCGGTATGTCATGATAGATTGATAGAAATTCTTCGCCGCACGGGTCTGGATGGTCGAGACATCCGCATAATTTACAATTTGTATTGGCACCAGACAGCTGCAGTTAGAATGGATGGTGATATGTCTGAAGAAATAAATATTCAGAGAGGTGTGAGACAGGGCTGTGTCCTCTCTCCTCTCCTGTTTAATTTGTATTCGGAAGAGATTTTCAGAGAAGCAACTGCAGGGCCAGAGGGAATAGTCGTGAATGGGTTGGTTATCAATAACCTAAGGTATGCGGATGATGCCGTATTGTTGGCCAGTAGTTTCAGTGACCTTCAGCTACTTCTTTCCAGGGTGGTGCGACAAAGCATGGAAATGGGGCTACGACTGAATGTAGCCAAAACTAAGTGGATGATAATTTCCAAACGACCAGGTGATATATTGGCCCCACTTTCTCTTCGGGTTGGTCACTGTGTAGTTGGTCGCGTTCAAAACTATAAGTACCTGGGTTGTTACCTGAACGAGAATTGGGAATGCACCCAAGAGATCCGCTGCCGAATTGAGCTGGCCAGATGTTCATTTGTGAAAATGCGCAAAGTCCTTACGAACCGTTCTTTGAATCTTCAACTCCGCGTAAGGATTCTTCGTTGTTACGTTTTCAGTATCTTGTATTATGGGTTAGAAGCATGGACGCTCACCGAAGTTTTATGCAAGAAAATAGAAGCATTTGAAATGTGGACCTACCGGAGAATATTAAAAATACCTTGGACAGCGAAGGCGAGAAACCGCGAGGTATTACGGATGTTGGACAAGGAGGTGGAAGTACTGAGTAATGTGAAAAGACGGAAATTAGAATATTTTGGCCACGTAATGCGCAGTGAAAAATATAAACTCTTGCAAGTTATAATGCAGGGTGTTATTGCAGGAAAACGTGGTCCAGGAAGAAGACGAACGTCGTGGTTGCGAAACCTTAGGCAGTGGTTTGGTCTAAGTTCAGCATCATTATTCCGAGTTGCTGTGGATAAGGTTCAGATCGTGAATTTGGTCGCCAACGTTCTTGGAGGACAAGGCACATGAAGAAGAAGAATCACACCTACCTACAGGTGGAGTCCATTCCCCCTTACAGATTAGACTAATTGAGTAGTTTGATTCCAAGAGGTACTGAAGACAATTTTTATAGAAATTGAGTTAACACTTTCCCGGTGTTTTAGGGGGGCAGTTCTTCACAAAAATGTGATCGTTATGGTGCAAAAGATAATCTATTCCCTTGAAAAACGAGGGTGAATATTCCGCTTAATTCCAAAAGTTACTATATCCAGCACAATGGCGGTCTCTTATCAGTGTTGTTTCAAAACGTACTTTATCAACTTCGTTTGATTCCAAAAAATACTATATTGTGAGCTGCCGCTTAGCAGCTCATTATTTCCTCTTCCGATTGTTCGTCACCTTGTTGTGGTGGAAGAGCTCGAGCCCTAGTGGCCGCTAAGCACGAACACGGAGAGAGTAGACAATATCCGATGGATAACTCTCCAATAAGAAAAAAATCTTGTTTCTGGTTCGACTGGAGCTACTATGGAGCCACGCTCATGGTGCAGCATAAAAAGTTGAGCGATGTACGTACGGGGCTTGGAACACCCCTGAAAGTTAGCCTAACTCTACAACAAAGCAGAATTGGCGAATGGCGAAGAAATAGGGAACCAAAAGCGGTAGCTGTGGGCTTCGGCTTGCTGCCTACACGCACCTGGGACCCGCGCGAAGGCTGTTGGTATGGTGGAGAGAGCGTATGTGAACTCATGCCTCTTGACAAGCCTGCCACGTTGACGAATCCGTGAGTGTAGGTGACGAATCTGACGTTTCCGTTGATTCTGAGGCTCCTCCGGTATTCTGATTCTTAGCGTCGCGTTTATTTCTTAGTCTGTACAGCGTCCACCAGACGATTCTTGAGTGCTCGTTGGATGAGGAGAAGAAATTCTCTAAGTCCTTCGAGTGCTCTTTTTTGTTTTGTTTTGGAGGGGTGCTCGACGGACCAAAGAGTAGTTGGTCATTATTCTATCATTTGATTGTTTCGGGAGGCATTCGCCGGATTGGAGAAGAAATTCTCTAGTATGGGGGATGTCTCCCTTTTTTATGTAACTTTTGGTGGGGTGCTCGACGGACGTACGTGCGAACTGACAGGGGTCCCAAGACATGTGTGGCAAACTTGCGTACTTCTGACCAGTTTGGAGCCCATTAGGGGAGGCATAAATCGGATCGGAAGATCGACAGTAGATTAACAAAGCTCATTATTTCCCATGTCAGGCCACTGAGGCCAGTAAGACCTGAAGATAGGAGCAGCAGAAGAAGAGCCCTACAGCCACACTAACTGGGCGTGGCCTCACTAAAGTGCCCTCCCACCACCTTGGGGCACAACACAATCAGATTGTCATGCACCAGGAGAAAATCTCCCCTCCAGCCGAGCAAGAATACCAACCTTTCCAAGGAGTCCAGTCCCTGAAGCTTAACCTTGCCAGCTGTCTCGAAGCATACGGCGGATGGAGGGCCAAATTTTTATTCGATTTTTGGATTCTACGTACCTTGAAACGTAAACCAACAAATTTTGAGAGGGTTAAACAATTTTTTTTCTTGGTCGATTCCATGATTTAAAATAATAAACCAAAAAGGGGTCTTTTCGATATTATCTCATATCAAACTGGAGACATCATCCGACTCAACAACATATTGAATGTTAAAAGTTATCAATCACACTGTAATATTACTTGCTGTGGTAAGTCATTCATCAGAGCACTCTATTAGACGTACGAGAAACTACTTTACCACCAGTGCCCCTAGCAGGAGTTGACGCCTCCTCGACGGATACCATCTTGTGTAGTTCTGGTACTCGTACCATAAAATGTGACACAGGATCATTTGCTCCACAAAAATATTCAAAAACTACAAGTGCTATACGAGGTCTGATCAAAAAGTTCCGGAACTTTCTCAATAACTTTATTAATACAATTTTTTTAATTTCAAATTTTGTCCCCTCAAAGTACTCCCCTTGGCTACGTATAAACTTCTCCCAGCGTTTTTTCCATTGGTCCATGCAGTCGGAATAAGCCTCAGCCGGGATGCTCATCAGCTGCTCCAGCGATTTTTGCTTCAGGACGTTTGTGGTGTCAAAACGCTGTCCTTTTCTCGGGTATTTGAGCTTGGGGAACAGGAAGAAGTCAGGGGGGCCATGTCAGGTGAATAGGGGGGCTGGGGAATGATGGTCATCGCGTTTTTGGCGCAAAACTGGCGAATTAGTAGGGCGGTGTGACAGGGCGCGTTGTCATGGTGAAGCACCCACTCGCTGCTCGCCCACATTTCTGGCCTCCTCCTCCTCACAGCTTCGCGTAATTTTCTCAGGGTTTCCAAATAACGAAATCGGTTAATTGTCTCACCTTCTGGCATGAATTCGTGGAAGACAACACCCTTGGAATCGAAGAAAACTGTCAGCATCACCTTCACGTTCGACCTGACCTGACGAGATTTTTTGGGTCATGGAGAATTTGGCTTTAAATCGCCGATACCAATCATAACACCTCGAACGACCCATAGTTTCATCCCTGTAAGCCTCAGTCACCAGCTTGAAAGTTTCCGTAAAAGTTTTCCCCAGTTTAACACAAAACTTAACACACACTCGCTGCTCCTGTTTCGCATTCATCGTAAAAATCGCCGCACACCAAAATCGCGCTTAACGAGAAATGCGATAACTTCGAAACTAAGAAGGTTATAGTGATGAAAAAAAAAACGAGTTTACTCATGAAGAGTAACCCTAACAGCTGAAACCATCGGGAAGTTTCTGGGAGCCCCCGTTCGCGCGCAATTTGAAAAGTTCCGGAACTTTTTGATCAGACCTCGTACCTTCGAATTCTTCGTCCTGGCTCCATCGCGTCCCCAAGTTGACAAGGACGACAGCTAGATGATGAGAACCTGCCAGCCTCTTCAATAGAGACGCCACGTGGTTGAGGAGGCTCAGCCCTGCAAAAGATCGGAACTCTTGAAGTGAGAATTGTTCAAAAGCAGACATAAGAGAGTTCCTAGAGGGGTTTAGATATGGCGTGATGCATTACACACACACCCTCAATCCAGCGCCGAATTGTGATAAGAACGCGCCATATCCAATACGGCGCCGTATTATTACGGTCGAATACGTCACTAGGAGGCAATCCGGCGCGCCATATTGAAAACATGGCGGACGATCCAGTTCCGGCGAGCCGGATTGACCCTACTAGGAACTCTCTAATGTCTACCTAATAATATCACCAATCTATGGAGAAAGATAAGACAGATAAGATCTGAGTAGATGTTAGATCTAAGTTGCAGGTTTAAGTTTGTCAAATCTGGGGGTTATTGAGGGCGTTACATCTGAAATTGTTGCCCCTTGAGGGAATCTCAGTTGGTCGCCGTTCCTTGTTCCAGGTAGGTCTAATTTATTACGAACCGGCGCTCGGTTGCCCCTTTCCATCCCCACCCCCGTCTGATGGATCAACATTGCCACCCACCAATGTTGGCCTTCTTATAGCTGATGTTGTTTTCATCAAACATCAAACAAAAACCGTAGATATGTGAAAAAAATAATTAAATAATAGAGAGAGACATGGTGCTATTTTATTGTTTATTTTATTGCTCCGCAGCAGTGGCTGTCACATCACATGGAGGCAATAAATAGACTTTAGAATTAAGCTGGGTTCACATAGGTGCGTAATGTCCGTAATGCGCAAAAAGAGAAGTGGGGGTGGTCCATAATCCGTAAAGTCCATAATCCGTAAAAGAGCGTTCACATGGCCAAATGATTACGCAGAAGCACGCAGTAGGTTCTGCGCAGAATTGTTTTCCCGCTCGCCTTTTTTCCCGCGTTCAGCTGATTCGCCCTGTTCATCGATCGAATAATTTCTTATTAATTAGGTATTAACTTCGAAAAAAAAATTATTTTCATCGTCTTCTTGGTGATTTGCCTACTTGTAGGCCCGGTGAATGGTATACCCAGTGTTGGGCAAAAATTAGCTATGGCTAAAAGCTACAGCTAAATTAGCTACGATTTAGCTGAAACTAGCAGCCAAATATTTAGCTATTAGCTGTCGAGGAACAGATAAAATTTCTAGCTAAGTTAGCTATTAGTCGAAAACTTATAGTTAACAGATTTAGCTGCGGTGATTTACCTGTTCCTCGACAGCTAATAGCTAAATTTATCTTTTAGCTATTAATAAAAAGCTATAAGCTAATTTAGCTATTAGTTGAAAAATTAACTAGCCAATAAATTAGTTAGCTAATGCCCAACTCTGGGTATACCCATTTCGGAAAACGAGGTTTACCTATTATTACCTATACGAGGTTATCTACTTACAAGTACCTTTGATGTAAGAAAGTAATGTTATTGAATTTTTGTGAAGGATCGCAATGTTCAAAACGACCAAATTCTCTCAAAAATGTCTTTTAACCCAGGTTTTCGGAAGTTGAATCAATTGAAAAATAGGTTTTCGGAAGTTGAATCAATTGAAAAATAGGTTTTCGGAAGTTGAATCAATTGAAAAATAGGTTTTCGGAAGTTGAATCAATTGAAAAATAGGTTTTCGGAAGTTGAATCAATTGAAAAATAGGTTTTCGGAAGTTGAATCAATTGAAAAATAGGTTTTCGGAAGTTGAATCAATTGAAAAATAGGTTTTCGGAAGTTGAATCAATCATATTTTTACATAATAGGCAGACTTCTTTCATACGGTTATTGGAGAATGATTTGATTTCTGAGGATTTATTGACATAATTTGATCGGACGGGATCAATGAGGCTCTCATTAAAATCACTTAAATTCATATCTAGCAAAGCACAATGCAAAAACGAAAATGAAAACCAAATAACAACACGGAATCCGGAATCGGCAATCGGATTGTTTGTTCAATAAACCAAAAACGAGACCGAGTCAACAATGAACAGACGACGAGAGCTTTCACGAAGTTTGCCGAAATTTATCAAAGTTCATCCGTAATGCGTAAAATAATATTTTACGCATTAGATATTAATTAGATATTAGATATTAATGAGATATTATCTAATTTTGCAAAACGATACACTCCGCTCCAAAAGTCTTCGTCCGCAAAGATTGCTCCTGGCCCCTCAATTGGCTCCAGCCACAATAGCATCCAATTACGCACTACGGAAACAAACTGACATTACGCACCTATGAAACAAGTGAAACAAGCTTTAGGCGAATCAACAGAAACCTACAAAAAATGGCATTTGGAAGGGATGGATAGAATGTCTTCGTCATGTCGCACGGAGTAGGTATTTCCCGACTTGGGCGGAGGCGGCACGGAGTAGGTATTTCCCGACTTGGGCGGAGGCGGCACGGAGTAGGTATTTCCCGACTTGGGCGGAGGCGTCACGGAGTAGGTATTTTCTAAGAGGGCGGAGGCGGCACGGAGTAGGTATTTTCTAAGAGGGCAGAGGCGGCACGGAGTAGGTATTTCCCGACTTGGGCGGAGGCGTCACGGAGTAGGTATTTTCTAAGAGGGCGGAGGCGGCACGGAGTAGGTATTTTCTAAGAGGGCAGAGGCGGCACGGAGTAGGTATTTCCCGACTTGGGCGGAGGCGGCACGGAGTAGGTATTTCCCGACTTGGGCGGAGGCGGTACGGAGTAGGTATTTCCCGACTTGGGCGGAGGCGTCACGGAGTAGGTATTTCCCGACTTGGGCGGAGGCGTCACGGAGTAGGTATTTCCCGACTTGGGCGGAGGCGTCACGGAGTAGGTATTTCCCGACTTGGGCGGAGGCGTCACGGAGTAGGTATTTCCCGACTTGGGCGGGGGAGCCGCCGAATGGGATGGCGAGGGGTGGGTGACATTCGTACATATGGTTGGGGTTTTATGTATTAGGATAGTATTCTCAGGAAATAATCATTTAATTTCCATGTTTCTTGCGGCATTCTTCTTATTTTTATCATCTCTACACCCACACACTTGTTCAACTCCAAAAGTAAAAAATTGCACCTAAATTTGACATTTTCAAGGATTTTCGAAATTTACTAGTTCATCTAACTAGGGAATTGAAAAACCAAAAGATTGCTGTTGGACTCATCAAAATTGAACTATACATGCCAGAGAAAAAGGGGAAACCCCGTTTATTCACTGAATGAGACCCCCTTAAGCCCTTTTTCCACAGGTTTTTGTTCATTTTTACATTTCTTGGTTGCTATAAATACGCGAAGAAAATAGCAGTCCACCACACCGGAGTAATCGAGCGTTTGGGGAAACTTGCCTTGAACAACACGGTAAAACCACTCTGAGATCTCTTACTTTCACTCACCCTCGTTTCCGTCACTTGTCTTCACTCCGATGAACGGGAAATAGAGAGACGCCAACGAATCCACAATAATGACTTTACTTCTCTTTGTCATCTTATGCGGGTCTTGAAGGTGGCGTAACGTCGAAATCAGGGATTGCATGGTTTTCGTCTTAGCCACTTTAATTCTCTCCAAGACGCCGTCAAAATCCTGAAAAATGCAATAAAACAGAGTATTGTAGGGATGTCCCCAAAATATCGATAGGGTGGAGTGGGGTAATTGCGTACCAAAATTTCAATAGTTCAACTTTAACCTCACATAGCTCTGCCCCAGTTACAGCTAGAGTAATATTTTTTTCTTTAAAATTTACGCAATTTAATGCTGATTACAATCGCTGGATTGATATTTTAATTTTTCAACTTCTTCGTAGCTCTCAGCTCTATTTTTTAAAACGACCTCCTTGCTACACATTTCCCCGGTGAAATGGGGCAAATGTGTAAGTGGTTCTGTTTTCTAATTTCTTATCAACTCAAATATTTACGGGGCAAATGCGTGAAAAGGCCACTAAAAACAAACAAAACGGGATATTCAGAATTTTTTTTGCGACATTTTTTCCTGTAGAAACAAACTTTTTTCTCCAACAAGTGCCAACAAGGGGAAAATAAAGGAAGAATATTAGTGATAAAAAGAAAGGTCAAACCAAAAATAAGTGACTTAGATCAAAAGGAGAAGAAAATTAACCACCAAACAAGCAAAAAATATTTATTTTATAAAAATAAACGTAAAATCACATGCACCTGCTGCCACACATTTGCCCCTTGGAGAGCTTACACTTTTCCCCCAACATGGTAAAATCAAGGGGCATTTGTATACCACAGCCAATTCTACAGAATACGGAAGTTTCAAGAGTTGTATACTATTATAATCATTAAAAGTACTTACCAGAATATGAAAACTGGACGGAATGACACACAAAACTTATATTGACAGTCCATTTACAAGAAATTTGCACAAAGCACTGCACTTGACTCACGAATGAAAAGGGACTCTCCACAAAAACAAGTCGGTAGCACATGAGAGCGCGGTCAGAGTACAACCAACTTTTGTGATAAGACGTATCAGATGTAAACACAACCATAGAGAAGACATTTGAAAATCCAGTTTCATTTGGCGCCATTTTTTGAACCACTTACACATTTGCCCCGTTTACACAATTACCCCACTCCACCCTACTTGAAAGTATCGATACTTATTTTTCCTGATATATATCGTAGTATCGATACTTTTTCCCAGTATCGGAGGCGATACTTTTTACCTCTCACATTAGATAAAATGCTTCTATTTTGTATCTATCACATTAGATGAAAGTCTCGAATTTTAGTAGGTACCTTCATGTCGTTGGTGTTGAAATTTTCATCAGTTTCAACACCTTTAACATGAAGGTACCTACTTGACAGCACCTCTTTCTCTACGTTGATTGTTGGGAGATCAACCACTTCAACAAACTAAACAACTCCAGCTCTCTATGATAACCTGCTCCATCATCTAGGAAGGACCATCAAAATGTTAACCCAACCAGGTGCAATACGAAAACAAGTGCCTAAACAAAAAACGCTGCAAATCATTGCCCAAAGGTTTATTATTTTCTGTATAGATCACCCTAGGGATGGGATATCGAAGGTATGATATCGATATCAGTACTGATATCGGTATCGGGCATCCCAGTATCGATACCAGAAAAATATCGGACCTGTGATATCGATATTTCCGATATCAGGAATATCGGTACCAGTTGAAGGAACTGCCAAAAAATACATACAATGGAAGGTAGAACATAGAAAATCAATAGGTAGAAACGGGTTGGGGTTGCACAAGAAAAAGAATCGGGTGGCACTAAAAAGAAAAACAACTTGGGCTGTGTAGATCTGAAAGGGTGTAGGTTATGGCAGCAGGTTATGTATGGCTACCGTTACCGATATCCATATCGATTAAAGGATATCGATGTATCGATAATATCGGCTATGATGGTATCGATACCGAGATATCGAGTATTGACAGCCCAATATCGATATTTTGGTAATATCGGATATCGATATCCCATCCCTAGATCACCCTTCTGTATAGATCCCTCCCTACCAACCATAGGTACCTACAACCTACTACAGCATTTTTGAAAATTTCAAACCCAACCAAATGGAAATGAAGGGTTGACATTTTTTAAATATTATCCTCGCGATGGAGAGATGTCACACTGATAGAGAGAAACATAAAAGGCATTTTTTTTAAGTATCGAAAAGTATCGATACTTAAAAATATCGATACTTTTTGAAAGTATCGTATCGATACTTTTGATACTTTCTAGATGTATCGATACGATATTATATCGATACTTTTGAAGTATCGGACATTCCTAGAGTACTGGAGACAAGTTAACAGAGGAGAAAGCTAATGTTAAGTAGGTGTGCAAGCATTTTAGAGGCTGCACATTGCAACCCGTTTCGTACCCGAAACGCAACCAAGTGGAGAACAGGTATTACTAAACGAAATCACATGGAGAAATCCTGTCGAAAAAAACTACCAACAGGTTCAACTAAGAAGAAACAGATGGCAGTAGAGTGGCGAAAAAGTGCCTACCGGTAGGCAACCCGCGCTGTCGGCAAGACCACCCCGTTTGGGATCCGCGTTGGTGATGAAATCGCCATTTCGGGACCTGCGTGGACAAGTGGAGACAAGTGTTAACTTGTCTACAGTACTCTGTGATTAGTAACGACAGGGTACTGTATTCAGATAGAAAGAACGCGGATGGCTTGGTGAGGTGTCCATGTGTATTACAGTCCCAAAAACATTGTTCTTCTCTAACCTGCCATTCAAGCCACGAATATGAGACTTCTTATCAAGAGAATTTTTTAAAAATCACGCTTCCAGTAAAGGATGATGCTTTTTTCAAATTTTATTGGCAAATGAAGGGTAAACGAGAAGGGGAAGTGAGCTCACATTAGAGATTAAAAAACCCTTCCTAGCAATTGGCAGAGTGGAGGGGCTCTCTACCTCATCATGACTCGAGTTGCTCAATGCCCGGATTACGAAGGTCTGAGATCGGAGGCTCGGCCCTTTCCCCAGCCTGACCTAAGATTTTGGAACTGGTAGTCGTCTACGTTAGCAGGTTTACCCTTCGGGAAATTGGGTGTCCGCATTCTTTCTATCTGCAAGCAGTAAAACCTTCAACATGGAGAAAGGAATAAAGTATTTCATTCTAACCTCTTGGTACCCAAGATCTTCCACAAGGGAGGCCAAATGAGATGCGACGAGATCCCCTTTAGTGTCGGCGTAGACAACGTCGATCTTGTACTCCCCCGCGAGCCTCACAGCTACATTGAGGCACAGCTGAGTCTTCCCTGAACCAGAGGATCCACACACTTCCAACAGCGTGCCGATTCTCAGCCCTCCCTCCAACACTTCATCAAACCTGTAGAAAGAGAAAACTGAACATAAACAGGAACGTACATAGCAGGAGTTCCTATGTGTGTTCAGAACAGTTCCCGAACAATGGGGTAGTTGCATGGGTCGGAATTTCGTGTTTTTGACTTCAGATTCGAATTTAGCGCACTTAAAAACGTATATGGACCAGTTTTCAGTTCGAAATTCCATTTAGTTTAGCCGTATTTCAATAAAGAAGTACCATCCTTTTTAGTGTTGGCGGGCCACTCCTCTTACGTAATCCCTAAACGAGAATCTCACGATAGAGTGCGTTGAGATCACTGCAATCGAGGACAATTCGAGTCAGAAACATTGAAATATACTTGCAAAATGATGGTGATGATTAAAAAAACTTTGAAATATATTTTTCAGGTTTTTTATGTTTGAATTAATCGTTTAAATTGAAAATTTTGAAGCATAATTTTGGCTGTTTGCCGATGCCCGGGGGGGGGCACATCGGCGCGGGGTACTTCGATAGCAACCCCGTTATCACGTTACCAGTTTTTCGGGTGGCCCTTTCTCGTAGTGCGGTCCGAGTTGTTACAGTTGTTAGTTGTTATAGTTTACACCAGTATTTACCATAATTTATTAGTTGATTGGTTTGGAAAAGATAATGTTCACTGTAAAGTTTCAAGAAGCTTTTAATAAACGCTTGCATACGAGTCTGCAACACATGTCTTCACTTTTTCCCGCTACCTACCCAATCTGGTTTCGAATGTTGTTAATAGTTCTTTTAACTCAGGGGTGTATCTCATTTTCTTCCGTAAGTACAACGGTTTTGGCAGTAGTATATCATTTATGCATAAATGTAGGGCTTTCCAACGAATGGTGAACGATTTTTCTACGAACGCAAATGACGAAGATAAAGTTCGATAGGAACAACTTGGCTGTAAGTAGAAATCATCAGAAAAACAACCGTAACTTTTTTTGGTTTATGTGCCAAAGTATTGACATAAAATGTCAATATGCCAAAAAGGAGAGCCATCGACTAGTTTCGAGGTGGCTTCCCTGGAAAATATTCCGTACATAAATATTGGCATGTTGTACGATTTTTACGTCAATAACAACAAGTTCGTCAGCGCCGAAATAAAAGGAGCCAATAATGTGAGGTAAGTTGACACTTTTATAGTAAAAGGTCAGTTGTAATTGTGATTTCTTGTGTGTAGTACTTCTTCATCCAAATGGTTGCTCATTTATTGGAAGTTTCATTGTAGTGTCATTATCCAGTACAACGTAGTACCAATGAGTGTTAGTAAATTGTTAAATAAAACGATGTTGGTTATGTCCAACTTAGAAGAATCTAGCAAATATGCGAGGTTGTGGCTCGAGTAACACCAGAACACCGCATTTCTTCACAACCATATGAGGTTTCAGTTACAGTGGAGGGAATGCCAGTAGGAAACAAAATCTTAGATGCAACATGTTTCGATTGCGCAGCTAGCAAAATTCAGTATGAAAGCACCACAAAGTGTGAGTGATTCTCCAATTTTATTGCCACAAACGAACGTAAACAAACAGAGGGTTGCTATCAAAGGACCCCCCGGCACAGTACCCCTAACCTTGCGTCAGGGTAACAGTGGTGTAGGGGTGTCTTGGCCCCCTTCACACCCGTGACGTAGCCCCCACCCCGCAGTGTCCTAGCCGTGTGTAGGTTTTCCCGCCTGAATCCGAAATCCCGTTTTTCGAAAAAATAAATTTTTAGGAAGCGTTTCCGGGAGTTTTATTTGCAGATACGTACTTCAATAGAGATTCTCTACACAGAACAAATACAAAAAAATATCATGCAACTACCCCATTTTGGTACCGTGTCTGTCCATCTGACAGTCGGTCTGTCTGTCTGAAAGTCCTTGTAGAAGGCAAAAGCAATACGAAGCTACTGTCCGATTTTGATGTAATTTTCGGCGGTGTTCTCCTTGTAAAGCAAAGTGAACGCATTAAATTTTCAAAATCAAATTCAAAAATTTTAATTTTTTTTATAGAAATTATCATTTTTTAGGTTTATTGTTAACCTGGAATAAGTTGTGCTATCGTGGGCCACTCAACGGAAAACTCGTTCATTTTGATTTTAAAAATGGAACTAAAATAAAATTAAAGAACAATTAGCAGAAAAAACTGTCATTGTAACGTTGGTAGAAAGTGTTGGTAGGTACAATGATTTGTATTGTAATAAAAAATTATTATTGTCAATGAAACTCTTCAAGTTATTCTTCTGCTACAAAAAGTCAATTTCATGATATTTATTCTAATTAAACGAAAAACTGATTTTTAACGTAGAAATGATGTGATCTCGGGGTAGTTTTGGCCGTTGAGTGGCCCCGCGATAGCGCTACTTATTACGGGCAAACAATAAAAAGATTTTGAGAGAGGGTTAACTTTTTTTTTGCTCGATTCCAAAGGCTTGTTATTGAAAATAATAAACCAAAAAATGGTAATTTCTGAAGAAAAAAATTAAAATTTTTGAATTTGATTTTGAAAATTTAATGCGTTCACTTTGATTTACAAAGAGAACACCGCCGAAAATTACATCAAAATCGGACAGTAGCTTCGTATTGCTTTTGCCTTCTACAAGGACTTTCAGACAGACAGACCGACTGTCAGATGGACAGACACGGTACCAAAATTGTTCAGGAAGGTCCAAAACGTGGATGCCAAAATACGAGTGGATATTTAATTTAGTGGACTTTTTATTACAATCCTTGGAAAGTGAAGGCAATAATACTTGGTCGACTCTCTAGCGGAATATGCCTAAAAAAGCACGTTTTTTCGCATAAAACTCAATTTTTTTCGAAGAAACTTTCCTCTTACACCTTGAAACTGACATACCGTTGGAAAGGTGAGATCTTGGGGTAGTTTTTCCCGTTGAGTGCACCACGATAGCGGTATTTTTTAAGGGGGAATCGTTAGCCTGAAAAATGTCGATTTTCGAAAAAAAAAAATTATAAATGTTGACTTTGATTTATTTTTTACTTTTACAAATGGCTTTGAGAAACTGGGTTCCCCACTAAATGGATAGGAAATTTAACGCTCTGTCCAACGGTGTACTCAGATTCGAAGTAGCATGAGAAATAAGGGAGTTATGACCATTTTAGTGCTGCAAGGTCGAAAATACAAATAAAAACTTTAAAGTGGTAAAAAAAGAATTTTTATCGGGTTAAGAAAAAATTGCTAAGAGACATTTTTTGTTGCAAATTAGTTGTAGAATCGATCCTTGAAGTTTGGTCCTTCCAAATGGTAGACACCCTGTATAAACGGAATCAGTAAAAAGAAAAAAGATTTTTCTAAAATTTCAATTTATGATTACCTGTCCTTTGAGACGCCCCATGCGAAGTTGGATTTGACTACCTGTCCATCGAGACGCAAGGGAAGTGTTGAAAGAATAACATTGTCACATTTGTCCGTGTAAATGGAAATTGCTGTTATCCGTGTGACGTCACTCTTCGACTAATCGAATGGTTATTCGAATCTCGCTCAAAGGCGGCCATGTTCCCACCGTTGTAAACAAATATTGTACGGAAGGTTTTTCATTATGCCAATCTGTGTGGTTATTAGTTGCTCTTCCCGTCCCGGAAGCAGTATTTAATTTTTTGGTTTGCCAAAAGTGATTACAAAATGTGGGGTAAGACAAGAGAACTTCCCAAAAAAGAAGAATATCGGCCTTTGGGCGTCGTTGCTTCCTGGCATCCCTGACAACCGATTTTCGATAAACTGACACTTTCATAACCAGCTTCAAATTATCTAGTTCCACTTGTGTTTTGTAGAAGTTCGAAGGTACAATATTTATAAGATTTACCTTTGAAAAATACCGTCTTTTCTCAATAATAAGTAGTATTTGGTTCATTATGGTTGTCGGTAAGTTCGTATATCACTAAATTTATCCTAGTAAGTTTGATCTGTGCTTCCTTGTTTATGAAAGTCTGTATGTCCGTGATAGGTAGAAACAAAACACCTCCTCTAAACTATCCAGAGATAACATATCCAACAACATGTTGGACAAACAATGAACAAGAAGACAGAGAGCCACAGCAAAATCGGTAGTTGTTATATTTGAGACCCAAAAAAATGCAGTAAGAACTCTGGAAAATCTAGGTTTTTGGAGTTCACTGGGTACTTTCTAAAGGTGAATACGATCAAAATCATCAAAAGGTAGGAAGGTTTTATATCGCAAAGTAGTGTAAGCCTTTGGGCGAGGTATCGACTCGATCGGGGGTGTGAATTTAAGATTAAGTTGTTCCTTATGAATTGAAAGCTGTAACGGGTTTGCTGAAAAGAGAAATGTCAAACTGCGATACCGATACACTTAGGCTAGTAAGAGAATTTATACTTAGCTTCGATTTACTTCGGGGTAGCTCGGCACGATGCAGTTTGGGAGAAGAGGCTGCGATACACCTGAAGATACCTTTGAATACCTTTGATGTTACCTGTTGTATTGTTAAAACCAGTGTATCGATTTTGAAATAAAGATTGAATGAAGTTACGATTTTGTTGTTGCAAGTGAAGTTAATTACCTATGTCGATACCCGTTACTTGTGAAACAGAACCAGAACCAGGGTAGACGCTGAAAAAAGGTGAGTATGATGAAATGTAGTTTTATTCAAGAATGACTCGATTTTAAGGGGGTCCACGACCCGATACGGCCTGAAGGGCTGACTATGAAAGGCAACTGTGAAAATTAACTTGATTTGACTAGGCGATACAGTTCCGCTTAAATGTATGTTACAGATACAGTATGGGTATAATTTAGACTCTATTCTCAATGTTCCAGTTCGATCCAGGTCTTTCCTTAATGTTCTGAGTACTTTCCACTTTTCTACCTACTATTGGCCAATAAGTAGTTAGGACACTGTTACACTCACGTGACGGGGTACCGTGGCGAGTCCGTTCACAACGAGAGGCGAGGAGATGTTCTTGCAGGGGGAGAGCCGGGTCAGGACTGGGACGCGTACGCGATACGGTTCCAGGGGAGGCAGGACGTGATCACAGTACTTTGAATGGCACCACTCACTAGGTTAAAACCTATTGCAAAGACTTGATTGGAGGCAGGAGGAGAGTCGATACAGGATCGATACAGTTTTGGGGATGAGCGCTTCAGAGACAGGGGGTTTAGCTTCGAGACTAGCTGGCAAGGCTTCGCAACAGGGACTGAGTGTCTCAAGTTGGTGCAAAAGCTTTTCTTTCCATCCTCCCTCCCCAGTCAGGCCAACAAAATCAGATGGAAAAAAGGGTGGTGTGATTGCTTGACGGGGAGGGGGAAGATCTTCTCATGGTGATTAATAAGGTCTTTGGAGGTGCCCAAGGTGGTGGGAGGGCACATGAGTAGGCCACGCCCATGATAGTGGCTGTAGGCTTCTCTGCTGCTGCTTCCTTTCTTCAGGTCTTACTGGCCTCTACGGCCTGGGGTCTTCTCCGAGGGCCTTCAGGTCTTACTGGCCTCTGTGGCCTGATAGGGAAAACAGTGAGCTGCTGAGCGGCAGCTCACAGTAGGGTCAGAAAAGGATGTTAATAGGCTCTTGTCTCCAGTTCTCCATGTAAATATAGGTATCCAAGTAGTATTTGTTCAATGTGGCGAATAAATATTCCAATTTTCATTCTGAAAAACTTATTTCGAGAGTTTTTAACTGACACTGTGTCAGCCTGGTTTGCTTGTTAGCATGACAGTTCACACCTTACATATCCCTGTTCTTGAATAGTGTCAAGACCCCTCAGAGTCTGTATCAGCTGTTTGCAATCTGATCGCTACTTACGATTACATAATTGCTTTAAAAGAATAGAAAGAAGAAAATAATGAATATACCACCATCATTTTGTTTGCATACCAAGAAATATTTGCTGGACAGAGGTGTGAAAATGGCGCCCCTTCACGGCCAGCTGATCGGGTCAGCTGAGAAGTTTAGGTTTGATACTGAAAATAATCGATTATTGAGTCTCGCAGATAACAGCAATAATGAGTAGTTCCTGCCTTTGTATTCCAAACTCCCATAATAAATAGGTACCAACCTACTTCCTATTTCATCAATGAACCAAACTTATCAGGTAGGTACCTACGAACCCTGAAATCCTCGTCTGCATAATTGAACACTTCTTTAGTTGATTCTTGTAGTATTCATCTCCTATTGCTACGGCTGGGAGGAACAATTTTGAGAATTCCGCCTTCAACTTCATAGAATCCTGGAAATTCAAACAAAACATAGTTAAAGGTAGGTATCTAAATATGTTATAAACCCCTCGGAGTCCTTGTTATCCCTACTGAAGGCAAGGGTCTCCCCCCCCCCCCCCCTAATAGACGTGGATTTATTAGATTTCCCTGGTGGACCCCTCTTGGAACTCCAGGAGTGACAGAATGATCCTCCGACGAAAAGGAAGGGAACTCCTGACCCTTCTAAACACGCTGTCTTTATGGAACAAAACAATACACAGCATCGTCTCCACTGGCCCATTGGTACTAACAGGGTCAGAAGACGAATGACTCAGAAGCCCCAGGCAGGGCTCATCTTCCTTTTCCACTACCTCCTTTGACACTCCCCAAGGAGCCAAAGGTACCTTCTAATACAGGCCTCGGTTTCCATGACAGATGGAGGTATCCTGTAGCAGCCAATGATGCCATTGATATTGAAGGCGAGGGAGCACTTCCATTCATCCCTCTCTCCCACCCCCACCTTGTAACAATATAGGTTGAATTTCCATTTGTACAACAAATGAGAAATACACCCAATTGCCCATATATGAGACAGAGGAGGGTGTGTCGACCCTACCCCTTCAAACAAGTGATTAGATCAGCCGGCCTGAAGAGGATATCGATTCATATCTCTATGAATCAAATATCCCCCTAGGCGTAGCTCCAACAAATCGGGAACAAACCAAATCGGTTTGTCCCTTCTGTAAAAGTAGGATCGTCACACTCCCCTCCCTAAAACATACTTCTGGGTTTCAAACAGAAGTATGTTTGAAAACAAGTCAAAGGGACTGAAAATAGCATGAAGCCCAGGAAAGGACGTCTGGAAGCTTCAAGGGAATTCCTCCATCGTAATGGTACTATTCAAAAAGAAGAAGAAGAATGCCACGAATGGGTCATTTATGCCACGAATGGGCCATTTATACATAAAAGAAAAAGTCAATGGAACTGAGGAGAAAGCAAACTAAATAAAGAATACGAACGACGAAACATTCAAGTGTAATGATTAAAAAGGCAAATGCTGAAAAGGCTTATATAAAAGAAAAACGAAATTGAAATTAATAAAATGCCAGATTGGCAAAGCCTAACAAGAGAATGAGTTTAATTGCCGGATTGGCGAAGTTTAATGAATGAATTTAATATAGAGATTCCTTCTGGATATCTCTTTGGGTAATTCCTTCTGGAATACCCAAGAAAAAGTGGAGGGGAAATGATGAAGAAAATTCAGTGCATTTCCACCAAACCACGCTCTGCTACCATGTAACAATATAGGTTGAATTTCCATCTGTACAACAAATGAGAAATACACCCAATTGCCCATATATGAGACAGAGGAGGGTGTGACGACCCTACCCCTTCAAACCAGTGATTGGAATAATCAGCCGGCCTGAAGAGGATATCGATTCATATCTCTATGAATCAAATATCCCCCTAGGCGTAGCTCCAACAAATCGGGAACAAACCAAATCGGTTTGTCCCTTCTGTAAAAGTAGGATCGTCACAACCTACACCTCATCTTTTAAAAAATTCAAGCAGTGCTTAGTTAAAAAAGGAGAGAGTTCATGGTAGCCTCCAACGTGCCCGTGAAACATCCTCACCAGACATTCATCAGACCAATGGGTCACCTTGACCAGATGCTAAGGTCACGCTAACAGTCAGTGAATAAACGGGGTTTCCCGCTTTCCTCTGGCAATGGGGTATTTCGGTGGGTCGGAAATTCAGGGTTTTGACCTCAAATTTGGATTCAGCACCCTTGAAAACCTATATACTACAACTTTAAGCCCAATGATACTATAACATGTGGTAGAAAAATTAATTAAAGAGATCACACGTTTGAAAAAGGCGGGCCGCTATAAATGCACACACACTAGGCAAGGACTATGCCGCACGCGTGTGTGAGTACTGTTTTGTAGTATCCAAGAGGTCTTCCAAGGGTTTCTGTGCATGGATACTTTTTTCAAAGACAGTTGGCTAGCTACGTCACGATTAGCTAGCTACGTCACACCATTCAAATATTCAACTTTCCTTAGCTTCTCTGATTTTTTAAAAACATTTTCTCGACGAACAGACCCGATTACCGTTATTCCTGAGCCATACTCTTTTGAAAAAAAAAATTTTAAAAATTGACCGAAATACCCCATTATTGGTCGATTTTGTTGATTCCAGCGGCAATCTTTTAGTTTTTCAATTCCCTGAGTAATGCACTAAGTAATTTTGAAAAATCGTCAAAAACTTCAAATTTAGGTACTTTTTATTATTGTTTTTTTAACTTTTGGACTCAAAGAAGTGCATGGGTGTAGAGATTATAAAAATAAGAAGAATGCCACAAGAAACATGATAAATAGATGATTATTTCCTGAGAGAACTGATAAAAACTGGTCAGCTATGAGAAGGCTAGGGGAGGCACTGGAGGTGGTGGGAGGCAAACGAGCGCAGGTTCGTATGAGATTAGTCTAACCGACAACGAGGATGTCCCTTAACTGTGGGTGCCAATAAAATCCCTATCATAATGTCGCCTGTCATGAGTGGCATCCCAGTACTCGGCACATCCCTAACCTTCTCAAACTTGGCCATTTAAGCCCCTTTGCACGTCCACAGCTACCTACCTACTTATTTTGGATCACGAATAATGTAGAGAATTAAGTTGTGGAATACCTACCTGGAAAAACTCCTCCAATAAGGGAAGGTATTCTCTATGAAATTGCGTATTTTCGGTACTTTGTCATTGTTGAGACCGCGAATTTCGAACACAACGTATTGCACACAGCTGAGAAGGGGGGATCTTCGGCCCCCCAGCCTGAAGAAGTACGCCTTGTATGCCACCTCCATCTCTTCCCATCCAATGGTATAGTATTTAGAACTCATTCACGACGTTTATGACACGTAGAAAACGAACACACATCACTTCAAAGCTTTGACGTCGCTCAGGCGTTTGACAAAGTTTGGCATGAGGGACTCAACTACAAGCTGCGCAAAAATCTACCAATAAAGTACGCTGAGCTGCTTCAGTCTTATCTCACCAATCGCTACTTCAGAATAAAGCAAGAAGACGCCTACTCAGAGCCAAAGCTAATCAATGCAGGAGTCCCACAAGGGAGTGTTCTTGAACCGCTCTTGTATGTCCTTTATACCAGTGATCTCCCAGAAATTGGAATGAACACCACAGCCACCTTCGCAGATGATACAGCGATTTTGGTAGTCGGAGAATGTAACACTGAATCCACCAACAAGTTAAATCAATCAATATCCAGCATACAAAAGTGGACAGCAAAATGGAGAATCAAAATAAATGAAACTAAGTCGGTACATGTCGATTTCACTAACAAGAGAATCGAGTATATTCCGGTACATTTCATGGGAAAAGTTATTCCGAATGCTAATGAAGCCAAATACCTAGGCATGGAAAGCTCATGTCAAAAAAAGAAGGAAGAACTCCTTCTAAAATTCAGAAAAATGCATTGGCTAATGGGGAGACGGTCGAAGTTGTCAATCCAGAACAAGCTTACATTGTATAACCAAGTCCTTAAACCAGTCTGGACATATGGAGCTCAGCTTTGGGGCTGTACGGCTCAGTCAAATCGAGACATCATCCAAAAATTCCAGAACAATGTGCTAAGAATGGTGGTCAATGCACCAAGGTACTTTCGAAACGAACGCCTCCATCATGAGCTTCGGATCGAAACAATAAACGATGCTATAAAGCGACAAGCTGTGAGACACCTACAGCGGTTAAGATGTCACATCAACGAGGAAGCTGTCCAACTCCTTGATACAAGTGATATCATCAGAAGATTGAAGCGTACCAAACCACTTGACCTTGCTTACTTGTGAAGCAGTGAAGTGAAACATCCACCATAATCAACAAAACTCAGTGATGTATCTTAGTTTTGAATATAAGACCATATTTTCAAAATAATATTGTTAATAAGTAATACTTGGTGCAATAAAGAATATTGAAAAAAAAAAAACTTCAAAGCTAACAGGCCCCCCTCCCTCAACCAGGTCTGCCCACCACTGGTTGGGTAGCATCGTCGCTGCTCGCTCTAGCCTCCTCTTCCCAGGACTCATCTCTGGGACGTCACTCTTCGACCAAAAAAATTCTCTAGTAAGATAGAGATGATTCCGAATTGTTCTCGGAATTTGGTCGATGAAAACTCGGGAGAGGGGGGTTGAACTGTGTGTTGACTGACAATCTGCTCTGAAGAAAAATTTTGTCACTGTTGCATTTTGATCCCGCTTACAGGCCCAGAATAGGTACATATTTTTGTTGGATTTTTGATCGTAGGACTACCCTTTGGTTAGATACCACATCTAATATAAATAGAACAATATATTTTACTGGTTGTTCCAATTCCCGAATTTCCAACTCAAACTTTCAAGCCCGAGGAAGTTGGAGAGATAGCCAACGAAGAGAAGAAAACAAATTCTTAATTAAATCCTTTATGAGCAGAAGAGAAAATATTGTCACCTCTCGAACAAGGGGACCCCCAAGAGTCAACATTGATCCAATTCCGAAACAACTCTCAACTGCGCCAAATCCAACCAAGATAGAGATGATTTCGGACGAATGGTGTCGGAGATGGAAGGAGAGGCACCCATCTACATCAGAGTCATGGCAGCTGACCTGTCATCGCATGGGGAAAGTTCCACGGAGTTATTCTAGGTGGGCATCTCGGTAGGTGCACTCTGTGTTATCATCACCTTCGTTTCGCTCAGTTTATTCCAATCTGAACTGGTGGTCAGTATTTCCAGGCACTTCCCTCCCTCCCACCAAAACCCTCCTCTTATCTTATCTTTCATCTTCTTCCTCATTATAAGATATTAATTTTTGTTTACGGTATCCCCTTCCCGCCTTTGAGAAGAGGTCTTTAAAAAGAGTAGTTACCTACGTACAATGGGGTGTGCGCCTTGATTTTTTTTAGATTTTTAATCGAAAGGAGACTACATCCTGAGAATTTTGGTACCATCCTCGACCTTCTAGCGTGTGTAAATCTTTTCCTATGAATTTTTAAAGTTTCGACCGTTTATGACGTCACGCGCCCCTCTAGCCTGGGCGGGACCCCCCAGCCCACTGTGACGTCATAAACGGTCGAAACTTTAAAAATTCATAGGAAAAGATTTACACACGCTAGAAGGTCGAGGATGGTACCAAAATTCTCAGAATGAGGTCTACCTTAGATTAAAAATAACAATAAACAGTTTTTCCTACCAAGGCGCACACCCTATTCTTCCATACTTTTAGACAAACATAATTAGTACCCAAATTCACCTACTCCAGTATAACGATAAACAAGGTGCTTACCTGTGGCTTCAATCCAGCAATTGCGAGTTTTTCTACATCCGCTCTCAAAAATTCATCAACTCTGAATATTTTCAGTTTCGCCAGCAGTTCCAGGATCCGGGTGTCCAACATTCCCTCCAATAACTTGGACATGTTACAACTACAATGAAGAAGGAATAACGTACGAATTGAGAAGAATTGTATCAAATGGACAATAACTATGCATAAATACCTAGATAGCGTCATAAAAATCCACTCAAGAGGGGATAAATCAGTCGCTAGTGAATTTTTGATGTTTTAAGCAATAAATTGATATCATTAGAATCGAATTTTTTTGAAATGTTCCCCATGAAAATCCGTTGAGCTATGGAAATCTACAGGTGACGCAAGGAAAATGCAAACTCTCATTCGTTGTAATTTATTGATAGTAATATTCGCGTCATTACCTGTTTGCGGAAGGCTCAAATTTGTACGCACTTCACTTTTGTCAAGGTTTGTTAGAAGCTTTGACAATCCCTTCATCACTTCTGATCGAAAATTGGCGGAGTCGGCATCATTTGATATCATCTTATCACCGCTACTTCTGATAAGGATCTAATCAAATCGTCGAAGTTGAGTTTCTTTGAATTCTAAAAAACTATATAATTCTTCGTCTTATTTACTATAACCCAATTAAATAAATATTTCTTTACATACAACATACCTAAATAATGGTATTTCAAAGGTAGGGCCCCCTTGCATGAGACTCGCGACTGCCTTTCCGGGAGCCTTGTTCGGCTCTTCTCGTTTCTCCTTCGCCATTTGCGCCTTCTGTCCATTATCAAACTTTGTCCAGGGTTTTACTTACTTTAGTTACTAATCGTAACTAATAACTATGTAAATTATTGCTTCCGAGTCTACCAAGGTAGCGGAAGCTTTGTTTTCACTTTTCAAGGACGAAAAAAAAGTCCTCCAAAGTCAAAATTTTCACACGCTTTTTAGACCTTTCTGAACAATTTTGGTTCCGTGTCTGTCTGTCTGTCATGAATTCCTTGTAACGCGCATAACTATACCTACGAAGTTATTGTCCGATTTCTATGAAATTTTCGGGGATTGTGCGGGTACGCGTGTAGACGGTCCCCTATGAAAATCATCATCCCCGGACTGATAGAAGCGACTGCGCATGCGCAAACGTGAATTCCTTGTAACGCCCATAACTTCTACATTTTCCATCCGATTTCAATGAAATTTTCAGGGATTATGCGGATTAGATTGTGGATGGTCCCAATGAAAATCAAGGCCTTAAAATTTATAGAAGCCTCTGCGCATGCGCATTCGTAAAATCCTTATAACAACAATAACATTACATTTTTCATCCGAATTTGATGAAATTTTCTAGGATTGTCCAGATTAGCGTGTAGATGGTCCCCTATGAGGGTAGTGAAAGGTACTTGGATATTGATGTTACTATGCATCGGATCATCTATATAATCGGGTTATGGATACGAGGAAGCTATGTGCCACACCCACTTGGCAGACTTTTTTTTAACTTCGAAATTTCCTATTGGGTACTAAGTTCTCTCCCCCGATAAAAAGAATGAACGCGAGGCCCGACAGGGAGTTGGGTATCCTCAACGTAGAACTACACCCTTTTCCACAAATGTACGTTTACAGGTAAAAAATATTTTTAGGAAAATATTTTCGAAACTTTTCGCTGTAGAAATCCGTTTTAGGGCATTTAAAACGATTCCTAGATTTCACCATTGATTAAATTTCAAAAATATGCTTTCAAAACCGGTAAAAATAGCCAAGAAGATGAAAGATTTTAAATTTTGTTATAAAAGCAAAATTCTAAGTGAAAAAGTTTGTAGGCCACATATTAAATTATTATAAATTAATTTGCGCAAAAAATTGCTCAAAATATTGAAAATGTGCTTAAAAATTGCTAAGAAATGGCTTAAATAATACCAAAAATCTCAAAATTCATAATGAGTGCATAAGTTCGTGGGCCATAAACAGGATTGTTTCACATTTTCATGCGCAAATGTGTTCTCACATAGCATAAAATGGCTCTAAACCCACTAAAAACGTTGGAAAATGGCTAAAAACTCAAAAGTAGTTTTTAATAACGTTTTAAAAAAAATTCGCTCATGAATATGAATATTCTGCGCGACTTTGAATATTCATCACAATATTTATAGGTATTATATAGTACCTACTCCATGATAGAAAGTGACGAAAAAAGGTATTTCATAAGTTAATTTTTCTAGTCATAATTTATTGTGATCCAGAGTGCAATAAGAACAAATTCCAAAGAAACTTGCTACTTTATTGGATTTATTTTTCGTCAAGCTGTACCTACTTTCTTCTGCCCATAAAATTCCCAATTCTGAGGGTGACCAGGGAAGGGGAATGTCCCGCCCCACCCAAAGTTTGTTCAGCAGATTTTCAGGTCTATTTAAAAACATATTGTTTAGTAAAGCATGCATTCCAGGGGACGTCCCATTGGATAAGCATTAGATCAGTTTAACCTTCCTTTTCCTGTAATTCTGAAAATTCCCTTTGAGTGACCCATACTTTTGTATATTGCATTCGTGGTTTGAGCAGCAATTTGGTTCAAACCTCCGAGGGTATCATTGAAAGGATGTCAGATCAGCTTGATAGTCGTTGAAGCTTATAAACTAAAACTGCATGGTTGCTCATATGATGAGATTAACAATCTCGTCGGACAGTGCAGCCCCATTCTTCACAACTCGCAACTCCTCCAAACCTCGGAAAAATGTAGAACGAAATAAAACACAAGGTCTATTGGTACCTACCTACTTTTATATATTGGTAGTGAAAATCACAATTCAACAGAGCAAACAAATTCATCCAGTTGATATTATGTTGTTAATAATCAATTGATCTCTACCATATGCTTGGCATTTTTATAAGGTACCTACCACTTTCATGTTTTTCAGGATGCAAAATTAAAAATTTTTTGTCTAGTGAAATTTCTGTGAATGTTTGACCTGAAGATCAAGCTACTCAAGGTAAATTATTCCGCTTATACTTTTGCTTTACGTAAATAAAGAGTGAGTTGATAGCGTGTCTAGCAGAGAAGAGATACCACTTGTCTAAGGAATCCGGACATTCGTTTGGTCGACAGGAACAGAGATTCACTTTGGACTGTTGTTTGCAATAGGGTGGAGAATCTGACAGACTTTTGAAATGTGTCCTGACCACCCAGTAATACCACCTGTAAATAGAATCGTGAAATCTTTGGTTTAAGAGTTCATGATGTGAGTGAACGTACTCAAGTGTTGATTATCTTGAGTGGAAAGTTTAAGGGGGAAAAAAACAGATCAAGTTTTGGTTGAAGTCACCAAGCCACCACTTACCCGTACGTTGCTCGGGGTTTTTCGAATTTTGCCTTCTAAAGGGGGAAAGGGAGGTTATTAGAAAGTTTTTGCCAACCACTAATGAGCCCGTGGAACCTCTTCACAAAACTCGGAGTTCGCAGGTGACGATGAATTTGCCTCCCAACAACAGCGGGCGACGATGAAAGGGTGCCCCAGACAGTCACCCGTTCCTAAAGGCCCACTGTCACGAGCGCCTCCCTTCCCCCCCTGTCCAAAGTTAACGGGCTTCCTCCTTCAACTGGGTAGCATCCTCTGTTGCTCGCGCTAGTCTCCTCCTAACGGGGCCCCATCAGATTTTGGCACCAAAAACTCTCTAATGCCTTGAAAACGTGAGTTTTTGGGCATAATCTTGTGTACTCCGCCCAGGCCTCAATTTCCAATCGATTTGCGTGTTTCTTTTATATTTGACTCAGATAACTTTTGAGTTGCACACTATTTCACCAGAGTATCAAAACTAGCTATATTTACAAAGTATCCGATTTTTCAATACTTCGGTTCCTTTAGGTATAGCTTACTAATTATATCCAAGCTTTGAAATTGAGCAAAAATTCTCATAATACCTCTGGATTTTCATGATTCTTCTCTGTACCACCATGGAACCGAAGGTACAGTGCCAGGGCACTGCATATTTCGTGGGTTTTCTTGTGTTTCGCCATGGATACGGAATGAAATTTGACGGACTGCCTACCAAAACCAACAGATGAAAGTCCAACTTTACAATGTATAACCGCTTTGGTGCCAGACCGGCACTTTTTAGGTTTGAGGGGCAAGATTTTACTCTCGACGCTGGCCCTGCCACTGCGACAACCCCCAGGACCGGAACTTCTGTGGCCCACAATGCGCAAATGCAATGGGAGAAAATACCGGGAAATAACCTATTTGGAAAAACACCTTGGTTATTTGCTTCTTGCAAAACACCCAAAACGGCAAACAAGTTCATTTGGGAGCACGAAAGAAAAATACTACTCAAAACTATCGATAAAATACAATGTACTTACGGAGAACGTCACGACTGGCATCTTCCACTTGTTAGGATGAACTTCGCTCTTGAAAACACTTCGATTTGAAAACGATGCACTCTAGCGGCTAACTGGGGATGTACTGAATGGGTTTCATCAGGAACTGACCCCATTCAACGATTTCCAAAGTAAATCTGGATGTCCGAAGAAAGTGAGGTTCAACAGAGGGTCCCGTCATGGATGTCATGACACCAGTACTCAGCGAGCACCGGCGCGTCATGTACGTCATGACACCAGGGTCGAGAGTGTTAAAATGCTGTTTCAAATTCGAGGCTCCCACGGCGCTAGAAATCTTATGGTGGATAAGGGGGGGGGGGGCACTATTTCTTGCCTCAAGTACCAAACAAATTAGATCGAGTGAAACAGTTAACGTTTACCAACTGGTTAAAATTGACCTAATTGACTAATGATTATCCAATGGGACGTCCCCTGGAAAGCATGCATTACTTAACAATGTGTTTCCCTATATTGGGAGCTAAGGATGACGACAAATTTAAAATTTTTTTTCGGATGTCCCAGTCATCGTTTTTGACAATCTATGTGGCCAGACAAAGGATTATCCCCAAGTTCCGATTTTTATACTCTTTGAGGGTCTTTGTGGGTTTTCTGGGAAGCCGCCAAGGTGGGTGGGGCCCGTGTGGCCCTGGCCGGCACGAGGGGGGTTGTACGAGCCCCCTCACACCTGGTGCACACAATCTGAAATTTATTTTCTAGGACACGTAAACTACTGTAATGACAATGTACTCTGTATAATGGCAAATAAATACTCTCTCTCTCTCTCTCTTGTTCCAAATGGACGGCCTGTCCTGAACTTTGGAAACCACCGAGCGTCACGAAGGAAGTGGGGACTGTGCTGAATGCGCTCTAGTGCTGTGATTCCCAGTTTGACTTGCCCCCTGGGTGTCAGAGCCTCGAAGGTAGACCTCATCCTGAGAATGTTGACACAAGCCAGTCTCTGTTAGAATGAGTAGATCTTTTTCTATGATTTTTCAAAGTGTCGAATGTTTATGACGTCACGCGCCCCTCCCTCCTGGGCGGGACCCCCCAGCCCTCTGGAACGTCATAAACATTCGAAACTTTGAAAAATCATAGAAAAAGGTCTTCTCATCTAGAAGGTCGCGTTTGGACTAGGCGGTATTCGTAGAGGAGGGACAACTCCCGCAAGGCGCGCTGGTGGTAAAAGTAGTTTCTCGTACGTCCAATAGCGTGCTCTGATTAAAATGATCTTTGCGTAATCGCATCGACTACAATTAAAATCGAGTCGAAAATTTACAATTAAAATCTCGAAAAACTTTGAACGAGTATTTTGCGTCCAATCATAGCGACCCAGCAGCACTCTATAGGACGCACAGGCAACTACTTACTTTGACAACCAGCGCGATATGCCACTTCCTTTACAGATACCGCCTAGTCACGGTTGGTGTCAAAATTCTCAGAAAGAGGTCTAGTTTAAATTAAAAATAACAATAAACAGTTTTTCCAACCCATGCGCACACCCCATTCCACACATCTCAGATTGAGAGGTGGAGTTGAAAAAGATGCTGACTCAAGGGCAGCGCCTTACAACGCCTTCTGTGTCCCTAGCCTAAGAGGGTCAATCGCCCTATTATGTAATGAGCAATTTGAATTTGAATTTTTGCAGGTGCAGTAATCACCCAACACGTTTTACGGACCCTCTGATTAAAACTTATAATTAATGATGGACGGAGGGGATGGGGCGGAAAAAGAGTTTGGTTACTCCCTTTACATCAACCCTAACCTTGACGAAGTTAAGGACTGCGGAGAATTGAAACGAGAAGTGCCACCGGTGTTACTGGAAGAAGCCATAAGAGCCACGAACCCCCTGGGACCCTGGAGGGTCACCAAGACTGGCTGCGGGCTTCTCGCTACGTTCACCTTCGAGGCGGATGCCATAGCTTTGCTCAACATCCCTTTGCAGGAAGCTCTGGACGGTCCAGTTCAGGTTGCGAGGTTTTCAAGTAAAGACTCAAAACAAAAACAGGTGAGGGAATGTTATAACTTTTAAAAAAAAATGAACCCCTCAAAAACGGAGGAGGCATGCCATTGATTAAAAAAAAAAAAAAAAAAATCAAATATTAATGGAGAGGACGCTCAGGACATTCATCATGAAACTGGCGTTTTACCATTGGCAAATACATCTTAGTAGAATGTAAGCGTTGGTAACAGGAAGTGCTGATTAAAGGTCGGCTTTCCTACGCACCGCAGAGCTTGCAGGCTGCCGCAGTGGGGTTTCCTACAAGCGGTCTAGCAATGGCTGTGCGGCTCTAGCATTCAGTACTGTTAAAGGAAGAGGGTGCTGTTGGCTTGGTGGATCGTGGAAGAAGAGGAAGAGGAGGAAAGGGTGATTTTAGCAGGAATGAGGAGGGAACAAGCTAGTTTATTAGGACTGCGACGTTCAGAAGGGGTTTTTCTTTTTTGATTGAATTTTTAAACTCCATTTTTTCCACCATATATCATCCACCAATTTTTTAAAAATATTTCCACCATATATCATACAAGAAAACATTTTTTCCAACAAGCCCCACCTCATCCTCCTCTGACATAAACATGTTGAGCACATCGAAAAAGCTAGAGAACTGGAGGACAATCTATATACATAAAACGCCAACCATATGTACGTACGTACGTCACCAATCGGGAGGAGTTAGAGGGGTCGTGGGAGTGGAGAGAGTCGGAGGAATCGGAGACGGGAGGAGAGTTGGGGGCGGAAGGAGTCGGAGGGAGTGGGAGGCGAGGATAGTCAGAGGAACCGTGTTTTGCCTGCTTTTAGTAGGCCTTTCAGCTAGTAAGTAATAAGTGCGAAGTCTGTAATTCACATTTAGCGCCCGTGATTCCCATTTTTGAAGAGTGGGAGACGTACGATGCGGGTTTGTATGTCCCAGCCGCAGCTAGGCACTGGTCCCTCGAGCAGTCCAGCCACAGCCATGCTCCACCAGCTCAGCTGCATGTAGGAATACAGCCACATATGAAATACAGTCAATGCATCTGAACATGAGCTGCAGCATCCAGACGCGTGTAGGAAAGCTGACCTTAAGCGGCACTCCAGAATAAATTCAAAGCATTAGGCCAACTTGAATTAACTGAACGCCTAAAAAGTTCATGTGTTGCAGTCCCTGTTGCTACGAGACGTGCCATGGGCTGTGCCACTACAGGAAATACGTTACGCTTTGGAGCATCAAGGGATATCCCCCCTGTCCGTAGAAAGACTAAGACAAAACGTGAAAATCGAGGTTGGTTGTTCCACTTGAACAAATTAAAATAAATACCTAGCAAATTGTATTCTTCTGTACAGAGGTACAAGATTGTACAAAAATGTCTCAAGATGTTGGCTGTATTCAATAGCCATACTTTCATCGATTCTCCAACTATTTTGCAACATTTTTGTCGAAAAGTGCAAATTATTTGTAGAATTGATCCACCTCAACAGGGACGCCAATACCAGGGACGCAACTCCTGAAAGTGATGGTTTTGAGTTATGAGCGGGCTCGTCTCACATTGAAAGCGATTTTGATTGCCGCTAGAAAGCAGCCTTTTTTATTTTGAAATTTTGAAGAAAAAAGTCCCTTACGAGGGACGCGAAACACCGTTCTACATGCTCTAGTCTGGACCTCAGCAGGGTAATAGTCGCATCTCTGTTAATAGCTCGAACTATTCAGAATTCCATTTTCCGTGTTTTCCCAATGCAGAGAGCAAGTTTCAAAAAGTCATCAATTAAGCCTGAGTGTGTTGCGAAATTCAAGAAAATTCACAGAACTTTATTCAAGAAATCGCTTTATTGAGGGTCATTTTTGAAGGAACCAATTGCAAAAATAAGGAAGGATTTACAGTGTGGGTGAGTTGGAATGTATTTTGAAAAAAGTTAAAAACTGGGTTGTCCAGTAAACGGAGCTTTTGGTGTTGCGTCACTTGTATCCTTGTATTAACAATGACTAAAGTGGTGCCTAGTTCTGTCTAGAAGGACATTGCCGAGTTTCACTAGCATGAGAATGTTTTCAGCTCACTGATCCTGTCCAACATGAAAATCTCCTGAGGTATGGATTGGATTTCCTGGGAGCGACGAGGTTCCTGGCTGTTCCCGATAGATGGCGCAACAACTTACTCTCCCGCCCTAACGGGCTCATTGAGCAGATACAGCAAGAGCCGATCATTCAGTGCTACAGGTGTCAGGTAGAGCAAGAACTAGAGAATATAAAGAGATCACGAGAGTGAATATTGCGATGGTATAAACGAGAATGAAGTGAACAGTCCAGTCTAATTCTCTGAACCCTAGCAACTAGTAGCAAAGGTCGAAAATTGGCTTGAAAAACTGTTGAAACATGAACTTTGGTTACAGGGTTTCTGGCACATAGCAGCGAACTGCCACGAGTTGATGCGGTGTGTGAGGTGCGGGGGACAACACTCAGTGGAGGATTGCCTTCGTCCGCGGCACGAACCTGTCTGCTGCCATTGCTCCGGCCCTCACCATGCGGCTTACCGCCACTGTCCAGTACGGATGCAGCTGTCTTCAGCGTCTATGGCTCTGGCAAAACCCTTCACCACTCCCAGGTGATCAGTGCCCTCCGATAACTGCCAATATGTCCCATTGTTTAACCTACCAAATATATCTCGTTTGTCCAAAACCAAAGATCTTCAACTCACTGGTTTATCATGAAAATAAAAATAAGGATGTATTCTACACCCCCCCCTTTCTTTTTTTTCTTCGCCAAGCAGGTGAGAAAATCTTTAAGATTCCCAAGCAGAGTTGGATCATGAGATCCAGGTATCTTACACCTGGATTACCCCCCCCCCCACCACCAAAAAACCCTTTTCTCCCATGTTGGAAGCTCAGCCTTGGAACTGTTACACATTACTTCATCAGTTCTGGATGGGGTGGACAGACCAGGGTGCTCCCTTTTCTATCTCTCTCCTGTTCTAACAATGCCTTCCTTGTCGGGACATTCTCTGTATACACTGCCATAAGACTCCAGCTCCTTTCACTTTCCAGCATCTTGCAGACAACAGCTTCTAGTGTTGAACTTAGTGGAGCTAACCCCAGCTCTGCAAGCAGCTGATTTCTTTCTGCCGCCCATTTGATGCATTTGAAAAAGATGTGTAGTGCTCTTTCGGCAGCTCAGACATGTTGGGGCAGTTACCTTTCCAATTTATTTAGATAGGCAAAACAGCCCATGTCCTGTGAAGAACTGTGTATGGAAAAAGTTCACCTCTCCTACTCCTTGTTCACTTCAGTTCTTCCTTCCAATGGGTATGACACTGGTAAGGACAAAGATAGCGGGTTCTGACACTTCAGTAAGAGCAGGTGATTCGTAGAGCTCCTTTTCGCTGTGCAGCTCTCAATCAAATCTCTGTCGGATGTATGCCACATTCAACGCATCCACCCACTCGTATTCTACCGCTAGAATCGAAAAGTTTCCATTGACTACCTATTCCTTGATGGAGGCCAACCAAAGGGATGATGAATAATTGATACAAATTGATTAAGGAAAATATTGAGGCTTGTACTCAATAGTCATTAGAGTTTACCTTTTAGATCTTCAGATTTGAACCACGATGGTGTGAACTCCCGCTCACTGGAGACCCCTTCCCAGTGATGGAGCTGAATGGGGTATTTCAGTCAATTTTTTTTTGTTTTTTTTTTTTTCAAAAGAGTATGGCTCAGGAATAAAGGTAATCGGGTCTGTTCGTCGAGAAAATGTTTTTAAAAAATCAGAGAAGCTAAGGAAAGTTGAAGATTTGAATGGTGTGACTTAGCTAGCCAACTGTCTTTGAAAAAAGTATCCATGCACAGAAACCCTTGGAAGACCTCTTGGATACTACAAAATTCTACTCACACACGCGCACGGCGTAGTCCTTGCCTAGTATGTGTGCATTTATAGCGGCCCGCCTTTTTCAAACGTGTGATCTCTTTAATTAATTTTTCTACCACATTTTATAGTATCATTGGGCTTAAAGTTGTAGTAAATAGGTTTTCAAGGGTGCTGAATCCAAATTTGAGGTCAAAAAACTGAATTTCCGACCCACCGAAATACCCCATTGAGCAATCAATTCCTGGTTCAGCTCGTAGGTGACGTCACTCACCTCCGAGACTGTAGATGCCACCCACCACCCAGAGCGTCCTCACCCAGCTGCTTCCCCCACCAGTCAAGCTGTCCCCACCAACTGGTGGTGTGGAGGGGGAGAGACCCTTGGAGTCTCCAGAGCAAAGAAGGTGTCTGTGCCCGTGAACCTAGCTGCCCCCCCTATCTTCGCCACAACCCGCCACACTGTAGGACCCCTGGACATCGGTGCCACCCGATCTACGCCACATCACCATAAGGTTTCAACAGGGCCCTGAACGTGTGTGCACAGAGTATTTCATAATACATTGGCCAACATTATTTGACTGTTTAGAAGTAAGAGTGAACATTGAGAACATTAAGAACAGTAAAACATTTGAAACAAAACATAAAACATCTGAAGCTTCATCCTTAAAAAACCAGCTACGAGGTTTGTTCCACTTGAGTCCAATGAGTCAATCAGCTGCCTGATGAACACATGAAATTCTTTATTATAATATAATATTATGCTGAATTCCTTCACTCGTGACGAGAAAGAACTCTTGGCGCTAGAGTGATACTTCCTCACTTGGGTCTGAGAAAAAGTTACAAGTTAACTCGCGTTGGGTCAAATCACCTCATTTTCCTTTGAAACGTTACTCTTTGAAGCCATGAGCAACCCTGAAAGTTACGTTTGGCAGACCTGGAAGTTTAGCAAGAGGTGGGGGTTCTCGGAGTTACCAGAAAAATATCCAAGAATATGAAGGCCTGAGTAACCGGTAACCATGACCAGGAGCATATAGAACACAGCCCGCAGGGGTTGCGCGCGCTTCCTAGCGACAAACTGCTTTTTTTGGGTTATCGACTTGACTAAACTAAAATGGCCGTAACTTCCTTAAATCACACACCAATTTAAATCTTATTGCACCGTTAAATAAAGCGTTAAATTTCCAATTTTCATTATTTTCATTTTCATTATTTGTTTTTTATTATTTCATTTCATTTCATTATTAGTTTGTCTTTGTTTTTCATTATCTTTGCTCCAATTATGGTAACATCGGTCATCCCAATTATCCTGCGCTCCTCCACTAGCTCCAGTATGACACCTACGTCTAGTCATCAGAGAGCATTAATTAGATAATTGAGAGATTTGCGTAGTGTCGCTAGGAAGCGTGTGCAGCACCTGCGGGCCGCGTTCTAGAAGCTCCTACCATGACCCAAGTTGAGTTGTCAAGGCACAGAGTTTGGTAGTTTAAAAAATAATCGCCACTGAAAATAAAATAATTTTATATTTTTGCTATAATATGTTCAATTTAACGGCTTCCAGAGGGATAACATGTGCATTACCTAACATTACGTACGATCCTGTTCATTCAATTAATGTCTAACTTTACTTATGAATATTCAACGGTGACTAACAAGGTGAACAATGGAGAGCACGAAATTACGAAGGTACGAAATAAAACTCTCAGTCCTCGGTCGACATTAACATTGAATGAGATCAAAAGATGACCATATTTTATGTTTGGTGAGTTGGTTTCGTAGAGTACTCAGCAGGCAAGGGTTTTCAAAGAGGTAAACACTGATGCCTAAGCAAAGCGTAACTTCGTGTTCTCCATTATCAAGGCTGAGAGGAGGTTTTCAGATAAAACATACCAAAAATACAAGTGATTGGAAATACAATAATACAATAATCTCAAGAAATGCAAGGTAAGACTAATTCAACACTTATCATGAAGAGAATGCTAGTACAATAAGACTGTTTAGGTTCTAGTCATCAGTGAACTGCTATCTATAGTCCTTCCACAATGAAAAGAATTTTAGCGGCATGATCTGTAACTACAGCTGTAACACGACTGGAAAGTGGGAACCTACCTTTAGTAGTTTAATTTGTCAAAACTTTGAAGAATTTATCAAGATCCCGTTTCCATCTACGCTTATCACAATGACGTTGAAATGGCAACTTTCGTAAGCTGAAAATACCCACTTATAATACTATATCCAAAGAGGGGGGGGGGGGGGGGGGGCTGCTTAACAGATCGATGTTGGCCTCCTGTGGACAATAAATGCTAGAGAGTAGGCCTCAGAAACTTTTGGGTTGTTTTCTGTTGTCTACGACTTGGAGAGGAGTTGGAAGTCCATCAGGGCTGCCGTATTGATAGATCAAGAGTGGATCGAAAGCTCCAACAAATAGGTTGAGGCACAGAACCATCGAAGGCAGCAGCCATCAAGAAAGGAGTTAATGTTGAGTGCTTTGTTTCAAATCTACGTTAAGCTGTGGATACACATGCAGCATTCAGCGAGTAACGAGTATTTGGGTGCTCGCCACAGAGGCGGCTTTTTTCCAAGTCCAAACAAGCCTCAGCTGCTTGTAGAAAATCAAGACCAAGAATTGCCTCATCGAGATTGCCTCATTTCTATTAACATTGATGCCCCTGACAGATCAGAGATTCTCTCTGCGGTCAAAAGGGCAAAAAATGGCAAATCTCCAGTACTGGACAATATACCAGCAGAAGTTTTAAAAACTGGGGATCAAACCACTGCTGATTTCCTCTACCCACTCTTTCAAGAGATTTGGACAGAGGAGAAAGTCCCCAAGGAGTGGAAGCAGGGAGTGGTGATAAAGTTACCAAAGAAGGGGGCAAATGTAATAGTTGGAGAGGCATCACGCTTCTATCGTGTCCTTCCAAGGTTCTTTGACGGATTATCCTCAATAGAATAGCAGACTGCGTAGAGACGAAGCTAAGAAAGCAACAGGCTGGCTTCCGGAAAAACCGGAGCTGCATCGACCTTATAAGTACACCGCATTGTTGTAGAGCCAAGCTTGGAATTCCTAAGCCCTGTGTATGCTGCATTTGTTGATTTTGAGAAGGCATTCGATTCAATTAGCCAGGACTTCTTGTGGACAACTTTGAAAGAGTATGGAGTGCCACAAAAACTAGTCAACATCATCAAGGACCTTTACGAGGGATATGAATGCAGGATCTTGCACAACAACAGTTTCACTGCCCCTATAAAGGTGAATATGGGAGTGAAGCAGGGCTGCCTGCTCTCACCGGCCCTATTTACGCTTGTGCTTGATAGAATCATGCGGAAAGCTATAGGTGGACGGAAAAGAGGGATCCAGTGGGGACTGTGTGAAAGGTTGGAAGATCTTGACTTCGCAGATGATGTGTGCCTGCTTGCCCAGAGGTTCTGTGATATGGAGAGTAAACTCGAGGGCCTCTGAAGCTGGAAGCCTCAGCTGCTTGTAGAAAATCAAGACCAAGAATGGGGTAGTTGCATGATATTTTTTTGTATTTTTTTTTTGTGCAGAGAATCTCTGTTGAAGTACGTACCTGCAAATAAAACTCCCAGAAACGCTTCCTAAAAATTTAGAGATTTTTTCAAAGAATGGGATTCTCGGATTCAGGCGGGAAAACCTACACACGGCTTGGACGCTGCGGGGTGGGGGCTACGTCACGGGTGTGAAGGGGGCCAAGCATGGACTAGTATCCATAGTGGACCTAGGTCCAAGGCGCCAACGTTGCAACAAGAAAAACATCCAAAATATGCTTCAAAACTTTCAATTCAAACGATGAATTAAAACATGTAAAGCTTGAAAAATATATTTCAAAGTTTTTTTAATCGTCACCATTATTTTGCAACTATATTTCAACGTTTCTGACTCGAATTGTCCTCGATGGCAGTGATCTCAACGCACTCTATCGTGAGATTCTCGTTTATGGATGACGTAAGAGGAGTGGCCTGCCAACACTAAAAAGTACGGTACTTCTTTATTGAAATACGGCTAAACTAAATGGAATTTCGAACTGAAAACTGGTGTAGAAACGTTTTTAAGTGCGCTAAATTCGAATCTGAAGTCAAAAACACGAAATTCCGACCCATGCAACTACCCCATTGCCTCATCGAGGTTGTACTCGCTACTGGACCAACTCCGCCTGTGTGACCAGGGTACCAAAGGACGAATATTCGGCACTGGGTGAGTACTCACAAGTACACTCGGTACTTGCCAGTACTGCATGGTATCCGCACCTTTAGAATATAAACTTTTAGATCATACTGGTTCTCGGAATAATTAAACATTTATGGTCACGAGGATGCCAACTCCATCTATTGACTTCCTTTTCGACGAATTAGTTCCCATTCCCTTCACCAGAGTATAGCAGAGGTAGAGAATGGGTAGCACCTTGACTGAACTTCCTCCTCATTTCATGGCATTAATTTTCAGTATCAAGTGTACGGTACATTATTTGTATTCAGCATTCAAGTGAACGTTATTAACTGAGTTGAAATCAGCACTCAATGAGAACAATACTCGTGAATGGGGAGAAAAAATTACGAAAATCATTCTTCTCACTGTGGAAGAACAGTATTTGAGAACCTTCCCTGTAACAAATTAAAAAATTCACATCACCCGAAAATACAAAAGTACAATCCGAATAATTCCGTTCCAGGCGATAGATTTCTCAGTGACATCATTTAGAGGGAAAACAACACAAGTAAGCAAATATGGGAAACAACGAAATACAAAAAGTAATACGTCTACCAACAGATTCACAACAAAATGTAAACCTAACCGCCAATCATATCTTACACGAGCTCGAAGCAACACCAAATTTAAAATGGCAGCTGTGGAAATGCATTAAGCCAAGTTCTATAAAAGGCTTGTTATTAATGAGAATTTGATGTTGAAGGATTTCTTAATGCTCCAAAAGATGGAACGTAAAAAATCAATTACCTTCTTCATTCAAAAAGTGGTTAATTGTTGGATTTTTTTCATGGATACAACACGATTGACAGTGAAAAGGTGTTTAACACGTAAGAAAATTAAGACTATCCGTTATCTTAAGAGTCGAGTATAAAAGTTCAAAATCGCCGTAAAACTATTAAGAACGAAACAACTATCTAAGCTAATCAATGAGACAAACGATATTCAACACGATCTTTGAGTTCTTACAGGTAGTTAAAACATTTGAAGTTTATTGTAATTACTTGTAGTTTAGTCGATAATGAATTAACAGAAATTCGTTCTAAGTATCTAAATACAGCCCTAGAATGGGAGTAGGCAGGTACTAGGTTACAATCTGGGATTTGTTATTCTACGAGGGTCGTTCCACAAGTAAGTTTTCCTATTTTCTTGTTCAGAAACCAAGAGAGGTAGAAAACTGCGGAACACAAACTTTTCGTTTGGATGTGGTGGTCACACTGTAAAAATTTCAGATCGCTAGGATGAATTGTTTGTAACCTGTTCAGCAGTTACCGTGCCAACCTACCTCGAATTGCGTTCCATTATAAAAATGTAATTTCTGACTTGGGAATGCGTTACAACAACTGCAATGCATCATAGAATTTCTCTAGCAGCCTGTGAGAGCATTAAAATGGTTCAGAAGTGGTGGAAAACTTCAAGACTAGTTTTTGCGCACAAAGAGCTTGTTTCTATATAGTGACTAGTCAACTAACTCAGATCACAAAGATGCAGTTGTGTATTTTTTAAATACAGGGAAACCTAATTTTGGAACGACCCTCGTATTTGTGAAAATGATAAGTTCCAACCAGTCATGTTTCTGTGGATATTTACCCGACCTGAAATGAGCTATCAAGAATGGCAGATCTAGTCGGCAAATACTTGAATAATTTTAAATAATGAAGAGAAACGGATGCAAAGCTCCAAGTCACAACTGTTTTTAGGGAAGATACCCGATACCTACCAAGCAAGGTGTTGATGTTATTCGCGTATGACAGTATGAGGCCATGTCTGTGAAGGATTCTAGAACCAGGGTGGAAACTGAAAGGTATGGAGAAGAACAAGGAACAACCAATGGCTCAACAGTTTGCAAAAGGACCAAGGAAGGTAGACCAACTGCAATTGACAAGACAAAATTGACCTCCTTGGTGGAGAATGCAGTGGACAGATTCAAAATACGGCACTGGTGTGATCAGACTGTGTCCACCCAAGAGCCATCCCAGGCCCAAAGTTATCGATAAGGACATAAGAAAATGTTGTTGTGCCTCCATTAGCCTTTCGCTTTTGATAGCAGTGACCAGTGTTGCCAATCGTACGAGGAAAGTCATATTTGAACGAATTTTTTTGGACAAAATTTATACGAGTTTTATGGTGGTTCATCACCATCCTTAACAGGTTTTGTCCCTAACACACTTCAACGCTAATTCAGAGAGAGTTTTTACCGCCGTCATTACATAGAAGAGAAAAGCAGGAATAAACGTATAACAAAGACAGTCAATGGCAGCAATATAACTGCACAAATTCTGTCAAATGCTGTGGTAAATGCTAGATAACTTAGATACCTTGACTTAGGTTGACCAACATTAACTTTCGTATGATCTCTCGTTTCACAAAATGAATCTTTAAACAAGATGCGGAAGAACCCGAAAATTTCAATTTCGTTTATGTAAAATCAACAAAATGTTACCAATAGTGAAAAGACTGGAAATTGGAAATTATTTGTATAATTATTATTGAGAATATTATTAGTAGAGAATATTATTGTTGTCAACAGATGTTGATGTGGTTGTGATTATGAAAAACTAGAAACTATTAATTTTTTGAGCGATAATAATAACTTTTTTAAATACTATTTCTGATCTCCACCTTGCTAAACGTTTTAAAAAACACAAAATACACATTTGTTTGCACCTATTAATTACTTTCCTGTAAAAATCCGATTTTTTATAGGTTAGTTATTGTTACGTAGAGGACTAATAATTCTAAAAGTTAAAAAACACAAATCAAAAACAAATGCCATGTAATTCAGCCAGTTTCCCCTTTGGACGTACGAGCTTTAGTACGACTTTTTAGGTTGGCTGTACAAGGATTTTACAAGTTTTCCCCTTATGAGTTGGCAACACTGGCAGTGACAAGGTGGCGCAGTCTTTTGTTGGTATTTGGGGGAATTTTGCCAGTCAAAATGACTTGTTTGTGACAACGCAAGACATTACTAGTCAAATTCCTACATCAATTTGCTCTATTTCTTTCAACACCTAGCCAAATATCCGAAGAAGAACACAAAATGGTGTTGGTCGAATAAATATTCACAAAAACGTGATTCGTATGAATGATTGATCTCTGTAAATATTTTCAACTCCTAATGCAAATTTATTGGAGTTATTACCAGTAGGCAGTGAACAAGGCAAACAATAATACTAAAAATTCTAAAACATCACTTCCTATAAATATGATGTGTTTGAGTACAGAAAAATTATGTGTGACAACAGCAAGGGCAGCAGCCAGAGGACTGAGTTACTCAAAGATGAGGAACCAGTGAGACGTATCAAGGTCATAACAGACGAGCGATTTTTTCGTTTTTTCCCAGTTTTTTTTTAGGATTAAACTAGCAACAACTTAGTAGAATAAGTTGAAGAAGAATAGCCGCAGAAGATTTCAGGTGGAGAGTATTCTAGTGGCGAGCGAGATTCTAATGTGACTACAATACTAGAGAATTGTTATTTTTAAAATCGTACCTTAAATACCTCAACTAAATTTACATTTAAAAAATGTTCATCTTAAGGAAAATTCATTACTTTTTCCAGAACTATAGTCAAAGTTTGAAAAAAAAAGAGTTTAAGTGAAAAAAAAATTAGTTTTAAGGCCATATCACACGAGCGATTTTTCAGCTTTTTTCCGCAGAAAAATCGCTGGAACATGAAGAGGAAGAAGTACAGTGATTCAAGTATCCATGCAAGGGAAGAAGTACAGTGTTTCAAGTATCCATGCAGCAGGTTTTTAATTCCACTTCCCCACCCCCCTTAGCATAGCCTGCACCCTGGTGGAGCGATTTTTCTAGCTTTGGAATATTTAGAACGCGTTCTAATTTTTCTAGTCCGCCATTTTGTGCGGGAAAAAAAGCTGGAAGGAAACCATTCGAAGGTTCTCCATCGATAAGTAATTTGTGGTTGTAGCATTCCTTGATCTACTAGTCGACGTCTGTTCAGTTTTCTGCAGTTTTCCGAGAGAAAAATTAATCAGTTCTTCGTTCATTTTTAAACCTCCAACAAGTATGCCGCCGAAGGATATAGTGAATAGGTGGACAACAAGTGAAACTTCGCTTCTAAAACGTTGCTTCGAAATTCCACACTACTATAACCTGATCCAAAACTTGTAGTCAGTGAAAATCGCTGGCCGCCAGAATGCGCTCTATTCGCAGTTTTCTGCGGTTATTCTTCTTCAACTTCGCCTAACTTATTCTAACTTCCTCTTCACGTTCCAGCGATTTTCCAGCGGAAAAAAAGCCAAAAAATCGCTCGTGTGATATGGCCTTTATGTATAAAAACGTAACAAAAATCACAAAATGTGAAATATTTCTGAAACTAAGAACATATAAAGATTTGATAAAGTAACATTGGTTGTTCCGAATGGTGCATAGAACCGATTCCCAAAGGATCAGCATTTTTACAGGATGAATTATTGGAAAAAAATGGTGGACGAGAAAATTGAGACAAAATATATTTTCCCAAAGCAAGAAAAACCACACCACCAGGGTGGAGGCAATAGTATGGAGGGGTGGAGAAGTTGACCTTGAAATCCCGCTGGATACTTGGACCCCACACTTCTTCCTCTTCACGTTCCAGTTTAATTTCAAGCTGGAAAATCGCTCGTGTGATATGAGTGGACTCACGAAGAGAAACACTTTCACGTATGACAGGTGATATTAGAATGATAACGCCTGCCGACTCAAGAGGAGATATAAGTTGGCAGCCAAGAGTGCCGCACGTAGCATCTTATACAATTCCACTACTTTCTGGCTTCTTAATATCCACATCAATGTATTCTCGGATGTTTTCTGAATTTAGATATCTCAAAATCCTCCTTACAAGCACGAAAAAAACTGGATCTACGAGTTTTACTGTGATCGCTGTGCAAATACAAGGAAACAAAGAGGAGTCTTTCCCGAGCATTTGTTACATGTTTTAGATTGAAAGTCGACTCCCCTACAGTGAGACGTTTTTTTTCTGAAATTATCAAAGGTTATGGCTAACAGTGACGTCACACAGGAGTTGCCATCAAGGCAATACAATGACGTCACTACTAGCCAAAACTGTGAATAATTGTAGAAAACAACAAATATGTACTGAGGTGGTGACAAAATAGTGTGGAGTCGACCTCGGTCATAAAATATAAATTAAATTACGTTCACCTGGGCCATGGGCGTTCCTTGTGAAAACGAGGATTTCTGAACGATACTTTACAGCACAAATCAATGGCAGGTCACCAGGCATGGGCCTCCATTACAACTTAACGTTAAACAGAAAAACATCACTGACAGTACCTTGCGTAGTTCTTAATTTTTTATAATACAAAATTAATTTAGAATAAATTCAAGATTAAAACAGAAAAAAGTCTTATGCGAGGTTAAAGTAATGCTTTGTGCTACCTATTTACCGCGCTTGATAATATGCGGATGATAACACACCTACAGTCGTTGTATCGATAGGTGAAGAGCTAAGGAGGACTGATCGTCAAAGAAATTAAGCCATAGAGGCCGCCACTTGGTACTGAAAGAAAGAACCTGGCGCTTAACATTGAAATTATGCTCGAGTGTTTTCATTTTTACAACTTCTGAGTCTTCCAAGGTAGCAAAAACAATGATCACACTTTTGGGGGTTAACAACAAAATTTAAAACTGAAGTAAATTGAGATGTGGAATTATGAACTTGAACCATCTGCTGAGTAGCCACAGCCAACTGGAGCTGAATTTCCACCAATAAACAGCTGATTTTAGAGAGTGCGTCCTTTCCATGACATTTATCAAATGTGCTGCAGTGGAGGTAAGTGATTTTACATTAACCTTTTCAGAACCTGCGCGATAGATACGAATGCTGATCGTGGCCCACCACTGTACATGTAAGACACCCCTTGTGAACTTGCCTTGGACCTATACATGGTCTTTCGCAAAAGTATCGAGAACATTTTTAAAGAACATTTTTTGATAATGAACGTGCTAAAACTTGATATTTTTCAAAATACGCCCCTTGGGCGTCAATAACTTCTGGAAGCGTTTATTCCTTCAAAGCATTGCAGCAAAGCATCCAACGACTTCTAATGGCATCTCTTCAGGCTTCCCTAGATGCGAGGGAACAAGAAGAAGTCCATAGGTGCTGAGTCGCAAATATACAGCAGTGTCGACGCACCTTCCTTAGCCCAGAGTAAAGGTGCGGCAACACTGCGACCTGATAAGACCAGACCAGAGGGGGATGCAACACTGCCACCTGACCAGACCCTCCAGTTGTACCCCAGAAGCGAGAGGAGCCATGTCAAACGAATTACAGCTTCTTGATCTTGAGTCAGAATTAGATTCTGATTTAGAACTTGACGTTTTAACAAGTTCGTTGTGTGTCAAAATGCCATGGTTGTCCTCATATGTTAGAGATAGATCACGATTTGGGGAATTGAAGACATTTTTGAGAATAGCCTTAATAGATTCTATTATTCACACAAATGACATGTATCACTTACATGAGCAAAAGAAACGTGTCAAAAGTCAAAATTATGAGTTTTTTTTTGTAGTTGACATGATGACACATACTGGAGTAGGTGCAAGGGGCTTGAAGCGTAGTAGAAGGGGGGTCTCAGGTCCAGACCAGACCAAGATTCCCAACAGAGTCAGGCATGCGGCTCTGGTCTGCTCCAGTCTCAGTGTCGCTGCCCCCATTTAAATACACTGGAGGGGTCCATTCGGATTGTCAAGTCAGGCCACAGAGTCGCCACAGTTGAAAGGCTAAGTGTGAAGCCTGAAGAGGAATTGTCTTGGTGCACAATCCAGGTGAAGGCGGATCCCCATTCCAACACAGTGAATTCTTTTGCACAACGTAAAATTCTTAGTTAACAGTGTGTTGATCTGGAACAAATTCACTATGAATAACACCTCCGCTATTGGAAAGAAATCTTTTCTGTTTCCCGCATCAAGTGAAGCCTAAAAGCACGCCATTTTGAACTGTTGGATGAGGTAAAAACTGCTTTGACGCAGTGACTCAAGGGGGTTCCATCTTTTGCCTTCCAGATTGCGTTCCTAGAGCGGACCCAAGAGACGTGTTTGGAAGAATACTAAGTTTAATAACAACAAATTAATTTGTCTCGATACTTACCTTTGTGAAAGATCCTATAAACATTCTCTTCATTCATCTACAATCTAGCAGAAGCAAATTAAAATGTAAATGAGCTCAGGTCCGTTCTTGTTTGTAACTGATTTTTGTCGGAATCGTTCAGCAAGCTGATAACAGACCCCACGCCATTTTGTCGGGACAGTTCAACTACCAATAGCTCTCCACCTACCCATAACTTTCCTTACAATACTTCAGTGAACATATATACACAGGGACGATGTTGGAAATAGATTCAATTTGAGCCGAACCTCGAAATATGGTCGGAACATTACAAGTGTAGCAGTAGTTAGTGGCTTGTTTTATAATTATCTAAAAGATCGACTAATTATTATGATCGACAACGAGTTTGAGACATTTGAATCTGATAAGACGACTTAAGCAGGTAGTGGGAAACGTTTGAACCGGTGGGGTTCATTTCACATAGTTCTGATTCGCTGTTACTGAATGCTACTACCACTACCACCAGCAAACTAAAAGAAACTTTCCAAACTGAAGAGAAAAGCGCCAGTTTGAATTGACGTGAAAAGTGGAAAACATTCAACCGACGATGGCTTCAGTGGAAGTTCAGCAGTGGAGGATTGGCAACATGTGCACATGAGCAGTGCTGCTAAATCTTGAGACATATTGAAGATATTCCATTGTTTGATGACTTCGAGGGTCTGAATTCCTGATACCTTCCTTTCAAAGATCTTCTAATTGTTGTAGGTTTGAGGGGATATTTCGTTCCCGATACAAAAGTGAAGGAAATGAGCTCATTCTAGCGGAGATTGCATAATCTAAAAATAAATGGGACTATCCAAAGGTATATCTACTAAGTAACTTTCTTCCGTCATACAGAGTGGGGGAAACAAACGGTGCAGTTTGAAGGGCTATTTTTTAAAAAACCACCCAACCAATTTGTTTTGTTTTTTTGGTTTAGTAGTATTTTTTTTAGTAACGAACCCCACATAAATCTCTCTGGAGCCGTCAGCAAACAAAATTTTCGCTATTGGGCTGAAAATAATCCAGAAGTTCACGAGAGACCCCTCCACTCCCCAAAAGTTAGTGTACTGTGTGCCATTTCGAAATTCGGGGTGATTGGGCCGCACTTACTTCCATGGAAACGTTTTGTTTGAGCCAGAATTGGAGCAGTTGGCTGAAGAACTAGATCTTGGGGATATTTCATACTTTTTGTTTCCAACAAGATGGAGTTATTGCCCACACAGCGAACATTTCGACGACTAAACTTCGGCTGATGTTCCCCTCGCCTCTCTGAGGGTGACTCGCGAGATCACCGGATTTGAGCATTTGGGATTTTTTCCTATGGGGTCACCTCAAGGAAAATGTTTTCAAACATCGTCCTCACACTTTGAAAGAACTGAAGACCCGAATCAGAAAGGAAATCTTCGCGACTTAGGGATGGGACATAGTTATCGATAATATCAAAAATCGATGTGTTGCTCGTAATATCGATGTTTTACACTCGATGTTTTTTAAACATCGATGTTTTGGTCCGATGATATCGATATGTCGACGAGATGGTCTGATATCGTTTGATAAATTTGACCTACTAGATACTGCCAGGGAACCAGACAAAATCCAATTTCAGACCAGATAACTTCATTGAATTTACTTGGAATTTGAAGAACACCTACCTTTTAATTGTTGTGATCAACTACCTCTTTGCGTAAATATAGTTTAGTCGGAAAGATAGGTCGGCCCTGGTCGAGGGACGTTAATTTTTGATGATTCAACACAATCATCACTTGTTATCATAACAAGTTCACATTACAATCATCACATTGTTATATAACAATATAATTACTGGAAAACAATAGAAAGGGATAATGAGTTTATTGAAGAGTTGAAAGCAGGTTTTGTAATTGTTTAAATTGAAAGGTTCTATTGTTTCCCTAAATGGCCATGAGAAAGATAAGAAAGAAAGTAATTGTAAATGCTTGCATACGAGTCTGCAACAGGAGAGTCTAGCCCCCAGAAAGTATTGTCGGGTTTCAGCGCTTCCTACCGCCACTTCAGCGAACTAACATCCTTTTTCAGCTCGATGTGAGCGTGGTCAAGCAGCATTTCTGAAAAGTAGGCTTACCTCGGTTTTACCACTCTCTAATTTCTAAGTTTGGCGGCTTTACTTCCCTGCCTTTTTAAATTACGAGGAAAAGGAACTTGTTATTGCATTTTTGTGTCGTTTTCATTTGTTGTATTGTTCTTTTTTGCTACATTGTAATCTTGGGATAACTGCAAGTTAGAGGAGCGACGGTAATGCGATCGCGAACGTGATCACCTGATAAGATATCAGAAATGGTAGTTCGTTGAAGTGGCGGTAGGTAGCGCTGAAATCCGACAACACTTTCTGGGGGCCAGATTCTCCTGTCAGCAACACATTGGGACATTTTCATGTCAACCACTACACAACAAGGTAGTGAAGTAAGGTTGTTAGTTCATGTACCCAAGCATCAAAATAAGAAAACAGTTGATTGTTCTCTACGCAACACAGTGAGTCTCTTTTATTTATTGGTATCGCGTGAGCAAGTTTTTGTGACGATTTTTCAGTTTATGTGCCAAATCAAAGACATGAAAATGTCAAAAAGTATCTTTATGCTTGAACCAATAATGGAAATGGGGAAGGTATGGGATATCGAAATGAAGTGCATAAAAATCGGATAATTTATCACGAATGAAAGAAATTATAATGGAGTAGGTTATCCAGTAAAATAAAAGCACGTCAAAAGAAAAAAAAAATCCACTTCTTATGAATGGAGGAAGAGCAGCCTCATCAAGTTTTCTTCCTTGATTCTAATTGGTTGACAAATGAATTAAATTTCCCGCTTTTTAAAAACATCGATTTTTCACCTTACGATGTTATGGACATCGATGTTTTTCATACGATGTTTAATGGATATCGATGTTTCTATGAAATATCGACATCGACATCGTTGTTTTCTCTTCGATGTATCATCCCTAGTGTGACGTCACCAGAGTCCTCCAGCTAGCCTATCTCCATTTGAGGACCGCTTTTCCCGCTACAGCCATTTTGTAGGTGCTTCAACCAGAAAGTTGTGATGGAACTTTGGAAAATCCACGTAAAATTCAATTGAATTGTTATCCTGGTCAAAGTTAGTACATAATAAATGGACGGGTTTTGATGGAAATCTCAACTCTTGTTCGTTAGAACTAAATCATATTTATTCCTTGCCTGTTGGTCAATTACCCGACACAAACTTTTAGAATTCCATACAAATTTCCGTAATAGAGCTTGAGTCCCGAGTAAGGTTATGAGACTGTCAGTGGTTGATTCCTTCTAATGAGATGATAAAGAAATCATGGTCATGGTGGTTGAAACATAATTTCTACTGGAATTTTTGGATTTAGAGTAGGTATTTTGAATAATTTAGCTTCCGAATCTCTCTTGATTCTAATTGGTTGACAAATGAACTAAATTTCCCGCTTTTTAAAAACATCGATTTTTCACCTTACGATGTTATTGACATCGATGTTTTTCATACGATGTTTAATCGATATCGATGTTTCTATGAAATATCGACATCGATGTTTTCTGTTAGATGTCCCATCCCTAAATCGCCTCCTTCAGTGCTGAAGGTCATCATCTTAGTCATGTGATCTTTAAAACTTGAGTGAACAAATGGGGTGTACTTCTGAACCAAATAAATAACCCGCATTTCGCGTGTTTTTTTTTAAATAGCCCTTCAAAACTGCATTGTTTTGTTTCGCCCCAGCCTGTATTTAACGGTGCCCCCTGCATCTCATATCTTCCAGATCATAAACCCTCTTTTAGTTCCTCATGCAACGTAAAAAAATCACTTGCCAAAACCCATGGAATGAAAACAAGAATTTCCATTGTTGTCAAACAAGCAATGACTACAAGGAAGCAGCAGTGACAGCACGACAGCTCCCAACTGTCAACTAAGACGTGATTCTTACGTTGAAATGCGTTCTACAGAACCACTTACACCTCGTTTTCACTGCTCATTAGGCCTAAAATAATATTATCCGTGTACGTCGAATTGGCGCGTTAATAAAATGAAAAAAACAAATACAGAGACTTCTACGACATGGCGATGACTAGCAGTAAATTCACTATAACACAGCAAGTAGTAATGATGTGATACTTAAAAATTGCGTCAGTAATAAGAGGAGGGGCACTTGGGCATCGGTGACTAAGCTGATTTGTTTCAGCGCGATTCAGTCTTTTTCATTTCGTTTCATTCGATTCCCACGTTGACTTTATTACAACTAAGACGAAAGTTTGAAAACTGGAACTCGCCCTTAGCCCTTATCCTGAGGTATCTTTTGGATGTTCGATTTTTACCTGCAATTTTATCCACTTTTAAACCTAAACTGATAGCGGTTGGTTATTTTGATACTCCAACTATCGATTGTGTAAAAAAAACGTATTAATAAAAATATAAATCAAAGAAAAACATTCTCGACTAGACAGACTGTAGGGCCTTCGAGGTATCTTCTACCCTAATTTCTCACCTTGTAGGCTATTAGTTGGGTTCGCAGGAGTATGAAAGCGCTAATCCATTGAACGGTCATGAGAGTGTGGCAAAAGCGCGAATTTATGGCAGGGCATCAGTTGCATAAGCGCGAATACTTGGAGTTGACAGTCGCCGGATTGGCGACTTCAAAGAGTAGTTACCTGGCAAAAGCGTACATTGGGCCTAAAAGCTGCCCCAAAATGCCCAGCCCATGCTGCATCTGCAGCATTCAGACTGCACAATTCTCAGAGGATGGGTGCAGTCAGGGGGCAGCTGGGGGCAGAACCAACACCTAGGGGCACCACTTGATATGGCCATTGAAGGCTGTTTGTCGCCTTCAATTGATCCCCCGTATTTAAGTGGTAGCACTCGTGCGGGCACATAGCTGGTAGTGCCTAGATCCTTGTGACCATACTAGCAGGCAAACAGGGGACCGTCTCCCACCATCAAGCTCTCGTAATGCTCGAACTGGTATCTTCCAGATGATAGTAAAGCGGTAGGCTCAGGCACAAATTCTCTGAGCCGGGCCTGTGACCAGTCATGGCATCTGGGGGTGAGACTGTGCAGGTACACTGGCGATGAATCTTACCTCAATACTGGTACCGCAGGAGGGGGAGCCCCAGGCTACCAACACACAGACTCCGTCGCAGTGTCACCTGCCTGCCCTCCAAATATAGAGGCTACAAAATTCATCTGTATCCCCGGATAGGGTTCCGTGCACCACGATCAACGGGGATGGTCCTGGCGGGCAACAGGCGATTCCTCCCCGTAAAACTGAAAGTTGGACATAACGGTCTTTGAATGTCTTACCTCTTTCCAAAGTGGAAATCGGTTAAAGGAGAACTGAGGCCAAGCCTTATGCTCTCCCCCTCTACTGCAAGCAGCAGAGGAAAAGCTCCTCCAGAGAGGGATTGTTCACACAATCAGTGTTGATGCATAATTGCATCTCCCTGTTACTTCTTACAGGTCATGCTTCCAGACTTTGCGGGTCTGGCGCCCGAGTTTTCAGTAATTTGCAAAACTCACATGCCGGGATCCGAGTGCCAGGCCAATGATATGGCCATGGCCCTCGGATCCCTACCCAGCTCTGCAGAACCCGCACTGCAGCCTGGGTTTTGTTAACCACGACCCCCGCGAATCCGACCTCAATTGGGGGGCAGACAGGTGGCACTTTGACTTTAGTCAGTGTGCCGGTAGCCTGTGGCTCCCCCCACCCGCAGTACCAGTTTAAGGGTAGGACCGTTAACCAGTGTGCTGGCACAGCCCGCGCCCCAGAAGCCATGACTGATCACAGGCCCTGAACAGATAGTCTTAGTAGATAGTCTGATCCTACTGCTTTACAGCCTCCTAGGATCCCTCCCAATGCTTGATTGATTTTCAAGCGATTGTTTTTCAAACTGAAATCTACATTCCAACTTTTTACACGTTGTTTGAGAAGGTCTGCTGAAGCTCTGGTAAAAATTTGAACTCAATTGGATGAGGAAAGCGGGCCGAAGGATTGGATGCTTCAGCAGACCTTCTCAAACAACGTGTAAAAAGTTGGATTCAGTCGGAGAAAACGAGACGCAGGAAAAATGTTGGCGTTTTCGTAATAAGCTGGCTTTTTTGTGGTTTTAATATTATCAACTAAGATGGAGATGCAGCATGTGTTAGCGTTGTCCGAGGGTGGCCAATTTTTTGTGTGGGGTACTTTGGTAACCAATGGAACAAAATGAGGGGGTAAAAACTTAACAAAGAAACAAATAACAAATGTCATAGAATAAGGAACACCCTATTGTACATGCAATAAACGAATTAGTCGTTAGTACATAGCACTGGGCTGAAAGTTGAATGTGGGAGCCCGAGAAGCGTTCTGATTGGTGGAGCTCAAGGACGTAGTTATAGCGGACTGCAACAGATAGCGCTCATGATCGTTTGTTCCCAACCTCATCACAACAAGTCACCTTGTTTATCACATATTTTTCTCCTTGGTGCGTTACCGGCTGCATCTAAGTAATTAATTTGATAACTTTTAGTTATATTCGCGATATGTACGAAAAAATCGAGCGATTTTCAATAATACACTAGGTTTCAAACGTTTCTATGGGTGGCAGTTGTCGACTGAACATTTGAACTACTGGCGATAGGGACAACAACAATTGCAAGGGGAACTTTGAAAATACCTTTCGCCTTGATTGGTTTTTCCAAATAATTTATGCAAATCTAAATGAAGATGAAACGAAAAGTTATCAAATTCTAGTCATTCGAAAGGATTTGAAAAGAAGCAGTATGTACCACTTCAGTTTCTGTAGTAGTTCTTTAGCTGAAAGTAGATGGCGCAACTGAGGCAGCCTCAAAAATGCTTGCACGCCATTTTAACATTAGCTTTCTCCTCTGTTAACTTGTCTCCAGTACTCTGTGGTACATAGTGGTTTTCTTTGAGACTGTCTTATACCTGGGTAGGGAGGAATTGAATAAGTGGAGGATTGCACAGGGGGAGGAATTGAGTAACCGGGAGGAAGAGCAATCAGCTTTGCAGGGAGGAATCGCCATTCTTTTTGGAGGTCGGGGAGGAATCGCCATTCTTTTTGGAGGTCGGGGAGGAATCGCAGGCTCCCGGCCCTGGCACACGGATCCCGGCATGAGAGTTTTGCGGATTGTCAAAAACTCGGGGTTTGATCTGCATAGTCGGAAGTGCGAGCAAGACGAGCGCCTCAACCTGTAGGCAATCACAGGCACTTGCAAAGATGCAAGTACATTGATTGTGCTAACAATCCCTCTCAGGAGGAGTATTTCTCTTGCAGCTTGCAGCAAGGGGGGAGATTGCAAGAGTAGCAAGACTCCAAGCATCCTTAATCGACCTTCACTTTGAAGGAAGAACCTAGACATCCCATGCCCGAACATGAGTGGATGGCCCTGGCACACGGATCCTGACATGTGAGTTTTGCGGATTGTCAAAAACTCGGGAGCCGACCTGCATAGTCAGGAGTGCGAGCTAGACGTGCGCCTTAACCTATAGGTTAATACACGTACTTGCAACTACGCAAGGACGCTGATTGTGTGAACAATCCCTCTCAGGAGTTTTTCCCTCGTTGCTTGCACCAAGGGGGGAGACTGTAGAGATGATCTCCAGGAATCCTTAAATCGACCTTCATTTCGAAGGGAGAATCCAGGTATCCTCGCCCGGACATGTCGGCACGACGTCCAGCCGACCTATAAAGTTCTTTTTTCCACGAAAGATCGGCGGCGACGACAAATATTTGTCAAGCCATTGCGAGCACTTGCTCCTTTCACCCCCAGATGATGAGTCTTGCCCAGGAAATCTCAAAACTGCGATAGAACAGAAAAATAGATATTTTACACTTAGTTCCATTCGCCACTGGTCTGTTCAAATATCGTACCATCATCATTAGAAACAACAGTTTCATTCCCCACATCTACGTCGTCAGCGTTGCTCCCGTGAAATTCCGAGCGGAGACGTATGTGAAATTTAACAACGTCAGCCAAAAAAAAAAAAAAAAAGTGTATTGTGGGCAAAATACGAGGAGGGAATTTCGACGCTCACAGCCGAAAAAATGGAATCCGCGATCAAGCGGTGCTTCATTGAATTCAAAATTTAAGTCGCTATTGAAATCAATCTTATTTATGATTTGACTACGATTTATTAGTTAAATAAAAATTAGTACTATTACTCGTATTTGTGCACTTTTGCGCCTCATTTTTTGCGCTTTCGTACAACCCATGCTTTCCGGGAATTAGCGCTTTCGTACTCCTTCCTTCAACGGGTAAGCGCTTATACCATCTGGCCCTTCGTGAAGTGAACCTTCTCCACCTTATTCCTTGGTTCTTTACTTTATGAGAAATAACTGCCTTCAACATCCTACCAAGGATTTTTCCAAGTATCTTCTTCTAATCCAACAAAATTGGGTTTATAGACAGATTCTGCTGACGCAGATAGCGCTTATGTGACTCTTGGAAAAGATCGTTCTTGAGCTGACAGACTGTAATAGGCCGTTAGTACCTTTTGCCCAAATATTCTATAAATTTGTCAAAATATATCATAAGTTTAATTAAAAGAAATCAGAAAAAAGTTTAAAACAAGCAGGAAATTAAGGGTGTAGAAGCCGGATTTCGTGAAATTAAATACCAAGCATTCAGAACAGAGATATGAAAAATACTAGTACACAAAGAATCGGTGAATGTTGAAGGGGCTGTAGTCCAAAAAAGCTGACGATATGGAAAAACGAAAATAATATTATCTTGGTAAATAGCTCAGTTGGACATTAACTCCTGAGAACCCTCTGTTGCTTCAGAGCAACATAATTTGACCTCTCACTCGATTTTGGTCAGACAACACAGCTAACACCACCATCTCAGAAGACTATTGCGAGTACGGGAAGGCAGGTAAAGAAGACCGAAAGTAGGAAGAAGAGGCCACTAAGTCAAATCATTTAGGTGAGGAGTAAGGAGGAACGAGGGAGATAGGTGGTGGTGGTGGTGAGGGATTTACGTGGAGGAATGAGTTTGAAATAGATGAGGGTTTTTTGATTAGGGATTGGAAAATCAGCGAGGGAAATTTGGATTTGGGTAGGTTTCTAGTCCTGGAATCCATGGTCTTCCTTTTGGTTATTGTTTGGTATTTTCTTTCAAGTTTAAAAGTTGGATGAACGCGAAAAACCCTGAAGAAACAACAACATATTAACCGCTACTAAACTTTGAGACAGCATTTTTTGCGATATTATGCAGATAGAGAAGTTATTAAAATTTTCAAGTTAATTTTTGTGATCTACCCATACACTGGTACCCAAGAGTTCAAAATTAGTTCTTTAAAGAAAAATAATAAACTGTGTAAAAATTTGCAGCGGTTTTTTCCCCAATAAAGTGGTTTTTATGACAAAAGTAGACATTTCAAGAGGAACTGAATGTTTATGTTGAATCGAACATCACAAAATTATAATAATATTGAGAAGAAGCTTGACTACTTAAGGAAAATACTTTTTTATTTAATTCAGTCTTTTTTGTCGCCCATCGGAAAGCGAGTTCCTCAAAGGGGTCTCTGGATTCCAGTGAAATGTAATCCAGAATTTGTTGAAGGTCTTTGAGTTGTTTGGGGTTGATGGGGATTTTTCCCGTGGAGTAGCAGTCTCGGCAGGTAGATTCTAAAATTCGATTCGCGTGCCTCCACATTTCTGCGATTGGCTGCAGCTCACTTTCAGTTCTGCAAGACGACGCCGTTACAGTCCGAACTACTGCCGTTATAAATTCGTATTTTCCAACCGCCTGTAAGCTTGTAAAATGTGGTGGACAACGGTCCTTATAACATGAAACGATACAACGACATAGAACCCGATAATCAATAAAACATGACCACCCAACAACAACAACAACATGGCACCTGCAACATTCACCGATGCAAATAGTGAACTGTGCATTGTAGTGAAGCCTCGATGGCCTCATTCGATCCCCCTAACAATCTAACCTCCACAAGGGCAATCCGGGCACACTTCACCCAAGATTGGGTTCAACGTCGTCAAAAAGACCTAAAACGTCCGATATTTAAAATTGAAAAATGAAATAAAATCGATGGAGGGAATTTAACTGGGAAATACCTAAAATCAATCGAACGCAACCTTAATAGAGTTCTCTTTTGAAATAATCCTACCAAGTGCCCCTCCAGCTTCATTTTTTTCCCGAATTGAAGAGTAAAATAAACGAACCCTATTCACATTATTTTTAAAGCCAAACAAAGAGTGAGCTGAGAGTCGCTGCGTTCTTACATATTACATTGAGAACGTCTTGGTGTTGCGATTCCGTCGCACGAAGGACAGCAGCAATTGAGACATCCACGAGGTTCTGGCGATCAGCTGTGCGAATGATTCAGGGGAGCAACAGAGGCCGTTCTACCTGTGAAACGGAAACGCAAATATAGGGTTAAAAGTCGGCTTCCCGTGCGATGCACCATCCCACTAGATAAAAACGGAGTTGAGTGGGACGTTGTCTATTTCCACGAAAATAATGAGTTACAAGTTTTATCGATTTCGACGGTTAGGTCATCATCAGTAACAAACGATAACTGAAGGTACATCACAGAGAGCATAGCGTATATAGTCACAAGAAAAAGGGAGCTTGAATCCCATTGGTCGAGAAAGTGAAAGTCATATCCAATCAGATAAGTGAAAGGAGAATCCTATTGGCTCAGAGAAGTGACGGGACCTGGGAGGAACATCAAATGCCAATCAAGGCAGACAAAGTGAAAGGGAGCTCAAACATTGGTGATGGCAACATTGTTACGGGGAGGGGGGGGGGGCAAGCTATTGTAGGAAGGAACCCATCAACGGTGAAACATGTTGAGAGACCACCTCATTCAGACATTTACCAGACCTATCACTCTTAAGAATCTAGAAATGAGGAAATTCTATGTACCGTCCGTTTGTTAGATAAAAATTAAAGTCATGATTGGATTCTCTTAGGTGATTCGCAAAAGCAGAATCACCTTTGTTATCCCTGAAATCCTTCTCATGCTCTTTTATTCTTTCCCTAAATTTTATTGTGGTCAAACTGATAGATTAATTTAGAACGAAAATGTCTGTCTAAAATATTTTATGATTATATCTTTGGAAAGCTGAGCTTTTGGGTCAACTTTTGGGGTTACAGTCGGAAATTAACCGGCACTTTCAGTCAGGCTTACAAACGTTTGAAAAAACTGTACTTTTTCGAGATTTTACTATTCGGACTCATTTGTCAACATCCGAGTCTTCTTTTAAAAGTTTTATTTAGCACTAAGTGGGGAGAGAATTTAACGCTTTTTTCAACGGTCCAATTACATTCGAATTTTTACTGAAAAACAAGGAAGTTATGTCCACCTCAGTCATAGCCAATAGCATCTCAACAGGTACTGAGTTGAATGTAGAAGACCATGCAGAGCAGGTCATCCGTGAGTAGAAGGAAGAGAAGGCGAGACGGAAGCAGCTCAATGAAGAGAAGAGCCAGCAGGTTATGGAACAGCTGGCACCAGCCACACAGCGGACCCTAAAACGCGTCACTGATGGAAATGCCTCACAGTGGCTCACAAAAATGCCACTTGCTGCACATAGCCTTGACCTATCCCCCACACAATTTCGAGACGCCCTCTGCCTGAGTTATAACAAACCCTTAGTCACACTGCGGGGAAGGTGCGATGGCTGTGGCCACTTTTTCCATCCTTCTCTCCCACCTCCACGTTCTTCATCTTCCATTATCCCGAGGGTAAAGCTTGGTTCACATAGGTGCGTAATGTCTGTAATCCGTAATTGGATGCTGTTGGCTGGAGCCAATTGAGGGGGCGGAACTGATCTTTGCGGATGTCGACTTATGGAGCAGAGTGTAGATGTTTTGAAAAATTGGATATTTTACGGATGAACTTCGAAAAACTTCGTAACTAACTCTCAGCATTTGTTCACAGAGAGTTTATTGACTCGGTCTCGTTTATAGACAAAACAACCAGAATCATTGTTTTGGTCTGGAAATAATTCTGCGCAGAACGTACTGTGCGCTTCTGCGTAATCATTCAGCCATGTGAACGCTCTTTTTGGCATTATGAAACACCCCCACTTCTCTGTTTGCGCATTACAGACTTAACGCACCTATGTAAACTCAACGTCAAACATCATTAATACGTAATAAACGTCTCAAACGTTTATTCATTATTCTGGCACTCTCTCCGCCTTTGTGGGGAGTTTAAAAAAAATTAATAACCTACTAAAGGCAAAAGCCTCATTTTCGTACTCACGTTCATCATAGATTCTTGAATAGTAGCTAAAGAGCAAGATGGCTCGTGATGCTCGAGAGGGGCTCTCTCCTTGCTTTCGTGCTCCTCCCTCAAAGTTTTCCATCTGTCAATCGTGACTTTGTAGTCGTGAGCGTTCTCCATTTCACCCAAATGAGTGTAGACGTGAACAAGACCCCGGTAGTCGTATTCAAGTCCAGAGTATGTTTCGCTGAAGAGTTTCAAACCTGGAAGAGACAAAAATGATAATTTTTTCGTAATAATTGTACGCTTTCAGTCGATGAGTAAGAAGAAAACATGATAGTTAATCACAATGTGTCTTGTTAGAAACTTCAAGAGTATAAATAAGACGACCCAGTCACACAAACGTCTAAAGCACACCTGCAACATTAGTTCATGTGTCCTCCGCTAGGGATAGTTGAATCAGCTGCTTAGCATTGTCTTGAGCTTTATCAAAATAGAAACCTGAGCTTATCTCATCCGATTCGAGGAAAAAACGCTTTACTATCCCTAGCAGAGGATACATGAACTAATGCTGCCAGTGTGGTTAACATGTTCGTCCCACTCACTTGATTGCTATTCAACACTTCTATTGCCCCAATACGTCATAATGTCTAACTTTCATTCGCTCTGCTAGACATTTCAAGATTAGCTAAACTCGATTATCTTAAACGACGTTTAAAAATGATTTGGGTTGCTGAAAGACGCTTGCCATCCTGCCAGGTTTATTCCTTCAGATTAACTATTAAGGCCCACTTTCACCAAAAGTTGTTCTAAACTTGCTTGGCTAAACGCGTTAATAGTCAATCTGAAGGAATAAACCCGGCAAGATGGCGAGCGTCTTTCACCAACCCAAATCATCGTTAAACGTCGTTTAAGATAATCGAGTTTGTTTAAACTTGAAATGTCGAGCAGATCGAATGAAAGTTGGACATTATGACGCATTTGGGGCAATAGAAACGTTGAACAACAACCACTCCCGCGCTTGCTATCAGCAGATTACCGCCTTGTGCATCTTTATCAGTGTCAGTTTTTCGAATTCCTTGTTCTGTTTATTTGCTGATTCCTGTGGTTCGTTTCGAGTTTTCCGGTTCCCTTCGTTTTATTTTGCTGAATATTTTCATCACCTACCTATTGAGTTATTACACATCATCACTTTGAGTCGCAACAAGCACAATAACTCCAGTATTTCTCCAGACTCAAGTACCTTCCTTGATGTATCGTAGTGAAACAGTGGCCGCGTTCTGAATGGTAGGAATAGTTCGATAATTTGAATGATTACCGATGGATGTAAACTCGAAGATGAGGGCCCCTGATTTCACCTCAATAGAAATTTATTTTGGTAGAACTGGTCTTTTTGTATAATGGTCAATTTGTATAATTCGTCCGAATAGTAACAACCAAGGAATGTAGGTTGCACTATTATGTTATTGAAAAAACCATTATTCATTTTAAATTAACGTGTTGAACTTATTTGTGGGATGGGAACTCGAGGCGAGTGTCAATCTAGTCGAGCACTTGGACAACTCGGGGCTTGGAAAGGCGGAAATTCAGTAACGTACATAATCTTGGAATGTGGAATCCAATCCAGGATTCGACTCGGACGTCGTCGTCATCGTCAGACGAGTCAAAAATAATTCGAAATGCAAAGATAATTCGCAATTTCATTTCAAAAACAATCACAAATCAATGCGCGACCATATTGAATTGGTAGTTAAACGAGGTTTCCTAGTTTATTCGGCCGATTTTCGACCGTTTAAACTCGAACCCCCCAAGATGGAGTTTAAACTCGTAAATCGCTCTGGTGAAAGACGATTTTTACTAAACGTCGATTATCTCTCGCCTCGTTTGGTTTAAACTCGTTTCGAATGTTTGGTGAAAGTGGGCTTAAGGCGTTTAGCTAAACGCGTTTTGAACAACTTCTGGTGAAAGTGGGCCGGAGAAGAAGAGGTCGGGTGTAGTGTGATGTGTTCATCACATGTTCGATTGTTTACTGTTTGAAAAATCCCATTGTTACCCGTTAGGTTTTTCTTGTATGTTGAGGAGATGTAAAAATATAAACATCCAGAATGTTGCCACAGAACTGAAGACAGAAAAGCTTGCTAAGACGCAAAGAGAGTAGGAAAGAAGCATGTCAGCAATTGAAGCCCTCCCGCAACAGGAAAAAAGGGTCATAAAGCGCATTGTGGAAGGAAACGGCTCAGTGGCTTTCAGTCATACCTCTCGCTGCAGACAACCTGGATTTGTTCGCGACCCAGTTTCGAGATGCCATCTCCATGCGATATGGAAGGCAACCACCGAACCTTTCAACAAAATGTGACAGATGTGAAGCAGCCATGACACTTAATCACGCTCTCAATTGCAAAAAGGGAGGCCTCGTGAAGAGAGGTCATGATGAGGTACGAGATGAGGTGGCAGAACTGGCAAAGCTGAGCCTATCATGCTCGAGAGTGGCGATGGGACTCCAGGCCTTATTGTCAACATGAAAGTTCACGGTGTGTGGGACAGGGAGAGGGCGGCTTTCTTTGATAACCGCGTAATCAACGCCGAAGCCCCTTCCTATTCCATCCGTGACTGGCCAACCATTGCAGATGAAGCAGCAGGCGCCAAACACCACAAGTACGATGGAGCAGCTGAGGACCTGCGAGGGTCCTTCACACCTCTCATCATCTCCACCGCGAATTTTCAATGTTTGAAAACAATTTGGTGGACACCCTCTCTGACAAACGGGATAAACCCCGTTACGTAGTGGCTTGATGGGTAAAGGTAAAAATACAGATGGCAGTCATCAGACAAATCCATCTGGTCTCCATCCGGCTGAGGGATTCCCGATGACCTTTGAGGGGAATTTCGCGCCTTGAGAGAGAAGCCGATCATGGAGCGGACTTGGGGCTGGAAGATGGTGCTCCACTGCCGCTTCCCATTGACTGAAGAAACCATGACACTGAAGAAGCTACGAGGGAAGACTGAGCGGACGAAAACCAAAGGAGATTTTCTCTCTAATACAGTAGATAGATTTTCCTTCATAAAATCGTTGAATAAACTCCCCCTTTCCGTGTTCCTATTATGGCCGTTATTTGTGTAAATGTTTACAATATCCAGAGATATGAGTCTCCCTGTCTCGAATTTCCTGATTTAACTGTTTGATTCCGGCAAATAAAGCCTACAATTTAGGAGAACACTATGTTTTATAATACACATAGTCACCAATTATCGTGTAGGATTTACGTGAATGTTGAAAGGTTCACGATTTAGCTGCGTACTCCTATTCATACAAAAAGTAAAACATCAATCATCAAATAAAAAGAACAGTACAAACAAAACTACTTACTAATATTAATAGATCTAAAATAAAGTTTCTCTGCTTTTCTGTACTCCTCCATGTGATAGTTGTAGAGACTCGCCAGGTGACCAACGCTCAATCCAACTTCGTAGTCATCGGGACCAAGCAGTCGTTCCTTGATCTCGATTGCTTTGAGGTGCATTTGCTCTGCCTCCTGTGACAGAGAACCACAAAGTAACAACTTGGATTTTGATCGCAGTTACATAACAAATTATAAGCGAAGGTGATGTTAGATATTAATCTCTGGCCTAACAGTCATCAAGAGCCACAGCTGATGTCAACTAATTACGTGTTGCAATTTCCTCACTACAGTTATTTTTATTATTTTTATTTTTTTTATTTTTTTGCACTGAGTAAACTCATCAAAAATATAAATCTGACTTATATTACTGCAATACATATTTCAAGACCTAAGATACATAACTTTGTCCCGTATGTCTCAGTCGGTTGCCGTTTTAGTATTTCACGAAATTGAAAGCGCAAAAACTTTGAAACTTTCAGTTAATTCATTAGTGCATGGCCCAAGGGAATTGAAAAACTGAAATATTGCTGCCGGAATCATCAAAATCGAACAATGGGGTATTTCGGTGGGTCGGAAATTCAGGTTTTTGATCACAAATTTGGATTCAGCACCCTTGAAAACCTATATGTATACTCCAACTTTAAGCCCAATGATACTATAACATATGGTAGAAAAATTAATTAAAGAGATCACGGCGGGCCTCCCTTAACACACACACTACACCGCGCGTGTGTGAGAGTAGTATTTTATAGTATCCAAGAGGTCATCCAAGGGTTTCATCTCTTCTCTGTGCATGGATACTTTTTTTCAAAGACAGTCGGCTAGCTACGTCACGATTGGCTAGCTAAGTCACACCATTCAAATCTTCAACTTTCCTTGGCTTCTCTGATTTTTTAGAAACATTTTCTCGACGAATAGACCCCGATTACTGTTATTCCTGAACCATACTCTTTTGAAAAAAAAAAATTTTTTTAAATTGACTGAAATACCCCATTGCCAGAGAAAATTGGGAAAACCTTTTATTCGGTAGTTTTTCCATTTTTCTTTGGTAATTATTGTTCGATTTTGATGATTCCGGTGGCAATATTTCAGTTTTTCAATTCCCTAGGGCTGTGCACTAATGAATTTCTAAAATTCTATAACATTTCAAATTTAGGTACAACTTTTCAAGTTTTTGCTCCTTCGATTTCGGTAAATACTGACCTGGAACGAGGAACGAACGGCGACCGACTGAGACCCCCTTAAGATGTCGAGTTAGATCTTGCACAACTGGGAGCTTTAGAGCTTCCTCATTCACATGATCTTTCAGTCTGGCGAGATGAGCCGTTGCTCATCACTTCACCCAAACTGTCCACTTGAAGTTGGCGGTGGAGAGCATCATTTCGGAAGTACCACGGCGCATTAGTGATACATCGTAGTCCGGAGTTCTGGAAACGTTGGATGATCTGTCTATTGGTTGGAGCTGTGCAGCGTCACAACTGCACTCCATACATCTAAACTGGCTTGAGTACTTGATTGTACAGAAGCAGCTTGTTACCGATGGTCGTGGTGGAACGTCGGCTGATCAGCCAGTACATCTTTCTAAATTTGCGAGCTCAGTCCTATTCTTTTAGACATGTTCCTTCCACCTGAGCTTGGCATCTAACGTCATCCCTAGGTATTTGGCTTCATTTGTGTAGGGAATTGCCACGTTGTTGAGGAAAGCAGGGATATAGTTGATAAAAGTAGGAAAGTAGGGACATGGTTGGTAAAATCAACGTGCATGGACTTGGCACATAGTTGGTTGAAGTAAAATTTCCCTATAGGATCCTCCCTGTAAATTGGATAGTTAGATTTTCTTAAAATAAATGTTTTGTTATGTCGGCGTGTGAAGGCGATCGGTGCGAGGAAGTCCGCAGCTTTGTCCATCCACGGCGCCAGGGGCGTTTGGACCGTGATGGGTAAGGCCCTGAACCAAAATGCCTTAGTGATGTCGCTATGCATGAGGTCCCCCAGTTGGTGGCGCATTTTGCAGAGAAGCTGGGAGGGTTTTAGGTCCCCCAGTTGATCGTGTTCGGTGAGGGCCGTGATCCTCGCATGTTGAGATGGCTCGAATATCTCGATGAGCCGTCGTTTGAGGTCGTCGTATGGTGTCACAAGCTGGGCTTGTGTCAGGTCCGCCGCTTGTACTGCTACGTCGTAAGGCAGTAGAGGGATGGTCCGGGTGAAGCGAGCTCGCTGCGTATTGATATGCGCGCTGGTGAAGGCCGCGTCGAGCTGTATGAACCACAGCCGGAGATCCTCTCGGTAGAACGGCGGGAGCGGGATCGAGACCTTTGAAGCCTCGGCGAAGTCCGGTGCGGGTGGCGGCAATGGGGCGTCCATATCCTCGATGATACCTTGTATTGAAGAGCGAACCAAAAGCGTGTGGGGTCACCAAAAGCGTGTTATGTCGGCGTGTGAAGGCGATTGTCTTCACGTCGGCTTGTCGGTTTATATTGGTCCCTATTCAATGAAGGTGAAAGATAGAACAGCACTTTCTGCCTGGCACGGCAGCTCAGCTACGTAACTCAGTACGATTGCTCGCCGACTGGAGGGAGGTAGCACATTTACCTAGGCCTAGTTGGGGGCAGACAACTTCTAGGTGAAATGGGAGCAGAGGCCAGCGCGATGAGCTTATCGCCTACCAAGACCTCCGAGTAACTGTGGGCTTCTAAGAGAAGGCGAGGTAGAGCAAGAAATAATCAAGTCGCGTTTTCGAAGACGAATGCATGAAGGGGAAGCCCTGAGTCCTCATTTTACATTGGTTAAACATGGTAAGGGGAGAGTGAAGGAAGGTGACGTCAAGTGACGTGTTCGTCCCCCGTACCTCACCTTACCTATCTGGCACGATGAGTCACTCAGGGTTTCCCTTGTGTCCTTTATTGGAGAACTAACATAGCTAAGAGTATTTATTTATTTATTTATTTTAATTGATACGGGACAAGCCCAATTGTAACATAATAACATGATGTAGGTACTTCATTAATATCCAATATATAAACCAAATAATTTTAGTTCACTGAGAATTTTCAGAAAAACAAGAAACAAATACACAAGAAAGACAAAGAAAATAAAAAACCCTTGGCGAAAAGAACTGACAACGTGGTCCACATGACTTACACGCAAACAGTATTCATATGTATATAATTACGCTAATTCAAGTTCTGGCGAATGACGTATTTCACTGATGTAGTGGAGCATGTAAAAAAGTCCAAACATCCGGAAAGGCGGTTGGACTCCTCCTGCATTCTTCTCAGTGGATTATTCCGTAAGTAGTTGGTGGCTGATGGAAAAAGGTAAAATGGCTGCGACAGTCTGGTGGCATGTTGGGGGACATTCAGGCTCAAACTAGCTAGGAGTATGGGGCAGTCAATTTTATTTGAGACGAGCCCGTGTAGTAGCATAACATCGGCCTCTCTTCTTCTATGCTCCAAGGTACCCAAATTGGCTTCTTTCATGGCTCGTTCGTAACTGAAGTCCTCCCAACTATGACCTTTTTTGAATGCGACATAACGGAGAAAACGACGTTGCACACGTTCGAGAGCATCTTTAGCGTTTGCATAGTTGGGAGACCATACAGGAGAACAATACTCAACACACGGCCGAACCAGTGAGGTATATAACAGCTTTAATGCACCTGGGTCTGTGAATTCCCTCGTGTTTCTTTTTATATACCCCAGTGTCCTCATTGCCCTGGAACAGATCTCCTCTATATGTTTCGAAAAGGAAAGTCCAGTGTCGAACCACACTCCCAGATCCTTGATCGATGATCTGCGCTGCAATAGTTTCCCACCAATTGAGTACGGATGATGCATAGGTGATGTTGCCCTCGTGAATGAAACTATTGAGCACTTGTCGGTGTTTAGATGGAGCTCATTTTTCTTGCACCAAACATCCAATGAGATCAGTACCTCCTGGATTGCCGACGCATCTACCGACGATCGCACCACGGAATAAATCTTTAGATCATCTGCAAAGAGCAAATGACCCACTCTCCCCTCAAACAGACCATGCACATCATCAATGAAAATTACAAACAGTAGTGGTCCAAGATGTGAGCCCTGGGGAACTCCGGAGGTGGCGCCGAACGGCTCCGAAAGTGTATTTCCTAGACGCACCATCAACTGACGCCCCTCAAGGTAGCTAGCGAACCATGCCAACAGCGATCCGAAAAATCCAAAGGCTTCAAGCTTCTTCAACAAGGCTTTATGTGATACCTTATCAAAAGCCTTCGAAAAATCTGTGTACACACAGTCAACCTGTGTTTTAGCAGCGAACGCTTCCATGACTACATGCTCGAACGTGACCAAATTAGTCGCACACGATCTTCCTGTGATGAATCCATGCTGGCTAGGAGATATGTAATTCTTCAAAATGGGAGCTATTTGATCCACTATAATCTTTTCCAGAACTTTTGGGATTGCACTCAAGGAGCAAACTGGACGGTACAAGTCGACTCTAGATTTATCACTTGTTTTCGGGATGGGCGTAATATAGGAAAATTTCCAGCGTGAAGGTACTATGCCAAGATCTAGAGATCTTGCAAACAACACTGATATCGGACTGGCAAGACTGCCAGAACAGGCTCTTAGCATAGCAGGTGGCACACCATCCGGTCCCATTCCCTTTGCCGGGTCCAATGACCCAAAATGGGATTCGACAATATCCCTCGACACAGCCACTGATCCCATTGCGAATGAGGACATCGACACCATGAAATCCTCACCGTCCACCGTCGAAGATGGCTCAAAGACTGAGGAAAAATGTTTTTGGAATAACCTGGCAATCTCCTGCGGAGAACGAGCACTCTCAGAACCCAATGTAAGAACAGGCGGAATCTGTGAAGAGCCTTTTGTGTAATTGAGTATGAGTCATTACATGTTTGATTCAAGGTTATACCTGATATTTCTTCATGCTTTGGTACAGTCTTCCGAGGTTTCCATAGTGTTTGGCAGTTTGAACGTTGTCTTCGCCGAAAGCTGCGAGGCACAACCTGAGAGCGTTTTGGTGCAGTCTTTCCGCTTCACCGAGCAATTTACTTTCTGTAATCAGAGGTGAGAAAAAAAACGAGTAACACCGAAAATTCGATACCGTGACAAGTTCAGTTGAATCAATAGGTAGGGTTGGGAAAAAAAAACTAGAACATCGATGGCCCCGAAACGTCTACTCGGAAACATGGATAGAAGAAAAAACATGGTCGATGGTTTCAATGTATTTTTGGTAGGGAATTTTGTTTCCTAGTCTACCAAGGTAGCGGAAGCATTGTTTTCACTTTTCAAGGTTGGAAAAAATTGTTCTCCAAAATTACTCGAATGATCGATATTATTGAAAATAATAAACCAAAATGGCCTCACTAATTGCTTAATTCAATTTGCTAAATAAATAAAAATAAAAAATAAAAAAGGGGAAATTACTAACTCCACTCACGTGTTTCCATGTATTGTGACATGTGGTCCAGGGCGATTTCTTCTAGGATGAGAGCTTTCACTCTGTGGGCGGATGCCAACATCAGGTGCCCTTCAGGGAGCAGCTTTGAGAAAGTTTCGATGGCTTGAGACGCGTGATGACTATTGACCGAAAAGCAGACATTTAGATTAAGGACAAGTTTCTAGGCAAACATAATATAAAAAAAATTATATCATTAGGAGTTTGTCAATCTGTCTAGAACATTGGAAAACGCTGCTTTAAGTATCGATGAACTAGAGGTGTGTCGGTCAGGAGTGAACGTATTGAAAAGACCTTATCTTCAAAACGACCTTGTCTGAACTGAATGGTTTGTCAGAATGAACACGGTCATTCGTTCATCCACCCACTTATCGAGTTTTCCGGAAAAATTCCGAGAACAACAGAAGGCCAACAAAACAAATTAATTGCACATCAATTGTACATGGAAAAAAACGTTGGATGTGTGAAAACGACATGGAAGTACCAACGGAAAGAAGTAGATGGAAGTGGTTTTCTAAGCAAAACCTTCCATCATCCAATTGAAGAATTACGTTCGAATGAACTGTGGACTAAAAAGACAAAACTGCAAGGCACAAAGACTCCATGATTCGTACGATTCGAATCGATCTTTTATTCGTTTTTGTCTTTTAGCTCATTCGATTCATTCAAATCACCTACTCATTGTAACCTTCTCGTTCGGTTTACCAACTCGCTCATTTTTATGACTTCTGACCGGTTGTTTGTCTTGTGTGTGAACGTAATGAATGGGTTAACGGATTCAAAAGACCTGGTCTCAGTAATGAGTGACCGTTTGGGATTCGAATCCGCCAAATGACCTTGTTTTACACACCTCTACTAGGAACATGGAAACTTCGTTTAGAAGAAATTTTTCCATCGTGATTTTTGAAGTTCTGTTACTTATATTTTTTGTGATAGATAGTTACGCATTTCCATACTTTCGGTATATAAGTGCATAGTATAGGTTGAACAAAGTTTTTTAACAGCATACAACATTTGTAAAATTGAATCTAAACTATCTAGGGTGGAGTGGGGCAATTGCGACCCAAAATGTCAATAGTTCAACTTTGATCCTCTGTAACTTTCCTTTGAAAACGCTATTTTCACTTTTTTTTTAATGAGTAGCTTATTTTACGTAGATTACGATGCACTCTTCAAATTGTACAAAAGATTTACTTCTCATGGTCCAAACTGTGATTTTTAAAATTCCGACCGACTTCCGCATTTGCCCCACTAATCGGGGCAAATGCGGAAATAGCCTGCGAATCTTATAAAAACATTTAGTTGCATTAATGGGGTAAATGCAAACAAAGCCCATTTCAATACGAACAGAACGCTATATTTAATTTTTTTCTCCTCCACTTTTTTATGACCAAAATGAACTTTACTGCGCCAACTGGTTTGCACTTTATCTTTCAAATGACTCTTTCTTGAGTGAATAATTTTCCCTTGAGGCCTGATTTCGAAAGTGGGAGAGGGAAATGAAGAAATTCAACGTGTAGGAAACAAAAGGTGTAGTTTTAAAGGTTCATCTCCAATTTTTGTCCTAGAACAGAAAGGCAAACTCAGTCTAATAGTTGTGACAGGGTGCTTATTTAGCACTTCCGCATTTACCCCATACTGCAATTTTGCTGGGGCAAATGCAACCCATGTTATCATTTCTACAACTGATCGTGATATAAACGATTTCATAATGAAAACTGTTAAACTGACTCATGTAAAGAAGTTTCAAGATAGAACAGACGTTACTGCCCCACTGCACCTCATGGAAAACTTATTTCTTGGCAAAAACCCGCCACTCGTCTGAAGAGCTAATCACTGGTGAGTCAGGATAACGTTAGGAATAAGCAGCTGACTGGCGAGAGCCCGCCTTTTCCGACGGGTAAGGGTTACCAACATAACTGGGTACACATTGAGAAGGTTTCTGAGGCAAGGCGCTCAAATGGCGCCATTTTCAAAACCATTTCCGCATTTGCCCCATTTCCACATTTACCCCACTCCACCCTAACTATATTTATGGTTGGATCACAGAGCATGAACATAAATGGAATCTGTAGTAGCAAAATTATTGAGTCTTTCTTAACACTAATAAAAACGAATGAAAGTAGGTACTAATCCACTAAAAACCTACAATTTATTATTAAATTTTATTCCATGTGAATTTAAAAAAAATGTAAATCAGCATGAACATTTAGGTAATTATGGAATGGAAATGCATTTAGGTACCTACATTCTTTATTGAGTTACAAACTCCCTAACAAATTTGTATGAGGAATGGGCTCCCGCAGCGAACGTATTAACTGCACTGTAATCCATTCAATAGAAATAAAAGTTTTCTGCACTCGTTTTTAGGATAGAACTATAATGCTTCTCGGGGATTTGGTTTTAAAAGACCTCCCCAGCACAAAAACATCCATGTTTTGAACAACTTGAGCCCCAAGGAAATACGAGGCAGGTATCTCATCAGAATAGAAAGAGGGATAACGGAAAAGGATTGAAAATAGGAAGACTTACCTCGCGGTATTGAACCGACCAGAAGAGTATTCATGGACGTAAAGAGCGTAGGCTAGATCTTCTTTCAACGCAGCAACGTGGAGATTCTTATCACCGTAAATAGCCTTTTTCAGTTTCAGCGCTTTCTGAAACGAGGTAAAAAACGACTTAACAACGTAAATCAAGAATCAGTTCTGAAGAAATTCAGCAGTAAGTTTACTTGAATTGAAAGAGAGTAGAAGCTGACTCTGTTTAGGACAACAAGTAGGTGACCTATCTGTTAGGTCTTTCATCTCTAGTAGGTAAGTAGTTGTGTTTCTATTTGGGAAAGAAGATTAGCTGAACTGGTTCCCCGGTCAATTTGACCCCAGAACTTTCAATCCCCAGCTCTACAGCCAACGAGGATCGTCGCCCCTCTCTGTCGTCACTGACTGCGACGCTACGTGGACTCCCTTCTCCAGTTCCCAGTTTCGATTGCGCCAGTTAACACTCTATCCGTTTAAAAAGCCTCATCAGTCAACTTCTCTCTGAGTTTCTCGACGTCTTCTCTCCTGAGACTGATATCCGGTAGTTCACCTCCCGAAGTCCGTGCATTGTTCGAAAAATTCAAGCCAGTGAAAACTAATAGGCGGACGCGCCTCTGGATTTGGCACCATCTACGCCATCTTGCTGCTGGCTGAACGGATCCTGGTGAGTGAGGTCCATCTCACCTTCTGCTCGACCTCCTACATCTACCTGCCACAGGAAATAAGTTCAGGACTAATTATATTTCCCTCACTCGACGAGAATTTCACCCAAACAAATGGAGTCCTTTGCAGATCCTTCAGTTATACTCAAAGGACAATTTATTTTATTTGTTTAAAATTCTTGAATTTAAATCATTTTAAGGTAAGGATTGCACCTGTTTTGATGAAGGAGCTCCCTAAGTAGGGGTTGAGGGATTTCGATACTTCTTCTACATTACCTATTTCTTTTTACATGAATAAATTTTTGTATTACCAATAGGAACTTTGACTTTTTACATGAATAAATTTTTGTATTACCAATAGGAACTTTGACTTTTACTTTCATACCAAAAACTCCGCACCATTAAAGTTGGTCGTCAGAATAAAATTGAAACCTACTAAAATATTACCGTAGGTCATTTTCTGTGGCGATCAATCAGACTCTAACATGAGTTATCAAACTTGGAACGTGTTTTCTTAAGTAAGTACTATTCACCAACCGAAAAAGACACGAATTCTAACTGCTGGAAATGGTTATTCTTGATATTTCCAATTTTGTAGTCCCTCTTAAACATCCCTACCTTCACGAATACTCCCAACCGTTGATTGGAATACCCGCTAGGCTGTTGGACGAGTTGTAACGGCAGAATCCAGTTAACACAATGGCATGCATAGAACAGTGTTCTACTTCCCAGTTTGCCAAATAACGAATTTTTTCTACCTATGGAGAGACAGCCTCTTGAAGCTTGTTCCAATAAGATAACGTATCAATAGTAGTATAGTTTGTTGTACCTAGAACTCATCAAGACTTGAAAATTGCGCCTAATGCCTCACGAGTCATGCCTTCAATGCGGGACCCTAATTCGTGGCAACCCAGCCATCCAGACATTTTTTCAACTTTTGATCCTTCAAAAAAAAGTCGTGGAATTTAGGAAAAATTGGGCACTGATATCTGACTAGTCTGGTTGATAGCTAAGCTCGAACTGAAGACGATAAGATGCGAAAAAATACTAACAATTAAGGAAGGGACACGTCAGGTCCCCTTTCACCCAGAGAGTTGGAATGGAGGGTGTGACCGCCTCGGCAGTCCTCAGGATTGGAGGTTGAGCAGGTATGACAGCCTCAGTGGTCCTCCACAAGGAAGGTATTTAAACAAACCTCCCTGGGCCTCTTCACCACCATTTGGGGACTACTCGGCCTGATGCCAGCGCTCCTGGTGACAATCCGAATTGCCAACTGAGCGCTATCTACTGCTCCTCTTGAATTCTTGCATCCTTTGGGAATGTTAATCGGCATGTGAGCTCTGTTATGAAGTCGAGCACCAACCTGTCCATGTAGAGCCTTCTCTAGATGGCTTGGCCTGTCATGTGGTGCATTGTAAACAAGTACCCATAGGGGATGATGGTCGTAACCACCCCTCCTGGGTCTCCTGAATGGTAAGTTCCTTCAACTCCCTCATGTTCTCAACCTGGCGCCGTGAGGTACTTCTGTCTGCTTGCAGACGGAGGCAGTTGCGCAATTCTGAATGGATCGGATCTCTCTTCATAGTTTTTGACCTAATTTAGAATTGCTCCACTTAAATCATGGACTCAATTTACTCATCCTACCGTCCCATGAAAACGAGGTTAAATCTAATATTATGTGGACTTTACTAACTACTATGTCAATTCTTACTTGATAAACTGTGACGCTGTCCTTCATCGAGTCCGAGTTGAGCAAGTAGAAGCCGTAGTCACGAAGGGCATCGGCGTATTTGAGGTGCTGATGGCCGAAAGTCTCTCCTGCGAGGTAGACAGCCAACCTGACGAGAGCCTGTGCGAGTCGGAACTCTCTTTTCACTACGCAGGACTTGGAAGCCTGACTCAACGTCTCCACAGTCACTCTGGAGCAGGAATTAGGGCTGAGCTCTTGAACCGCCATTGCGCTCCACTCGTAGGCCTGTCAATGTGCAAGAGTTCAATCAATAACAAGCAAGTTTTTCTACTTGTGAGGTAACATCATGTCTAGACATTCTATACTTAAAAGTTCAAAATGTGCATAATGAACAATGAATCGATTTTTAAAATCGTCAACCATGAGTCTGACACATACCTCCCTCAAATTTATAGCTTAACTTTGACTAGTAGCAAGGGTTTTCGTTGAGCATGCACTACTAGTCTTTTTCGGCCAAAGGTATGTTTTTATGGTAAGTAAATAAACAACCATCTCTCAGGTTGGATTTTCGTCCAGCTGCCATTCCTGGCGTCGCGGACGTCATCGGCTCATGGCTTCCCATTGCCTCACCTTATGGGTTGTGACGAGGGGGCGTGATGAGCCCATGAATGAATGAATGTTTTATTTGTTGTGAAACACATAGTGCATTAACAATAGTCAAAATAGATACTAAACAATGGCTAATAAATTATTATAACAAGTGATAATACTCGTACTAGGACAGGTAACGTAGGTAAAAAAAGAAAAAAAAAAACAGAAAAAGGGGGGAAGAAGAAAAGTAGGTATCAAGAACACTCCAAGCCACAAAAGCAGCGGAGCCCGGCTGGGTACCCCCTGCAGACCCACCCACCATGGCGGCTCTCAGACCGTATGCCCAAATGGGCAACGGCAAAGTTTGCAACGCACGCACTGCAAACGAGGGAAATCCACCAAGGATCCGCCCCCGGGATGGCCAAGACCCCAACCGGGACACCGCAGCCGGCGGCCTCGAACCGGAGGTACTGGTGATGGACTAATGACGACTAAGATATTTGAAAGACGATAAAAATATTCAACAATACACAACCCACCCAAATAAATATATATCCTATATTTATACCTATATTGCAACGTATCCTATCTTAATATCACAGCAAGATTACTTATCACAAGAGAGATCACAGAGTCAACTAGAATAAATAGTACATAAATACAACTGCGCTAGGCTGAACCGAGTACTTTTAATAAATATTCCTCAGGTAGTAGCATGTCATAAAAATACGTTAACTAAAAGAAAAGAAATCTTACTTACTACAAAATATTTGTAATAATGAGGAATTTCACCATGTCGGAATTTCCTATTTCTGTACCTCAGAGGTCGATTATCGTAAGTGACATTTTGGCGATCTTACAGCAGAGCCAAAAGAAGTTGTGGGCACACCTATTTTGATCCCTATGGCCCATTCTGATGACTTTATCATGCTCAAATTAATTCTGTAGAATCTGTTTATGCCTACCAATACAATCGAATACAAAATACAATAGAAAGAATGCACATACAAAACAAAAATCTCGAAAACGAGAATTTTGGACATACGATAGTTTACCTCTGAGGTACAGATTTATGACCCCAAAATCGGATTCAGCACCTCGAAAAACCCCTTAAGGCAAACTTTCAGCCCGAACTTCCTAATTTACGAATAAACAAAACAGTGTAGAAAATACGAATATTTAAAAAAACCGGGAAAATGACGTCATGCTGGAATAGTTCATTTATGGCCGCTTGAAGCGCTGAGATCGAGAAATCCATAGTCCCCAGATGCAAAATTTCACGAAAAAGTAAAGTTCGAAATCGAAAAACTGAAGAAAAAAATAGAAAAAGCAAGATGGGGAAAATTAGGTTTCCCCTGTTTTTGTTTGTTAACTTTTCTCTTAGAAAACACGATTTCGTCGTCCCAATGGGCAACACTGGGAGGAGACGGCGATCCGAACAGCCCAATCAGCGAGCGTTCCCGCTTCACGTCCATTTTCCCGGTTAGTTTTGAAATCAAAAATTTTGATTGTCTCCCAAAAATAACAGGAGACTTATTTTCCGAAATCAGCCCGATTTTCATCTATCCCACACCATTAACTATTCAGGAAAAATGCAAACAGAATTCGGTGAAATTCCTCATTATATGGATCAAGCTTGTAAAGGAATTCAACAACCGTATGCTTAAAATTTTTCCTTTTTTGTTCTCTCACTTTCTTAGGGATGGCATTAAAAAACTTTAAAGCCCACCATTTTGAACTGTTCCGGGACGCACTTAACCTACTGAATGGTATTCGAAGATCATCGGAATTTCTTGTATTATAGTCATGTGGGGCAGCTCCAAATTCATCCTGGTGGTCATAGACGTGCAAAAGGCACTCGAGAATATAGATGGCAGGTAGAGTCAGTATTTTGAGATTGGAAAACAACGGCCTGCAGTTTTCTCTATAACCGAGACCAGATATTGCTCTAATAGCATGACGCTGGCATTTGAATATTTGTTTTGCTGAGGTAGTATGGCCCCAGCAAAGTATCGCATAACTCGCACGACTCTGAAATGTTGCGTGAAAGGCCGCTAGGACAGCTCGATCGGGTAGCCTCAGCCATTACGCACGAACACACTCCCCGGCGGCGAGACTCGAACACACGACCTCCCGCAGGCCAGTCCAAGAATCACTACCAAAGGACGTGTGCCGCAGCGACCATGGTTACATCGCACCCCCTATTTTTATGGTTACAAAACGTGAGAACGTAGCGAAAAACGAACGAAATGGTTCCATCAGCCATCAAACACAGGTCAGTCAAAAAGGATATCGAAATCCGGACGCTTAGATACGTTTTCCTGTAGATGGTCATACAGGGTGTCTCACGGGAACCGGACGAAAAACAAATGAATGTAACTCCAATGGTTGAAGTCATAAATTTTTTATATTTTTATCAGAAGGTAGGGAATTAAATGCCATTTTAAGTTTTAAAAATAACATCGGACAAACGGTGCCCATCTTGTTCGAAACACGTGGCAAGTCTGTCCAGGAAGTTTCGGTGGACGCGCTCCAGTAAGTCTTGTAATGATCTCCAGTCAGAGATCTAATTACTTGGAAATTGGGGAGAAATAAGACACGTAATCTGACGGGAATGAAGGAGGTATATTCAATAATAACTTACGTGAAGCGGGCCGGACTTGGGGAACAGGGACATCGAGCCGCGATCGCGATAATACTGCCTTATCGCATCACCTCGACCCCTCTCCTCCCCTACTCAGGAAGTGTCATCCGCCCTTGAGTGATTGTTTCATCACACTCCCCCCCCCCCCCCTGGTGAAAAAATTTGGGGTCATATAGGGGACTGGTGACGACAGCAAATTTTAACTGGTGATGAATTTTGGGAGGCATCCCTGGGGAAACCGTCCTGGCCCACCTGTTGCGCTTTGCAGTTGTCAGTTTACAGTTGGCTGGTCTGTGGGGGCCGTGCTTTTGCTTAGTAGTGATCTGCTGGGTCAGTGTGGGCGAAGTGGGTGAAAACCCCAGGGGAATTGGTGTTGAATTTTTGCCTCCTTGTTTCAAGTTGTGGGGTTTAGGGACTGAGACCAGGGATGCCTCCCAAAATTCATCACCAGTTAAAATTTGCTGTCGTCACCAGTCCCCTATATGACCCCAAATTTTTTCACCAGGGGGAAGCGCAGTGGAAGCGTGCTGGGCCCATAACCCAGAGGTCCGTGGATCATAACCACGCTCTGCTACCATGTAATGATCTCCAGTCGGAGATCTAATTACTTGGAAATTGGGGAGAAATAAGACACTTAATCTGACGGGAATGAAGGAGGTATATTCAATAATAACTTACGTGAAGCGGGAACAGGGACATCGAGCCGCGATCGCGATAATACTGCCTTATCGTATCACCTCGACCCCTCTCCTCCCCTACTCAGGAAGTGTCATCCGTCCTTGAGTGATTGTATCATCACAGTCTTGATCAATTGACGCAACTTGAGACGTTATTTCTTCCTTCAAAGCTTCCAAAGTGGAGGGTTTTGATTCATAAACGCGTGATTTAAGGTATCCCCAAAGGAAGAAGTCACACGACGTCAAGTCTGGGGACCTTGGGGGCCATTGCACGTCCCCAGAGCGTCTCCAAAGCCCTGGCCGTTCTGTGCGCAAACGAGTTCAATCACTGCACATTTCACCCGCTTCTCTCAATCGAATCATCAAGCGTAATTTAAAGTGGCATCCGTACAAGTTGTCAATCGTTCAGCAGTTGAAACCTACTGATTACCCACAGCTTGTTTGGTTTCAGCAAGATGGCCCCCCCCCCTCACACTTCCAGAGCCGCAATCGCCCTCTTGCGCCAGATGTTCCCCAATCGTCTTGTGTCACGCTCTGGGGACGTGCAATGGCCCCCAAGGTCCCCAGACTTGACGTTGTGTGACTTTTTCCTTTGGGGATACCTTAAATCACGCGTTTATGAATCAAAACCCTCCACTTTGGAAGCTTTGAAGGAAGAAATAACGTCTCATGTTGCGTCAATTGATCAAGACTTACTGGAGCGCGTCCACCGAAACTTCCTGGACAGACTTGCCACGTGTTTCGAACAAGATGGGCACCATTTGTCCGATGTTATTTTTAAAACTTAAAATGGCATTTAATTCCCTACCTTCTGATAAAAATATAAAAAATTTAAGACTTCAACCATTGGAGTTACATTCATTTGTTTTTCGTCCAGTTCCCGTGAGATACCCTGTATATTCACCTGATTTTTCTGGATGGCCGTCCTGGTTATCGACGGTATTAGTTAAGGTTCCTCTTAGGTTGAGGTTCAGTCAGATTATTTTCCCAATACCCAGAGTACGTCATTTATATGGAGATACCCGATTTATTTGAATAAACAAAACAAAGCTACTCACCAGCTGATAATTGCTGAGGTAGAAGGCGTGAATCGAAAATTGAGTGTAGATCCCAGCAAAACACAGGTGCTCTCCGGATCGTTTGAGTTTCTGCACGGTCTCTTCGGCAAGTTTCTTTGTCAAGATGGCGGTATCGAACTGGGAATAGATGGTTTCTGCGTGAAGTAGTCTGCGAAACGAAGAAAATAACTGAAAGTTTCTTTACAGGACTGTAGATAACGATGATCAAAATTATTCGAAAATTCGTCGAATAGCCCAAAAAACATTGCTAAATTATGACACTCTCGGGAGGTTCGTAGGCAGCCACGTGTAAATCCGATTAATTTTGATCAACTAAACATATAAACTCAACTCTCATCTTACCATAGATCATAGTTCAGAACTCTAAATGGTCTCATTCCCTTCTAAAACTTGAACACTATTGTAAATTGATGAAAAAAAAACCAAAAATGATTTATTCACTGATTCAATATTTAATTATCTTCATAGGAAGCGAACAGTTGGTCCCTCAGGGCTATAGGTGGTGTCAAAAAATTCCTCAAAATCATGAAAAAATTAATGAATATAGAAAACCTTTATATCAAAAGCTTTCGAGCTAGGGCGTTTTGAAAATATTTTTTCCACAATAATTAAACAATAACCTTCGGGGGACAACTAGATCCCGAATGAAGCCAATATTCCGTATTCTGAATCTGCATTAACCCTAACTGGACCAAGGCATCACTAGTGTCACCGAAAACATCTCAGGAACTCCTCATCTGTCCTAAAGTGTCACCGGAGTAATCAAAATTAAATTGTGATTTTAAATTTAATGGACGGCAGAATTTTTTGTGGGTTGTTGGAAGTCTCAAAATACAGTTATAAAAATATTTCTAAAAAAAGATGGCAAATTTTTCAAAATTGTTGTCATAACATCATTTTTTGGGTTCTAATAACTCACATAAAATTGTTCAGAAAATAAAACTGTGTCCATTAATTTTTAAATTTCAATTTGAATGTAGATAGTCTTGTAACATCTTGGAACAGCTGTGGAATTTCCAAGATGTCGGTGACACTGGTGACAACATGGTCCAATTAGGGTTAACCGTAAACCATTAAATTTTGGGGAAGGGGAATTTTGTTTTTCTTGTTCGATTCCAAAGGTTTATTATTATCATGGTCCTCACCTCCAAGGCATGGAGTGGGGAATTGTTTCCTCCATGCCCATGTACCTCTCTTGTATAAATAGGCCAGGAGCCACAAATAAATTATCATTTGAATTATAACTAAACTGGTGTTCTGTGTTATCCTCCTTGAACAACCACATAACGCTGGTGAGCCCGACGTGATTTGAACACGCAACCTTCTGATCTGGAGTCAGATCCGAACTCTCGACGATGTCACCCTGTCAACATATGCACGACGTAGAAAGTTACCAGCATGCACTCCTGTTTCGCTACTCCGACAACTTTTTCAGAGTGCTGCCAGACTCCATTCGTTTAGTTGTAGCCTCATCTGCTGAACAGAAAATACTGCAGCAGCGAAAGCAATGGCAGCAAAAGTCGTGCGACCGCCAACGAACACCGCCCGACCACCCACTACACAACGTATCATATCAACTGCCAAAACAGGTACTTAAATAATGGGTATAACCCAAATCCCTCCGACCACTCAACAATTTGTACTTCCACCGTACACGGGTGCATGCGGATCATGCTGCACCCATGGCAGGAATCTGCCAACTATGGTTATGGAAGGAACACAGATGGAAACAAAAAACAAAAATCTGCAGACAATGGGGTTTTTCAGTCAATTTTTTTTCCAAAGAGTAAGGCTCAGGAATAACGGTAATCGGGTCTGTTCGTCGAGAAAATGTTTTTAAAAAATCAGAGAAGCTAAGGAATAGTGAAGATTTGAATGGTGTGACGTAGCTAGCCAATCATGACGTAGCTAGCCAACTGTCTTTGAAAAAAGTATCCATGCACAGAGAAGCGATGAATCCCTTGGAGGACCTCTTGGATACTACAAAATACTACGCACACACGCCCACGGTGTAGTGTGAGTGCGTTCATGGAGGCCCGCCTTATTTCAAACGCGAGATCTCTTTATTTAATTTTTCTACCACATTTTATAGTATCATTGGGCTTAAAGTTGTAGTAAATACGTTTTCAAGGGTGCTGAATCCAAATTTGAGGTCAAAAACCTGAATTTCCGACCCACCAAAATACCCCATTGTGACCCGAACCCTACAACCCCCTGAACACCAATGGGAAACAACAACACAACCACGTAGCTCATCGGAAACCAAAAAAAGGGAATCAGAAAACCCAAGGTCATCAGCCTGCCCGGGACATCAGCACCACGGACAGAAGATGCAATCAGCAGTACAGTTGGCGTCCCCGTCGCTGCCGCCTAGACCCGCGCTGTCACTGGTAAACACCCCATCACGATTCAAAAATGAAAAAAGAAGAAGACAAATTATTTTATTATTACAATTATTAAGAAAATTCCTTCCAAAAATGGCAGAGTGAAATGAGCAGAAGTGAGCTCGAGAACGATATGAACCCTGGAGGATGTATCGGGAACTAGATGGTCAGGGCTACCTTTTACACCTGGGACCTCCCCCCCCCCCCCGCCTGGGGGTTGCCTTTTTCTCTCTTAAAGAATTAGAAAGTTGGAGTAGCAGTCCAGTATAAGTACGTATCAACGAATAGCTTACAATTTGAAGAGAACTCAACCTGTAACTGGGCTTGAGCTAGATGAGATCAAAGCTGAACTATCAAAATGTGTTTTGCCGAATCACGACAACTACGCTCTACCTAGAGATAAATTATTGAAAATTGTGTACATCATTGGGTGAACGAACCTGTTGAGAAAAATCAACTGTTTTTACCACTTGGACTTACTTATGGCAGCATTCTAAAATTTTCTTCCACGCAGGCAAGTTATCTGCTAGGGTCAAACACAGCTCTTTGCATTTAGTTAAAACAGTGATGCTCTCCAAAAACCAACCAGTATCGATCAAAAATCCTCCTGAAACCAAAATGTATACATTATCATTACTTATGAAGAATTTCCTCCTGTAAGGCTCAAATGGTGTTCCTTCATATTAGCGAATTTTCAAAGAAAATAAAACTAGGAATTACAATGGACTTTTTGAACTTTTTTTTTTTTTTTTTTTACTGAAATTTGTTTTGGAACATTCTAAAACGATTCCAGAAGTATTTCCAAAAATCATATAAGTATAATTTGCCTACACAAAAATTTCAAGTTGACAAAATGTTCATAATGTATAACAAACGAAAAGAAGAGTTTGTTAGCTAGGAATTATGCACAACCGTGAGGAGTCCACATTTAAAAAAATAAGAAACCAAAATTGGTCAAAAACGAATTTTTATGGTAGATATTTTGTGGACATTACCGTCATGACATAAAACGTCTGCCAAGTGGGTGTGGCACATAGCTTCCTCGTTTCCATATCCCGGTTGTGTAGATCAATCTCAAAACATCAATCTCTAAATACCTTCCACTACCCTCATAGGGGCCATCTACACGCTAATCTGAACAATCCTAGAAAATTTCATCAAATTCGGATGAAAAATGTAAGTGTCATGGCTGTTACAAGGATTTTACGTTTGCGCATGCGCAGAGGCTACTGTCAATTTTATGGCCTTGATTATCATTGGGGACTGTCTACAACCTAATCTACATAATACCTGAAAATTTCATCGAAATGTGGAAGTTATGGCTGTGGCAAGGATTTCATGACAGACACACAGACAGACAGACACGGAACCAAAATTGTACAGGAAGGTCTGAAACGTAGAACGCGAGTGGAAATTTCGATTTTTGAGAATGTTTTTTCACCCTTGAAAAGTGAAAACAAAGCTTCCGCTACTTTGGTAGACTCGGAAGCAAAATATATTGAATATTCAGATTCAGCACAAAATTTCTGATAAAAGTACTACTCCAAAAATAAAAAATTGTGAAAAATATATTCGTAAAATTTATATGTATAACGAAAACCTGCTGAAGGGATTTAGTCAAACTGATAGATTGATCCATTTTAGGGCGATAGCATCCACAATGCTGGCCTCCCACACTGGGACACGAAGGTTAAGAAGTATAATTGGGTCTGTTCGGAGAGGCAGTCCGGAACCAGTTCGGAACCAAACCGGAGCTGAAAAGGGGAGGGGATAGTAGGGATGGGTATCGATACTCGATATTTCAAAATATCGATACTTTCGTACCAATACTCGAAATTTTAGTATCGATACTGCACTATCTGATATTTTTGGATATCGATACTTTGGATCTGATATTTCTAAATATCGAATATCGATATAGTACTCACAGAAAATTCAATATAAATGGCTAAAAAATGAAGAAAGTAGAGAGGCTTTTGGGTCATTACTCATTGGTTGCAAAAAATAACGTTAATGTCATGGAGAAAATCACTCTGCTTGGAAGATGAATAAACACTGTTGAAAAAATTATTTTTCTTGGGAATATTGGACAATATTGATAGTTCGTGACACTAAAGTATCGATACTCGATATTTTAAAATATCGATACTCAAGCCCAACAATACTTGGGATATCGATACTCGGATACGATACTGTATCGATACAAAATATCGATAATTTTGTAACGATACCCATTTCTAGGGGATAGAGGCGCCTCGACTCCTTTGAACTCCTCCAAGCCCCTCCGAACCGTTCAGGACTGCTTCTCCGAACAAACCTATGGTATACTGGAAATCGAAAAAACAAACAATACCTATACGTGTGGGTACTCTATGAGTTCCGTGGGACGAGGAGAATATTTTTGAGGTTTTAAAAAAATATTCAACCAAGGGATTGTATAATTTTAACGCGACGTTTTTAATATAATTTTTAACAAGGCTGATTCCTCTATCATACAGCTAAAATTTCAATTTTCTTAACCACAGCTTTGAAGCTTTTTTTGAAAAAACGCTCATTAACTTAAACTGCATGAATGGACTTTTTAACATAAATTTGGCAACCACTTTCCAGCAAAAAATTAGAAGGATTGGAATTCTCTTTCTCACCTAGGCGGATTCCAATGTCGATGGTAGAATCCTTTAGAGACACGCAATACTTCTCTTGGCAGTAAAACGCTTTGATCTTGTATGACTGAGCCAGATCGTAAGCGAGGCTAGTGCCGTGACATTGGAGAGCCTGCATATAAGATTGAAATTTAATACATCGATAACAAACCTTCATTAATGGAATTACATGTAATTTAATACTTGAATTTATTAATTACAATAATTAATAAAGTTGAGAATCAGGATTGGTATTTTTTCCATATTAACAGACCTGAAAGCACTTGATGAGCATCACTCTGCTGTTGGTGATCTTGAGGAGTTTGGAGAAAACATCAAGGTCGCCAAATTCCACTACCAGGATGCACGACTTGTTCTGGTTGTAGAGCTGAAAGACAAAATCAAGAATAACTGTAATGTAATGAATGTAATAAAACAAAAGTTTTTTGGAAATTGCTATTTTCTCAGCCGACTTCAACAATTTGACTCAACACCTTCAACTGTGTGCTTCCGAGACTACCAGGGTAGCGGAAGCGTTTTCAATTTTTAAGGTTGAAAAAAAATTTCTTCAAATCGAAATTTCCACTCGCGTTTTACGTTTCAGACCTTCCTGTCCAATTTTGGTTCCGTGTCTGTCTGTCTGCCATGAAATCCTTGCCACAGCCATAACTTCTACGATGGGGGGTGCGCCTTGATTTTTTTAAGATTTTTAATCGAAAGTACACTACATCCTGAGAATTTTGGCACCAACCTACCCAGGCGCACACCCTACTCTCATCCGATTTCGATGAAATTTTCTGGGATTGTGCAGGTTGACGCACAGTACTGTGAGTATGTGTAAAAAATCGAAAAAACGAACGTCTATTAGTATTGGGAAGGAGTGCAAGAACCTGTCCCCAGATAGTCTTTGAGCATGTTTAAATAGGTTTCCTGACCTCACAAGCCTCTTACGGATCACCAGAGGGCAAGTTCCGCGATCATTTATGTTAATAACTCATCTCACCCAAAACGCTAACGATGAACTACCTGCTCATTATGAGCGCGGGTACAGTCATATCAACAAGTTGGGTCTTATTGCTCTTCATGACGAGTCACGGCATAAATATGTGCTTTATTGACGTTTTTTAATAATTTTTGAAGTATGAATTTCCCGTAAGCACTCGGTAAAATCGTCACAATAATAATTCCCAATTTTTCTTTTTAAACCTTAACATTAAATAGAGAATTTCTTCAAAAGAGGAGAAATGAGGAATTAGAGCACTTGATAGATGTTTTCTGGCACTATCCCTTGACTCAATCCCGTTGGAATTTGCCGCGACTAGCCGCGACTTTTTTTTCTATGAAATATTCAATCCTAATAGAAAGCTTTTTGAAAAATTAAAGTCGCAGGAAAGTGTGGAGGAAAAAACCCACATCCTCGCATTTTTCATATCAACAGAATAGAACAGAAAAGATTATGAAGTCATCAACCAGTATCTGATTAGGGATAACTTCATTGACACGACCACCATCCACAAAACTGATACCTAATGCTGTACCAAGCACGTCTAACGCTATGGAAATGAGTTGTGGAAGCGCTCTCTCCAGCATCTGCAGCGCTAATGACAGTGACGATTTAGATTCATCATTCAGTGTAATGCACTTCTAAAGACATCTAATTATTACCTATGTTTCGGTACCTAAACTTTTGTAAAATTGGTGAAATGTTACTTTTGTTTTGAATTTAAAATTTCAGCATTTTTCATAAACTTCTAATATTATTCATTGTGCAATTTTCCTTGAAATATGAAGTATGAAATCCATGATCAGAGCAACCTTCCCTAACAGAACTCTCCACAAATTGATTTTTGATCACTTGACCTATAAACTCACAGTAGGTACTGAGTGACGTGTAGATGGTCCCCTATGAAAATCATCACCCCCGGACTAATAGTAGCCGCTGCGTATGCGCAAACGTGAATTCCTTGTAACAGCCATAACACTCACATTTTTCATCAGAATTTGATGAAATTTTCTAGGTCTCCGCTAAACCCCCCTCCGTCAAAAGTTGGTGGTTACTTTTTGAGCAAGATTGAGTTAACCTTTAGTGATTTGTAAGTACATTTCAAGTTAAATTCAAGATTATTCAAGACATTTGAAAATTATTCATGATTAAAATTATTCATTATAAAAATTATTCATGATAACCAGAAGTTGCAGAGAAGGTTGAATATGACCTCCCAAACCGACCTATATGAAAGTTCATTAATTTGTTGACAATGTTGAGGGGCCAATGTGACCTTCTGAGTACAGATACCTATACCTAGGCAGTATGAAACTACACCTAAACCTCTTTTGCAATACACACTCGTGTTTCTGATTTATCGTAAGTTTAGGGAGCGAACAGTTCGTTCTACCGGGTGCTCTCAAAAAATTCTAAAAATTCAATACTATCTTAAATTTAAGGAAAATACCTTTATGTCAAAATTTTTTGAGCCAGGGAATTTTCAACTTTCAACCGTTAGAAGTGACTGAAATCAACCAAAATCTTCGGGGCCACAAATGGAGCCCATATACCAAATTTCATCAAAATCGCTCAATGCGGAAGGCCAAATTTTGATTCGATTTTTGGATTCTACGTACCTTGAAAAGTAAACCAACAAATTTTGAGAGGGGGTTAATTTTTTGACATTTTCATGTCTTTGCTTTGGCACATAAACTGAAAAATCGTCACGAAAACTAGCTCACGCGACCAATAAATAAAATAGACTCACTGTGTTGCGTAGAAAACGATCAACTGTTTTCTTATTTTGATGCTTGGGTTGAACTAACAACCTTACTTCACTACCTTGTTGTGTACTGGTTGACATGAAAATGTCCCAATGTGTTGCAGACTCGTATGCAAGCATTTATAATCTAACAATCTACGTAGCACCAAGAGCTTGATCAATCCAGTGGGAACTTCACTTCCATGAACGAAAATACTAATAATACGCAACGGTTTTCTTGGTTTCTACCTTACACCATTTAAACGGTCATAACTCCCTTAAATTACTCTCAAAAATCAAAAAATAAGGATACTCAATAGATGAGCCGTTGACCAGACGAAAAAAAAAAACTTTTTAAAATTGATTTTGAAGAAGAATAGAAAGAATATTGAAAGAAAAAAACTCGGCGCTTTGCGCCTCGGCGGGGGGCTCCGCCCCCCTGCACCCCCCGGTTTATTTCTTTTTCCATACTCTGTATGAAATCATAGGAACACAGAATGTGTTTTTGCGATGCTAGTCATCCGTTAAATAAAAAACAACAATAATAAATGGGGAGTCTTTGGCAATAATAAAATAAATAATTGTTAGTCATTTAATTTGGTCTAAAACCCTATAAATGTGCGCATCCACAAAGCAGGATATCCCACGCACCTTAGGAGTAAAGCTCCTACAAAACAAACCACCATTCCTTCAAAAGAAAATGTAAGTGGGGGAGTAGATATTAAATGTAGGCCAAAAACGTTATGTAGCGTTTGTAACTCATTGGTTGATAAGTCTAAACTTCCAGGACATCAGAAAACCTTGAAACATTTAAATAATGAACACGTAAATTAATTGTTTTCTGAACGACTTTCAACGTTTGATTCGTTGGCCTTGGAGCACACTCAGCTGATCAGTGACCACTCAGGCGCCTTCAGCATTCTCCATTGACCCGCCCTCTAAAATTTCAGCTTCCTGCGTTCAACAGGAGAGAAAATGGCCGTGGAGCTCACTCAGCTGATCAGTGACCACTCAGGCGCCTTCAGCATTCTCCATTGACCCGCCCTCTCAAATTTCAGGTTCCTGCGTTCAACAGGAGAGGAAATGGCCTTGGAGCACACTCAGCTGATCAGTGACCACTCAGGCGCCTTCAGCATTCTCCATTGACCCGCCCTCTAAAATTTCAGCTTCCTGCGTTCAACAGGAGAGAAAATGGCCTTGGAGCTCACTCAGCTGATCAGTGACCACTCAGGCGCCTTCAGCATTCTCCTTTGACCCTGCCTCTCAAATTTCAGGTTCCTGCGTTCAACAGGAGAGGAAATGGCCTTGGAGCTCACTCAACAGATCAGTGACCACTCAGGCGCCTTCAGCATTCTCCATTGACCCGCCCTCTAAAATTTCAGCTTCCTGCGTTCAACAGGAGAGAAAATGGCCTTGGAGCTCACTCAGCTGACCAGTGACCACTCAGGCGCCTTCAGCATTCTCCATTGACCCGCCCTCTAAAATTTCAGCTTCCTGCGTTCAACAGGAGAGAAAATGGCCTTGGAGCTCACTCAGCTGACCAGTGACCACTCAGGCGCCTTCAGCATTCTCCATTGACCCGCCCTCTCAAATTTCACTGCGGGAGTTCTATTTCCTTACCAACGGCTTGGTTGCACGTGAAAATTATTATAAAAGGCGCGTAACGGTTTTAACACAGAATGTGTTTTTGCGATGACCTACCGAAAAAAAATCGTCACGAAAAAGCGACAGAAAAAACATCTGGTGATATGTTTATTGGTTGTCATGTTAATGTCAACTCCACATTTATTATTGTTGTTTTTTATTTAACGGATGACTAGTATCGCAAAAACACATTCTGTGTTCCTATGATTTCATACAGAGTATGGAAAAAGAAATAAACCGGGGGGTGCAGGGGGGCGGAGCCCCCCGCCGAGGCGCAAAGCGCCGAGTTTTCTGTCGCTTTTTCGTGACGATTTTTTAACACAGAATGTGTTTTTGCGATGACCTACCGAAAAAAAATCGTCACGAAAAAGCGACAGAAAAAACCGTTACGCGCCTTTTATAATGATTTGCACGTGCAACCAAGCCGTTGGTGAGGAAATAGAACTCCCGCAGTGTTCATTGCACAGAAATTGTTCACCATTCGTTGGAAAGCTCTCAATTTATTTAGTATTTTTCTTGTAGTTACATATTTATTTATATAACATTTATAGAGTTTTAGACCACATTAAATGTCTAACAATTATTTATTTTATTATTGCCAAAGACTCCACATTTATTATTGTTGTTTTTTATTTAACGGATGACTAGCATCGCAAAAACACATTCTGTGTTCCTATGATTTCATACAGAGTATGGAAAAAGAAATAAACCGGGGGGTGCAGGGGGGCGGAGCCCCCCGCCGAGGCGCAAAGCGCCGAGTTTTCGGTAGGTCATCGCAAAAACACATTCTGTGTTAATACTGATTTCACTGATACCTATCGAATATGTTTTTGCATCGTTATTTTTTGACATGGATATGTCTTAGTTCTGGGGGTCATTCCAAAAATTTCGACACACAAACAATGCAACGCTTTTTTTCTGATGCTGTTGAACGCAGGAAGCTGAAATTTGAGAGGCAGGGTCAATCGATACATACTTCTATACATCATCAAAGTTGATGATCACTGATCAGCTGAGTGAGTTCCACGGCCATTTCCTCTCCTGTTGAACGCAGGAACTAACTTCCTCATTTTCCACCCCACAAAAATCGTTCACCACTCATTGGAAAGCTCTCAATTTATTAAACATGGTACATGGTCCCTAATATGAATGTACCTGTACGGAAAGCTGAATTATGCGCATGTTTAGTAACATATGATCGTGAGTAACAAATGAGATGTCAACATGATCGTGAGAGGAAAATAGGTATCGTCATCCAACAGATCCCGTTGAAGCGTTACGGAGGCAGGGTCAATGGAGAATGCTGAAGGCGCCTGAGTGGCCACTGATCAGCTGAGTGAGCTTCAAGGCCATTTCCTCTCCTGTTGAACGCAGGAAGCTGAAATTTGAGAGGCAGGGTCAATGGAGAATGCTGAAGGCGCCTGAGTGGTCACTGATCAGCTGAGCGAGCTCCAAGGCCATTTCCTCTCCTGTTGAACGCAGGAAGCTGAAATTTGAGAGGGCGGGTCAATGGAGAATGCTGAAGGTGCCTGAGTGGCCACTGATCAGCTGAGTGAGCTCCAAGGCCATTTCCTCTCCTGTTGAACGCAGGAAGCTGAAATTTGAGAGGGCGGGTCAATGGAGAATGCTGAAGGCGCCTGAGTGGTCACTGATCAGCTGAGTGAGCTCCAAGGCCATTTCCTCTCCTGTTCAACGCAGGAACCTGAAATTTGAGAGGGCGGGTCAATGGAGAATGCTGAAGGCGCCTGAGTGGTTATTGATCAGCTGAGTGAGCTCATCATTTAAATTTCCATCATAAGACATATCCATGTACAGATGTATCTGCATGCAGTGTAGATTTTTTCTTGGTCGATACCAAAAGTACATCATTGAAAATAATAAACCAAAATGTTCAGTGTTCAGGCTTTTTCCAGGATTTTTCGAGAGAAAATTGAAATTCCTTGAGTTTTCCAGTAGAGTAAAATTCCATGAATATTCCCGGTCGATGGACACCTTGACAAGGACGTTCAGCACTACAGGAGGGAATGAAAAACTCGTATTAAGGCCGGTTCACACTTGTCATACAAGCTTCAGATCCGACTCCGATCAGAGAATCGGAGGGGAGTCGGAAGAGGGAATGTCTTTGGACTCTAAACGGCGTAGTTCACACCTCTCCGACCCGTGACCGATCCCACTCCGATTGTTCTCCGATTTCTGTTCCGATCCGACTCAGAGTTCGTCAACCATTCCCTGTCCGATTTGCGGGAAGAGCATCGGAAGGAAGGTAGGTATTTTTTTAGTTCTTTTTTGTCCGCCGTCGTTGTGTTTCTCGTGTGTTTGTTTTGTAAATGGTCTTTATAATCTTTTATTATATTTTTTTTAGTACTCCTACAATGTCTTCCGTCAACCCGGAAGAACTTATTGAAGTAGTGAGGCTGTATACATTCATGCAACATGGTTATGGTTATTTATGCCTTATTTTATGGTTATTTTATGCCTCTCGAATGTTGTTCCTTTGAAAATCAATACCACTAGTACCTTTGAAAATCAATTTCATAACCATTTAATATTTGTCACGATTTTTCAATGAAACGCTCTAAAACAAGACAAATAAATATTTTTCCCCAGACTATTCCTTCCTTAGTTATCTAAAACGACAAAAAAAAAAAAAATCAGACGTTCCCCATTTTTTTTTCGCATTTGAGCACTTCCTTGCACACGTAGAGCGCTGTCCAACGAACTTCGCTTTTCGTTTGCAATTCTTAATTTGTTGGCGTAATTAATATGAATTAATTAATATTAAATCTTAGGAGAGTTATCGTCTGCAATGACACACACTTAAATATGTATTTATGTACATATACTATACATTTGACAACTGCCGGGAGGTGACTGACGAGTGGTGAGGGGAACAAATCGGACGCGTGTCGGACAGGTGTGCCCACCCCTTTCCGATCCGACGCCCCCTCCGACGTCTATCCGATTCTCTGATCGGAGTCGGATCTGAAGCTTGTATGACAAGTGTGACCCGGCCTTTATAAGGCACATATTATTCCAACGAAGCGAATGTAGTCATTTAGTTAAAAAATAAGGGCTCAAACGAACTACCTACGTATATCGAACCTAAATGAACTGATAATGCCCAATTTACCAGAGAAAGACAATAGTGGAAACCTGCAAACGCATAATTAACTGAGAAATTGGACAACCAACCACGACAGAGCAAAAAAAGAGAGGTATTAGAGAAAAAAGAATTTCCGCCTGATATGAATAGGATGGGGGTGTGACCTAATTTACACACAATAACATCATTTTCGAGGAACGGTAGATTAACAAATACCTTGAAAATTAGAATTTTTCGTGAATTCGAAATAATTCAAATGAGTTTTTCAGTCCTTTTTTCTTTGTATTTGTGCGACAAAATGTCGGTCCTTCGAATCAAAATTTCGACTCTCATTTTGCGTTTGATCTTTCTTGGCTGTGTGTCTGTCAGAAGCAAAACTTGTATTGTACGATTTAATTAGAATTCTCAAGAATTCGGGGATGAAAGTAAACCCAAGATGGTCCCCAATGAGTTTTGTCCTAGTTAGACCAAATATCACGTAAACGGGAATTCCATTAAAGTTTCTTAATTGTTTAACTCTTAACAGTCCAAAATCGATCAAATTCGGATGGTTTTATCGGTCAAAATTGTATGACATCATTTTGGATCAGTCAGAGCCATAGAGTTACGGAAAAAGCAGAAATAAGGTCAAATTTCATGCACCAGGTAAAACTTCGAAAAACCGCTGAATATTATTACGCAACGGTTTATTATTTATCTTTATAGATCACCCATTTGCAAAGAACTAAAATTATAATACCTAACAACCACATTATCGCGCAAGGTAAACAATTAAGTTAATTTAAGTTAATTCAAATGATTGCTACAGAGTCAAGGTAGCGAAGCATTGTTTTTCATTTTCAAGGTTGAAAACAAAGTTCTCCAAAATCAAAATTTTACTCGTGTTTTTTACGTTCTAGGCCTTCCGGAACAATTTTGGTGCCGTGTCTGTCATGAAATCTTAGTAACAGGCAAAATTATACAAAGTTACAAAGTTATAGTTACGATTTAAATGATATTATCAGCAGAGATGGGCGAATTCTTATTCATAAATGCGATTATGAATATAAATCATATCTGCGATTTTATGATTATGAATACGAATACAGGTATGAATATGAATACGAGTACAATCGTATTCACACTTTGATACGATTTTCCCCCGTATTCGTATTATGAATACGACTTTATGATTTTTTCTATAATTTCCCTAAAAATCGAATTTTTCAAACAATTTTCCCTAAAATCATACTTTTTTTCATGATTTTCTCCTGAACAATGGATATATTTTTATGTCCTAACATTGTCAAAATAATCAATCAAAATTACAAACGCTCAAAAATTCTTATAGGATTTTTCACGCAGAATCGTATGAGACCAACCCCAGGTCGCTACGACCAACCGTATAGAAACTTCGACGAAAATTCCGCTGATGATCGCACTTTTTTCGACGATTTGCACTAAAAATCAATAGAAAAAATTATGATTTTTACCGGAATTTTGGTCGTATTCCTTAAAACTGTCAAATAATCAATCAAAATTCAATCACAAATTCTTATAGGATTTTTCACGCAGAATCGAATGAGACCAACCCCAACGCTACGACCAACCGTATAGAAACTACGACGAAATTTCCGCTAAAAATCGTACTTTTTTCGACAATTTGCACTAAAAATCAATAAAAAAAAATTATGATTTTTACCGGAATTGTGGTCGTATTCCTTAGATCTGTCAAATAACAATCAAAATTCAATCACAAATTCTTATGGGACTTTTCACGCAGAATCGAATGAGACCAACCCCAACGCTACGACCAACCGTATAGAAACTACGACGAAATTTCCGCTAAAAATCGTACTTTTTTTTTAACAATTTGCACTAAAAATCAATAATTTTTTTTATTTTTACCGGAATTTTGGTCGTATTTCTTAAAACTGTCAAATAATCAATCAAAATTCAATCACAAAATCTTATAGGATTTTTCACGCAGAATCGAATGAGACCAACCACAGGTCGCTACGACCAACCGTTTAGAAACTACGACGAAATTTCCGCTAAAAATCGTACTTTTTTTGACAATTTGCACTAAAAATCAATAATTTTTTTTATTTTTACCGGAATTTTGGTCGTATTTCTTAAAATTGTCAAATAATCAATCAAAATTCAATCACAAATTCTTATAGGTTTTTTCACGCAGAATCGAATGAGACCAACCCCAGGTCGCTACGACCAACCGTATAGAAACTACGACGAAATTTCCGCTGAAAATCGTACTTTATTGACGATTTGCACTAAAAATCAATAAAAAATTATGATTTTTACTGGAATTTTGGTCGTATTCCTTAAAACTGTCAAATAATCAATCAAAATTCAATCACAAATTCTTATGGGATTTTTCACGTAGAATCGAATGAGACCAACCCCAGGTCGCTACGACCAACCGTATAGAAACTAAGACGTAATTTCTACTGACTTTTTTGTAATCATGATTTTTGCTGAAAGTTTTTGTTTTACTACAATTTTCACCGAACGTTCTTGACGCTAGAAACTTCACTTGAAATTACGTCGTAGTTTCTATATGTTTGGTCGTAGCGACCTGAGGTTGGTCTCATTCGATTCTGCGTGAAAAATCCTATCAGAATGAGGAATTTCACCATGTCGGAATTTCCTATTTTTACCCCAAAATCGGATTCAGCACCTCGAAAAACCTCCTACAGCAAACTTTCAACACGTACTTCCTAATTTACGAATAAACTAAACAGTGTAGAAAATATGAACGTTTAAATTAACCGGGAGGATGACGTCAACCTGGAATAGTTCATGTACGGCCGCTTGAAGCGCTGAGATCGTGAAATCCCACTTTGTATAGCGTTTCGAATTTTGATTGATTATTTTGACAATGTTAGGTCATAAATATGTCCAGAGTTCGGGAGAAAATCTTTTAAAAAGTGAAAATCTCTATCAGTGAAAATTGTTTTAAAAAATCGATTTTTAGGGAAATCATCGAAAATCATAAAATCGTATTCAAAATACGAATACAGGGGAAAATCGTATTCAAAGTGTGAATACGATTGTATTCGTATTCATAATCATAAAATTGCAGATATGATTTATATTCATAATCGTATTTATGAATAAGAATTCGCCCATCTCTGATTTTCAGGGACGGTGTAGGTTGGGATGCAGGTGGTCCCTTATGAGAATCATAGCCCTAGGACTGATAACAGGTCACCCATCCAGTGAATGACCACCGAAGCACAAAAACCTAAATATACGAGTTGTGCTCACTCGAATCCTCATTCTTCAGAAAACTACCAGCATGGAGAGCAAACGAAACACGTAACTCAAGTTTTTCCATCACTCACGGATGTTATTTGACAAATTAGACGTGAATTATGATGTTTATTTCCGTCCCAATCTAATCAGAGATGTTTTTCGACTAATTAGGCACTTTCAACAGAAATTAGTGAAATATCGATTGTTACCCGACGGTCGTTTACTGAGTTAGTAAAACGGCCATATTTTACTGAATGACTGGCAGGTCATTTGCCGAAAGAAATGCGTAGGTTCACCCAAACAGTCGATGACCGCCCAAAAGTAAGAAATCACGTTAAACTACTGTGAGCTGCTTGATTATAATGGCTTGCAAGAGCCACCACTATCTATTTTTCCCCCTCAGAAAGTTAACATGGAACATGTTTTAGCCGTGAACTAACTGGCCAAAAAGGTCAAAAAATTGTGTTATGAAAATATCTAACGCATTTTAGATATGTATTGCTAGGGACAATATAACTTTTGCATAATCCAACTCACTGGAATCGTTTACCACTCACTGAAAATCGATTGATTTATCCAACAGTTTATTCTAACTAACGTTGCCAATTTTTCGCCCTTTACTCCATTAAAAAGGACTGGAAAATGCTCTTTATTACACGTCAACAAACAATAATTGTTTGTTGTTGTCAATAATTGTTATTTATTTACTTATTTTATTAAGCCGAATTCGATACAATTTTATAATAATTCAACAAATACAAACTTATAATTCAACATGTTGAACTAGGTATTTCCTTTAAATAGTTAAAGTTAAAATATTGGAAAGTAAGACCAGGTAAGATTTTTAGACTAAATATAGGACACATGAGAGGAGGCAACTAGTGACTTTAAGACTGAGAGGGAAGAGTTTAAAAAGTCAAAATTTGAGTAAAGGGACAGAAATAGATTTGCACTGCGTGGTATGATTATTTGAGAAAGCATAATTTTATTGGTAGGTAGCGTAGTATTATTTTAATGTATTTTAGATAATATCTAAACAACATAATATGTTGTTTAGATATTATCTAAAATACATACAACAACATAATATTATTATGTTGTTAAAGATAATATAACTTTTGTTTTCTGCACTAAATTTGGCTGAAACACGTTGAATTTTTTTATAATTGATGCCGTTTGATAGCCGTAGGAATCGACCTACTGGTATAGCTGGTAGGATCGACCAAGAAAACGTTTTTACCCCCCCCCCCCCATCAAAAATTATTGGTTTTTTTAGGACGTCCCACAGTACTGACTTGGGCGTCCTAATGCGATTGATCTGGGGTAAAGTTGGACAACACTCAACAGAAAAAAAGTCTGCCAAGTGGGTGTGGCACATAGCTTCCTCGTATCCATAACCCAATTATATAAATGATCCGATGCATAAGTTAATCTCAAAACATCAATCTCTAAGTACGAGGGTGGATCAAATATAAACGGGACTCTGACCTCTGAGCGCCGACGGTTGACAGAAGCGGGCCCGTCACTTCGAGATTGTTTGAACAGGTTCATTAGAAGGTGGATGAGGGGGGCGTCTCCCCCTTTACAACCTTTCATGAGTAGTTATCGCGATGTCTGAACAAAAGGTGCCCGTTTCCATTGAGCAACGAATTATCATAAAATTTCTTACCCGTGAAAGAGTCAAACCTTCGGAAATTTTTCAAAGGTTGACTGCCCAGTTCGGGGACCAAACCCTCTCTAGGACCCGTGTGTTTGCCTGGCACAAAGAGTTTCAGGAGGGAAGAGAACGAGTAGAGAATGAGGAACACGATCGTCGTCCCTGGAGCAGCATTACGGATGAGAACATTCAAGCGGTTCATGACATTCTTGAAGATGATCGACGTGTGACTGTCTCCAAAATGGCTGAGCAGGTAGGGGTAAGTTATGGGAGCTGCCAAACGATCATTACAGAGCACCTAGGATTCCGTAAAGTGTGTGCCAGATGGGTCCCTCGCCTTTTGACTGCAGATCAGAAGTTGAGACGTTTGGAGGTCTGTCAGAGGCTTTTCGAAGCAAGCCAGTATGGAGTGGCGGAGGAAGGGGGAGACAGCCCCAGTGAAAGCAAAAACTCGACTGTCTGCTGGCAAGGTCCTTGCAACTGTTTTTTCGACTATCGAGGCGTTTTGCTCATTGATTTTTTGCATGAGCGAAGAACAATCAATGCTGCCTACTATTGTGAGCTGCTGACTCAGGTGAGGGCTGCATATCGCAGCAAAAGACGGAATCAACCAATTCGTGACGTCATCCTCCTCCACGACAATGCAAGGCCCCATACTGCAGCTCTAACTGTTCAAAAATTGGAAGAAATGCATTGGACTCCACTTGATCATCCTCCCTACAGCCCTGACCTATCGCCCTGTGATTTTCACTTGTTTGGGCCACTTAAAGAAGCCCTAGGCGGACAGCGATTCGAGGATGATGAGGGGGTCGAGGGGTTCGTGTGCAATTGGCTTCAGACGCAACCTTCATCGTTTTTTGATGCTGGGATTAAAAAACTTCCTATTCGCTGGGAAAAATGTGTCACAAAAGCAGGAGACTATGTAGAAAAGTGACATATACCCGCTTTTTATTTTCTAACAAATAAAATTAAAAAAAAAAAATAAAGTCCCGTTTGTATTTGATCCACCCTCGTACCTACCACTATCACAACAATCAATCTGCACAATTTTCGAATATTGTTGGAAAATGTAGAAGTTATGGCTGTTAGAAGCATTTCACGTTCATGAGCAAACAATACTTTCAATTTGGGGGCCATGATATTCATAGGGGACCATCTACACACCAACCCACACACTCCGTGAAAATTTCATCGAAATCAGATGGGAATTGTAGAAGTTATGGCTGTGACAAGGATTTCATGGCAGACACACAGACAGACACGGAACCAAAATTGTTCGGGAAGGTCTGAAACGTAAAACGCGAGTGGAAATTTCGACTTTGGAGAACTTTTCTTTTTCAACCTTGAAAAGTGAAAAAGCTTCCGCTACCTTGGTAGACTCGGAAGAAAAATAACTTCACACTAATTCGTTTTAGACCATTCTGAATCCAAATCCGCAAAGAAAACCGTAGGTGTATGTCTGTGTGTGACAAAATTTCCAACCGATTTCGTGTTTCTTTTCTGTTCGACTCAGATAACTCCCGAGTTGCACAGTATTTCACCAGAGTATCAAAATTCGGTTAGGGATTGGGTGAGTGGGGGGGGGGGGGGTATTCACAAAATATCCGAATTTTCAATATTTCGATTCCTTTATAGCTTACTAATTTTACCAAAGCTTTGAAGAAATTGAGGAAAATCATTATACCTCTGGATTTTCATGAATCCACCATGGAACTAATAGTGGTGCCAGGACACCATAAACCGCAAATATTTCTTAGGTTTTTTGTGATTCACCTTCAATACAGATGTGAACTTCGACGGACTGCCTACTGAAACTAATAGAGAGTTCCTAGGAGATAGCAACCCTAAAGATACGAATTGTAGTATCTACTGTGTCTAGAGCGACTGAAGTGGAGGCTAACCAAAAATGGCGGCGATACAGACTCTAGCTTATCAAAATTCTTATCAGCTCGTTTTTCATCTGCACCTGCAAGTCACATTAAAGTGATTTTAACTGTTTATTTCACCTTCTCTCTTCTTACCTAATTCTTATTCTTAACTGTTTAGTTTACCTACTCTCGAAAAAAAAAGTTCTTTTCCGAAAATTTTAAGAATTTGCTATTTTGGTTTACTTTCGAAAAAAAGTGCTGATTGCGATAATTTCTCTAGCATATCTCAAGTGGAAAATTTTTTCGGACTACACTCCAGTGGCCTTTTGACAACAGTTTTTCAGTCTTTAGTTTTTGAGAGCTGTTACTCTTCTTATGAAAGTTAGTCGTATGAAAGTATACCTATATGCGCCTCTACAATATTAGTTAGTAGACTACTCAAGATATTACCTGAAATATATTTGCTTTATTTTTCATTTCTACGCCAAAGATGCAGTTTTCTTACTTGAGCCTTTGACAGATATTCGTTTTTAATTGCAATGATAAGCATTTCTAAAGGTGCGTTTACACTTCGCGAAATTTCCTCGCGAGGGATTCTCCCGAATCAGGCCTCTGCGAGGATCCCTTGCGAGACGAGAGAGTGAGCGGTCAGCCAGTCGGTCTATGGCGCACAACAAAGGAGTTTCGGCCCTGTTGTTTCTCGAAGTGTAGACGTGTATATTTGTTTGTGCGAGGCAGGTGTATTGTCTTTGCCATGGCCGCCTCGCGAGAACTGACGGCTCACCTCTGCCATCGTGCCTCGCGCATCTGTTTCATGGTTTGTTTCGTTGTGTAGTCTCGGGCGAGGGCTTCACCCATCAGTCTCGCGAGGAAATTTCGCGAAGTGTAAACGCACCTTAAGAATTGTTTGTATATTGTTAGGATCCTTAAAGGTAGTGTTCCCTAAATATAGTAATTAGCAACTGTGACAACCCTGAAATGAAAGTTCAACGTTACGACGTATTTCCGCTTTGGTGCCAGACTGACTTGACGGACTTGAATGAGAATTGAGACCACTATTTCTTGCCTAAAATACTAAATAAATTACATCGAGTGAAAGAGTTGTGTCGCTTACCAACTATTTTAAATTGACCCAATGCTTATCCAATGGGACGTCCCCTGGAATGCACGCATTACTAAACAATACGTTTTAGTTAAGGGTGCAATGTTAGGTGTTCAGAGGTCACTCACGGAAGTTGAAGTTATACGATTGTTGAATAATAACGGTAACCTGGGAACCCTAGCCAAATTCATAAGGGAGGCAGGAAAATTCAGACAATTTCTGATTAATGAATTCAATTACACATAAAGGGAGAGTTTGAACTATTGCGTCATAGACTAATGATTTAAATGACAGTATAGTGAGATAGGTATGTCGGAAGGTAAATAAAATGTGACGAAGGTAAAGCCATAAAACGAAAATAAAATAAAGAAAACACGTCAGTTAAAAATAAACAAGTTGTAAATTACAAACAAATAACGAATACCCGACGGTATTTTTTCTCAAAATCCACTTTTTCTATTTAAAAAAATAATACTGCAGCTTCATTTTTCATTCAAGTCATTTTTTGAGCTACAAGAAATCGTTTGGTCTTAAATTCTTCAGAAATCTACACAGATTGAGAAAAAAAACAATAATTGGATTTCGACAAACACCGACAGGTCCCTTTTTAGGACGTCTTAGACTTGGGCGTCCTTATGCGATTGATCTGGGGTAAAGTTGGACAACACTCAACAGTCTGCCAAATGGGTGTGGCACATAGCTTCCTCGTATCCATAACCCGATTATATACATGATCCGATGCACAGTAGTTAATCTCAAAACATCAATCTTTAAGTACCTACCACTATCACAACACTCAATCTGCACAATTTTGTTGGAAAATGAAGAAGTTATGGCTGTTAGAAGTATTTCACGTTCATGAGCAAAAAATTATTTTAATTTCTGGGCCATGATATGCATAAAGGACCATCTACACACCAACCCGCACAATCCCTGAAAATTTCATCGAATGTGACATGATTTCATGGCAGACAGACAGACACGGAACCAAAATTTTTCAGGAAGGTCTGAAACGTAAAACGCGAGTGGAAATCTCGATTTCGGAGAACTTTTCTTTTTCAAACTTGAAAAGTGAAGAACAAAGATTCTGCTACCTTGGTAGGCTCGGAAGCAAAATAACCTCACACTAATCCGTTTTAGACCATTCTGAATCAAAATCCACTAAAAAAAAACCAAAGGTGTATGTCTGTGTGTGACAAAATCTTGTGTCGTCTGCCCAGGCCTTGGTTTTCAACAGATTTTCGTGTTTCTTTTTTGTTCGACTTAGAAATCTTCCAAATTGCTCACTATCTCTCCAGACTATCAAAATTCTAAGGGGAAGGGGGCGATTGGGAGGATAATATTCACAAATATTCGATTTTTCAATATTTTGGTTCCTTTAAAGCTTACTAATTGGACGGTGTTATACACAAACCGGCCAGGCGCCAAATGATCGTTTTCGAGAAAAAAATCGATTCAAAACTTTTTTCGTTTTTTTTCTAATCCTGCCTCTTTAGTGATTAATAATTAAGTTTTCATCACCGAGTTTTCAATCAAAAATCGATTCAAAACCGAAAAAAGTTTTGAATTGATTTTTGATTGAAAACTCGGTGATGAAAACTCGGTTTCCTACGTTTCTTGGTGCGGAAAATCGATTGGTGATGTCAAAACAAGAGTATCTCGCGCTCTTTTTGCGCTTTTGAGTTTTGGCGCATAACTGGTTTGTGCGTATCAAAAATATCAAGTAATATATTTTGCACAACCCGGCCAAGCGGAGAAATCTACACAAACCGGCCAAACGACGGCGCATGGCCGGTTTGTTCCAATCAATTGTTGCATGTTTAACAGGAAAAAGGTATAAAACATGGAACATCCGGATTTACGACATTACCTAATGTTTAGTAGAATCTTGTCTCAGTCTTTGATACATGTTCTGAAACTTTGCGATAGACTAACTAGGCAGCGCAAAAATATAAGAAAATACCTCACATCCCAGTACGTAGAAAAGTTGCGCTCCTTATTCATGTTTGGCCCAATTGTGTGAAATTTATACTGAGCACAACAATAGCAAAACCAACTTCAAAACTATTTAACACTATCAAACATATTGCTTAGTAATGCATGCATTCCAGGGGACGTCCCATTGGATAAGCATTAGATCAGTTTAACCAGTTGGTAAGCGGTAAAACTGTTTCACTCGATGTAATTTATCTATTACTTTAGGCAAGAAATCCTGACCCCCCCCCCCACCATTATCCACCTTAACATTTCTAGCGGCATGGGAGCCTCCAATTTGAAGAGCATTTTAAAATCCATGATCTACGATACCCAACATGCGAATTCGAGTTCCCCTCACCACCACCACCCAACGCCAACAATGGTGCCAGTCTGGCACCAAAGCGGAAATACGTCGTAACATTGAACTTTCATCTATTAGGTTTAGTAGGCAGTCCGTCGAATGTCACATCCGTATTCAAGGTGAAACACAAAAAACCCAAGAAATATGAGGTTTATGGTGCCCTGGCACCATGGTGGCACCATTTTTATTTCCATGGTGGTACAGAAAGTAATTCATGCAAATCCTAAGGTATAATGAGAATTTTTCCTCAATTTCAAAGCTTGGGTACAATTAGTAAGCAGTAAAGGAACCGAAATATTGAAAAATTGGATATTTTGTGAATATTATCCCCCCACTCATCCACTCCTCTTGCAAATTTTGGTACTCTGGTGAAATCATGTACAACTCGGAAGTTATTTTAGTCAAACAAAAAAAGAAACACACAAATCGGTTGGAAATTGAGGCCTGGGCAGATTTTACAAGATTATGCCCAAACATATTGTTTAGTAATGCATGCATTCCAGGGGACGTCCCATTGGATAAGCATTAGATCAGTTAAACCAGTTGGTAAGCGATAAAACTGTTTCACTCGATGTAATTTATTCATTACTTTAGGCAAGAAATACTGACCCCCCCCCCCTCACCTTTATCCACCATAACATTTCTAGCGGCATGGGAGCCTCGAATCTGCAGAGCATTTTTAAATCCATGCTCTACGATACCCAACATGCGAATTCGAGTTCACCCCCCCCCCCACCTACACCTCCCCAACGCCAACAATGGTGCCAGTCTGGCACCAAAGCGGAAATACGTCGTAACATTGATCCTTCATCTATTAGTTTTAGTAGGTAGTCCGTCGAGGTTCACATCCGTATTCTAGGTGAAATAAAACTGTTTCACTCGATGTAATTTATTTATTACTTTAGGCAAGAAATACTGACCCCCCCCCCCCCACAATTATCCACCTTAACATTTCTAGCGGCATGGGAGCCTCGAATCTGAAGAGCATTTTAAAATCCATGATCTACGACACCCAACATGCGAATTCGAGTTCACCCCCCCCCCCCCACCCCAACGCCAACAATGGTGCCAGTCTGGCACCAAAGCGGAAATACGTCGTAACATTGAACTTTCATCTGTTAGTTTTGGTAGGCAGTCCGTCGAAGTTCACATCCGTATTCAAGGTGAAACACAAAAAAAAAAAAAAAACCCACGAAATATGCGGTTTATGGCATCATGGCACCATGGTGGCACCACTATTAGTTCCATGGTGGTACAGAGAATAATTCATGAAAATTCGGAGGTATAATGAGAATTTTTCCTCAATTTCAAAGCTTGGGTACAATTAGTAAGCTATAAAGGAACCAAAATATTGAAAAATCGGATATTTTGTGAATATTATCCCCCCACTCACCCCCTCCCCTTGCGAATTTTGGTACTCTGGTAAAATCATGTACAACTCGGAAGTTATTTGAGTCAAACAAAAAAAGAAACACGCAAATCGGTTGGAAATTGAGGCCTGGGCAGAGTTTACAAGATTATGCACGCAAACGCACGTTTTTTAAGCATTAACCCCCCCTTTCCCCCTCTTAAAAAGCAAAATCCAAAATTCCGGCGCCGTAGTGCACAACTAGATAGTATTACGCGTCAAACGAAAAAAGAACCACGAAAATCGTTTGAGAACTAAGGCCTGGGCAGAGTACACAAGATTATGCCCAAAAACGCATGTTTTTCGAGCATTAACCCCCCCTTTCCTCCCCTTAAAAGGCAAAATTCGAAATTCCGGCGACGTAGTGCACAACTAGATAGTTTTCCGCGACGAACAAAAAAAGAACCAGGAAAATCGGTTGAGAACTAAGGCCTGTGCAGAGTACACAAGATTTTGTTACACACACACACACACACACACACATACACACACACACATACACACACACACAGACATACACCTATGGTTTTTTTCGCGGATTTGGATTCAGAATGGTCTAAAACGGATTACTGTGTGGTTATTTTTTTTTTCTGTTGAGTGTTGTCCAACTTCACCCCAGATCGATCGCATAAGGACGCCCAAGTCTTACTGTGGGACGTCCTAAAAACACACGTTTTTTGAGCATTAACCCCCCCTTTCCCCTCCTTAAAAGGCAAAATTCGAAATTCCGGCGACGTAGTGCACAACTAGATAGTTTTCCGCGTCGAACAAAAAAAGAACCAGGAAAATCGGTTGAGAACTAAGGCCTGGACAGAGTACACAAGATTTTGTTACACACACACAGACGTACACCTATGGTTTTTTCGCGTATTTGGATTCAGAATGGTCTAAAACGGGTTACTGTGTGGTTATTTTTTTCTCTGTTGAGTGTTGTCCAACTTCACCCCAGATCGATCGCATAAGGACGCCCAAGTCTTACTGTGGGACGTCCTAAAAACACACGTTTTTTGAGCATTAACCCCCCCTTTCCCCTCCTTAAAAGGCAAAATTCGAAATTCCGGCGACGTAGTGCACAACTAGATAGTTTTCCGCGTCGAACAAAAAAAGAACCAGGAAAATCGGTTGAGAACTAAGGCCTGGACAGAGTACACAAGATTTTGTTACACACACACACACACACACACAGACGTACACCTATGGTTTTTTCGCGTATTTGGATTCAGAATGGTCTAAAACGGGTTACTGTGTGGTTATTTTTTTCTCTGTTGAGTGTTGTCCAACTTCACCCCAGATCGATCGCATAAGGACGCCCAAGTCTTACTGTGGGACGTCCTAAAAACTTTACGCTAAGAATATTAAAAATATCGAATTTTCATAAATGAACCATAAAACAGATTAGGGTGATGGTTTCTACTGCACATTTCTTCGAACTTGAGTGCCAATCATGAAATACAATATTGAGAGTACTAACAGCAATTTTTCAAATCTTCCCCAATGGGGTATTTCAGTCAATTTTTTTTTTTTTTTTTTTTTCAAAAGAGTATGGCTCAGGAATAACGGTAATCGGGTCTGTTCGTCGAGAAAATGTTTTTAAAAAATCAGAGAAGCTAAGGAAAGTTGAAGATTTGAATGGTGTGACGTAGCTAGCCAATCGTGACGTAGCTAGCCAACTGTCTTTGAAAAAAGTATCCATGCACAGAAACCCTTGGAAGACCTCTTGGATACTACAAAATATTACTCACACACGCGCGCGGCATAGTACTTGCCTAGTGTGTGTGCGTTTATAGCGGCCCGCCTTTTTCAAACGTGTGATCTCTTTAATTAATTTTTCTACCACATGTTATAGTATCATTGGGCTTAAAGTTGGGGCATATAGGTTTTCAAGGGTGCTGAATCCAAATTTGAGGTCAAAAACCTGAATTTCCGACCCACCGAAATACCCCATTCTTTATTGAAATAAAATACTTGTAACTTGAACTGAAATAAATCTTTCATTCTCAACTTCATTCTTCTTCTTCTCGTCGGAACTATGCACATTGATGCAGTTAATATACCTAATAATCAAAAAACTAGATTCAGATGGACACTAAGTACTACCCAACAGAATCTAGTTTTTTATTATCAAGTCTTATAGTTGGAAGTTTGTTATAAGCCAAGGCTGATACAATCTTTATTCGGCTCATAAACTTACAGGAACAAAACGTTGTCGGGAACTCCCGAAAAAGGATGCCCCGGTGATAGGAAACAGGAAAGGCGAGTATTATGCGAGAGAGAACGATCGAATCATCGGGGAAACACCTTAGTAGACCACATCTGAGTTTTTCGAAAAGCGGCCAAATGACACAAATCATGTCGTTTGGCCGCTTTGTGCTTAATACATACGCTTGGTTGAGACGAATCAATCGATACCAAGAACTCGATTTTTGACATTTTGGCGCTTGACTGGTTTGTGCATAACACCGTCCAATGGGGTATTTCGGTGGGTCGGAAATTCAGGTTTTTGACCTCAAATTTGGATTCAGCACCCTTGAAAACCTATATACTCCAACTTTAAGCCCAATGATACTATAACATGTGGTAGAAAAATTAATTATAGAGATCACACAGATGGGCCGCCATAAATGCACACACACTAGGCAAGGACTATGCCGCGCGCGTGTTTGAGTAGTATTTTGTAGTATCCAAGAGGCCCTCCAAGGGTTTCTGTGCATGGATACTTTTTTCAAAGACAATGGGGTAGTTGCAAGGGTCGGAATTTCGTGTTTTAGACTTCAGATTCGAATTTAGCGCACTTAAAAACGTACATGGACCAGTTTTCAGTTCGAAATTCCATTTAGTTTAGCCGTATTTCAATAAAGAAGTACCATCCTTTTTAGTGTTGGCGGGCCACTCCTCTTACGTCATCCCTAAACGAGAATCTCACGATAGAGTGCGTTGAGATCACTGCAATCGAGGACAATTCGAGTCAGAAACATTGAAATATACTTGCAAAATGATGGTGATGATTAAAAAAACTGTGAAATATATTTTTCAGGTTTTTTATGTTTGAATTAATCGTTTAAATTGAAAATTTTGAAGCATAATTTTGGCTGTTTGGCCGATGCCCGGGGAGTACATCGGCGCGGGGTACTTTGATAGCAACCCCGTTGCTTTTACGGTCGTAGTTATCACGTTATCAGTTTTTCGGGTGGCCCTTTCTCGTAGTGCGGTCCGAGTTGTTACAGTTGTTAGTTGTTATAGTTTACACCAGTATTTACCATAATTTATTAGTTGATTGGTTTGGAAAAGATAATGTTCACTGTAAAGTTTCAAGAAGCTTTTAATAAACGCTTGCATACGAGTCTGCAACACATGTCTTCACTTTTTCCCGCTACCTACCCGATAATCTGGTTTCGAATGTTGTTGATAGTTCTTTTAACTCAGGGGTGTATCTCATTTTCTTCCGTAAGTACAACGGTTTTGGCAGTATATCATTTATGCGTAAATGTAGGGCTTTCCAACGAATGGTGAACGATTTTTCTACGAACGCGAATGACGAAGATAAAGTTTGATAGGAACAACTTGGCTGTAAGTAGAAATCATCAGAAAAACAACCGTAACTTTTTTTTCGTTTATGTGCCAAAGTATTGACATAAAATGTCAATATGCCAAAAAGGAGAGCCATCGACTAGAGTTTCGAGGTAGCTTCCCTGGAAAATATTCCGTACATAAATATTGGCATGTTGTACGATTTTTACGTCAATAACAACAAGTTCGTCAGCGCCGAAATAAAAGGAGCCAATAATGTGAGGTAAGTTGACACTTTTATAGTAAAAGGTCAGTTGTAATTGTGATTTCTTGTGTGTAGTACTTCTTCATCCAAATGGTTGCTCATTTATTGGAAGTTTCATTGTAGTGTCATTATCCTGTACAACGTAGTACCAATGAGTGTTAGTAAATTGTTAAATAAAACGATGTTGGTTATGTCCAACTTAGAAGAATCTAGCAAATTTGCGAGGTTGTGGCTCGAGTAACACCAGAACACCGCATTTCTTCACAACCATATGAGGTTTAAGTTACAGTGGAGGGAATGCCAGTAGGAAACAAAATCTTTGATGCAACATGTTTCGATTGCGCAGCTAGCAAAATTCAGTATGAAAGCACCACAAAGTGTGAGTGATTCTCCAATTTTATTGCCACAAACGAACGTAAACAAGCCCGGGGGTACATCGGCGCGGGGTACTTCGATAGCAACCTGGGTCTCTTGGCCCCCTTCACACCCGTGACGTGGCCCCCACCCCGCAGTGTCCTAGCCGTGTGTAGGTTTTCCCGCCTGAATCCGAAATCCCGTTTTTCGAAAAAATCTCTAAATTTTTAGGAAGCGTTTCCGGGAGTTTTATTTGCAGATACGTACTTCAATAGAGATTCTCATTACAAAAATTACAAAAAGATTACAAAAAAATATCATGCAACTACCCCATTGGCTAGCTACGTCACACCATTCAAATCTTCAACTTTCCTTGGCTTCTCTGATTTTTTAAAAACATTTTCTCGACGAACAGACCCGATTACCGTTATTCCTGAGCCTTACTCTTTTGAAAATAAAAAAAATTGACTGAAATACCCCATTGTACCCAAGCTTTAAATTTGAGGAAGAATTCTCATCATACCACCGGATTTTCATCAATTATTCTCTGTACCACCATGGTGCCAGGACACCACACACCGAATATTTCTTGTTTTTTTCCGCCTTGAATACTGAAATGAACTTTGACGGACTGCCTACCAAAACTAATAGATAACGTTACGACATATTTGCGCTTTGGTGGCAGACCGGCCCCAGAGTGGAGTGGGGGGGGGGGAGAACTCGAATTCGCATGTTTTGGTACCGTAGATCATGGATTTTAAAATGCTCTTCAAATTCGAGGCTCCCATGCCGCTAGAAATGATATGGTGGATAAGGGTGAGGAGGGGGGGGGGAAGACCACTGCTTCTTGCCTGAAATACTAAATAAATAAAAGGAAACAGTTTTATAGCTTACCTACTGGTTTAAATTGAACTAATGCTTATGGGTGATTCTCAAACTACGGGTCAATATCAAGTCCGAATGAGATTCCTGGCTAACTAATCACCCCATACTCCTATTTTTTTTTCTCTTCGTATTAGGGGGAGCTAATCTACAAGAACTTATTGAACAATTGATTGTAAATTCTGCAAAAAGGCATTTTTTATGCAAATAAAATCACAATTTGTAATTACCGTGGCTGTCCCAAAACATGATTTTCCTTTTCATATGTGTCCTTTTGCATCGAAACACTGGACTCTCCACCCAAAAGTTATAGAACTCTCAAGTGGAAGATTCAATTGATCAGAAATGAGAAGAAAACTTTCATTTCCGACGATCAGTGATTGTAGATAGGGTAATACATTTTGTCCCAATAATTTTTGTAATTACCATGGCAAAAAAGGAAAGGGGATATTTTGCCGAGACAAGTGGGGATTGTGGTACTTTTTTTTGTGCTAGTGGTAGGTGGCAACCCTGCTTGCTTGAAATCTAGAAGATTCCGGCTGAATCCGGTCAGTTGGAAGTGAGCAGTCAACCGCAACTGTTGTGAATCAGGTTCGTAGATTTTGCCTTGAAATTACCATGGTTTCTTTTAAGTTTGTTATTGTTTTACTTCATTTTTCCTCTCTTCTCCATCTCGAAGAGCTTAAACAGCTGATCTCAACTGTAAAAACGGCATCTCAATATATTTTTTCGTTGTCTAGATTATGTTGACTTGAACTTGAAATTGTAAATACCATGTGAAAAAATGTGTAATTACCATGGATTTAGTAAAAAACATGGTAATTACATTCTGACCATGGTGATTACCATTGAGGGTGTTATCATCATTTCACACCACTATTTTGTGTGCAGATGTGGTGGAGTTTGGAAACATGGCACGGGGAAGACCAAAATCAAACCTATCAAGGGATGAAAAGTTAGCAAAGAAGAGGGAAGCTGAGAGGGAAAGAAGAGCTAGGAGGAAAGCTGATGAAGAATTACGGAAAGAGGACCAGCTAAAAGAACAAATGAGGTACAAAGCTAGGAAGAAGGAAGGAAAAATTAAAATGACGAAAGACCTAACTCCAAGAGAGCTCAGAAAACGCAGGAAAAAAGTGAGGGAACACGTGAGACATTTTCGGGAAAAGAGAAGAAATTTGGCAGCTGTAGTGGAAAACACGCCACCTCACTCACCAATTGGAGTTTTCGACCACCCTGAACTCCCACAAGGCAGAAGGCGAAGAGAAGTTGGCTTGAGGAGAATAAAAAAGGACAGGAGTAAAGTTTACCGAGACATGAAAAAGGTACAAGAAAAGCTTGAAAGGGCAGAGAAGGCCAAAGACAAGTACCGAAAACGATACGAAAGGCTCATCTTGAAACTAAAAAGGGTGATTTTTTAAGTCCCAAAAGCAAGGTGAAACACATCCTTAAAACTCCAAAAAACGAAAAAGAAATAAGGAAAAGGCTCATTTTTGGAGAAATTTTACAACGACAACTTTCTAACAGTTTTGCAAAAACAAATAAAAAAAAGATCCACAGGCAAGTGTTCGTCAAAATGCTTGGTGGCGACATTTTACAAAAGTACCGGGTGATGATGCAAGCAGGAGAGTTTTTTTCGCATCGGATCTACAAATCTAATCGAAAGAGGAACTGCCAAACTCTCAAGTTCGAGAGAGCCATGAAGAAAAAGGCATTAGAGCAGCAAAACAGAATCACGAAATTCTTTCTGGATGACGAGCAAAGTTCACCTTGCCCTGGCAAGAAGCAATTCAAAAAAGTGAACGGCAGAAAATTTCAACTTAGGTACCTCAACAGCACAATGAAAAACCTGCATGAGAGGTTTTTGAAGACAACAACAAATAAGGTGAGCTATGCAACGTTTTGTCGGTTTAAGCCACCTCATGTTGTTGCTCCCAAGCTTAATGGACGAGACAGCTGTATGTGCATCAAGCATGAAAACATGAAGCTCCTCACCTCTGCGCTTCATCAGGCAGGTGTAATCATGACACATGATCCGGACTCCTTGATAAAAGAGCTTTGTTGTGAGGCCATGGAGGAAAGTTGCTATCTGAGAAAGTGCGACGCTTGCTCGTCAAACGGTGTTGCATTCCAACAATTTGACAATAGCACTCCATTCTCATACAAGATGTGGAGAACAATAGCAGAGGAGCGAGAAATTAAGGGTACAACGAGAATTGTAAAACGCACAGTTAAGGATGAATCTCAATCATCTCTACTTGAAGGAGCGAGAAAATTGGAGATAGACATCGTGGAATTCATGAGGCACACTTACACCATAAAACACCAACATCAAGCAATCCGAGCCTTTAAAAAACGCCCAGGGAATGAAATGGTGGTGCACATTGACTTCAGTGAAAATTATGCCTGTAAATATTTTGAAGAACCTCAGGCCATACACTTCGGAGCTTCCCGTCAACAGCTTAGTCTCCACACCGGTGTTGCCTATTGTGGTGGGGACAAAGCATCTTTTGGAAGTGTTTCGTCCAATTTGCGCCACGACGCCAAAGCTATCCTTGCGCATCTAGTCCCTACGTTGAACTATCTTTTTGAACGTTTCAACCAGCACACTCCCAACGTACTTCATTTTATTTCTGATGGTCCCTCCTCCCAATATCGCAACAGAACCATGTTCACCATAATAGGGAAGAACATACCGGAGATTTTTCCCTGCATTACCGAGATCACATGGAATTACAGTGAGGCTGGACATGGGAAGAGTCCAGCAGATGGCATAGGTGGCTCTCTCAAACAAACAGCGGACCGCATTGTTGCTCTGGGAAACGACATCAGTAACCTGGATAGTTTTGTGAATGCCCTTGGAAAAGAAGACTCGGCCATTAAATTGATGGTCATTACCGACAGTGACATGGAAGAAATAGATGATAAAGTTACCGTATCAGCTCTGATTAAAGCTGTGAGAAGCACCATGAAAGTACATCAGTGTACTTGGAATAAACATTCCAGCACTCTCCACTTTAACTCACTGAGCTGCACTGAATGTACCCCTGGCATGCAGTGTGCCCACTACAACTTGGGAATACAGAGAGTTTTCCGCGTAGATACGTCTCAAACAAATAATACTGTTCCTGATGAACTACGGCCAGCTGAAGATGTGGAGCCCTCAACTTTGCCAAACTCTGTTCGCCCAACAGTTGGAATGTCACGAATGTTCCAAAACCCTTCTATAGCTGAGGGTACCTGGGTGGCAGTACAATACGAGCAAAACTGGTACCCAGGTATTGTGGAGAAGGTGCAAGGTGAAAACTTGATGGTGAGCTTCATGGCACGATCAAATGGAAATAAAAGTTTCTTCTGGCCAGATATTCCAGACAGGCAGAATGTTGAAAAAAATGGGGTGCTGTACGTTCTTAAATCCCCGCCTCAGCCTATTTCTAGACGGCACATGCTTGTTGAAGAGTGGAAATACATCGACTTTCTAAGTAGAAATTGTTTTCCTTCTTGAAAAATGGCAGGCTCGCTCGTAATTTTGCGAGTAGGTGTTTAACCTCTTTAAGTTTCTTTTTCTCTTTCATAATATTGATATGAGTTCCACTTTACAAGCTCTAAATTTTTCGAAGTACAAAGATACGTTTTGTTTCACCTACTTACCTATATCATTAGTGCTGATCCGTGATAGTGATCTCTGTTGTAGGTTATAATTTTGTTCCTAGTTGATTTTATTATTATTTTTTCGAATTTTGGTGCAATTTGTTCATATCTGTGCATGGAATCCGTGCAACGTTTACTAACTTTTAACTTTAAGAGATTCCGGTGCAACCGTCAATGAGACTTATTAAAAGCTGTGATTTGTAAATTAGGAGACTGATTTAGTCAAAAATATAGTTTGAATGCCCTGAACGCTGACAATAATTATTTCATTAGTAACCAGTGAGAACTGCTGGCAAGCAGATTTTATTCGTACCTGATTAAAAACTAGGGCTAAATAAAACTAAAGCGTCTTTTGAATTTTTTTCTGTTTGTGATATAGATTAGATTTTCGTTATTTTTATATTTCGTTGTTCAAATAAGGAAATTTTATGTTGAATAAATTGTATTACTCACCAAATTTTTCGTAAGGGTCTTTTTCTTTTATTTTACACCTCTCACGTGGCTTCATGATAACATGGCAATCGATACAATCACTTAGGGAGCTAAAATGTAATTACCATGCCCGATTCTGTAATTACCGTGGTCCCAATATATGGAATTTTAAATTTCTGAAGTTAAAAATTGAGTTTGATCTGTGCGAGATGTATTTTCTTGATTGAGGCTACCCTAGAAAAGTACCCAATTTTTTCCAGAATTTTAGAATGAAGTTCGAAATGGAAAGTTTTACCAGCCGAAATTGGCCCGTAGTTTGAGAATCGCCCTTATCCAATGGGACGTCCCCTGTAACGCATGCATTACTAAATACATTTGCTTTCCGCATCTCCCACAATTTGCACAACAGTAACAAATGAACGTTAGACCTAAGTACGAGTAAAAAGGTGATTGAAATGAAGTCGAACACAAACAAGCAACAACAGTCAACAGGCGAGGACACAGGATGGAACTTGACCCTAATTATCTACTTCTATCAGGCTGAAGAAGATGACTGAGTTGAAACATATACAATAAATACCAACTCAGAAGACTTCAATACAACCAACACAAAGATGTTTTCGAGCTGGGTGTCCGTAAGAAAACCGGTTTTCCAAGGCTTAACAACCGATAATAAGCGATTTGGGAAGGAAGCTCATCAAACATAAACCACGATTAGACGTTTTTTCCGTGGAACAAAATTAATTTGATTGGCTGTGATTGATTTGTGAGCATAAAAACGAGTTTCGGTTAGGACACTAATGCCAGTCTTCGAGAGACGTTTGGTTCAAAACCAGTATCACGAAGTGATGCAGTACCCAAAGAAGCAGTAAATAAAAGGTACCTAGTTATTTGAGGCGGAACAATCCAAAGTGCCAAAATTCTTTCTTAACCCTTATTAACCCACGGTATCTTTTTGGAAGACCAACTTTAGAACGTTTTCTTGACGGTACAAAGTGGTTTTCACCCCTACTTAATGTCCCAATGGCTACTCTGACATCTCTAGAATAGAAAAGAAGAAGAAGTGTCAAAAAACAACAACGTTGATATAATAATAATTATTATATCAACGTTGTTGTTTTTTGACACTTCTTCTTCTTCTTTTCTATAACTTATAATTATTATAAGTTACAAGGCGGCTCAATATTGACATCAACACTCGAAAGGTCAGTTTCATACATTATTCTAGACAAGTTTTTCACAGTTTCGAGTGATATTACTTAAAGAATCTTGTGTAAAAAGTATCTAAGATCAAGTAGAAAGTGTAATTTCTACATATTATTAGTTGCTAAGAGGGTAAAAGTTGGTTTTTGTGATGGTATCTTTTTGGATACCGTGAGCAAGGGGGTTCCCAGTAGAGCCAGATCCATGATGGGGCTTATGCTCACTTTTATTGATTTTTCTCACCCTATAACTGACTTTCTTTTCTTTTTCTGATTCTATATGACGATTAGAGTAATAAGGAGCAGAGGAAAGTGCACTGCCTCCTTGTTTCACAAGATGAGCATTGGTTCTGAAGGGGAGGGCTCGAATGGGGTATTTCGGTGGGTCGGAAATTCAGGTTTTTGACCTCAAATTCGGATTCAGCACCCTTAAAAACCTATATACTACAACTTTAAGCCCAATGATACTATAACATGTGGTAGAAAAATTAATTAAAGAGATCACACGTTTGAAAAAGGCGGGCCGCTATAAATGCACACACACTAGGCAAGGATTACGCCGCGGACTACGCCGCGCGCCTGTGTGAGTAGTATTTTGTAGTATCCAAGAGGTCTTCCAAGGGTTTCTGTGCATGGATACTTCTTTCAAAGACAGTCGGCTAGCTACGTCACGATTGGCTAGCTACGTCACACCATTCAAATCTTCAACTTTCCTTAGCTTCTCTGATTTTTTAAAAACATTTTCTCGACGAACAGACCCGATTACCGTATTTCCTGAGCCATACTCTTTTGAAATAAAAAATAAAAAAAATTGACCGAAATACCCCATTACTCAAAAGTACCTACCTGGAGAGGGACCACACACAAATGACGTGTGACTCAATCCACAGCCGAATAGAGAAGCGGTTGAAAAATAAACTAATTTACACCCCGGCTGGATACCTGGAAGTAATCGAAAATGCGAGGAAGAATCCTTTTCCGTACAAAGTGAAATACCTGGACCATTCGTTTTTTCTACATTTTTCTTCAATTGGACCTCATACTTCAATTCGTCCAAGTTACAAGAAAGGTGACCCGACAGTTACGGACATTTCTGCCATAAAATACGTCCCCTCCGGCGAACTTTACTACAAACTGGCATTTGATAATGAGTGGACTCTCCTTCAAAAGAGAAAGAAAAGGGAGTCATCTGGATGTATTCCTCAGCTTTACCAGTCTCCCCTTAAAATAAAACCTGACAAATTTAATCACCTCCAACAACTCAAGGAGTCAATCCCTGTAGATTATCATAGTTTTTATGACAACCTACATCAGTAGGTGTAAGCTAGTCTGCAAACATTGTGATACCTAATTTTATGATATTTATTGCTATTTATGGCATTTGACTGACTTTAACAAAGACTTCCTAATTTGTAAGGTTCCTGATATTTTTGTGATGTAAGTAGAACAATTTTTGTGATTCAATTCTGTGCAATTTCTAGAAAAAAACGCTGCAAATCATTGCTCAAAGGTTTATTATTTTCTGTATAGATCACCCTTCTGTATAGATCACTGGTTCTCCATCAATAGCACCTACCACCATCTGTATTCTCCTTTGACCTTCCCTCTCAAATTTCAGCTTCCTGCGTTCAATAGGATTGGAAATGACTTCGGAGCTCACTCAGCTGATCAGTGATCTGAAGAGTGAAGAAGATCTCCTCGAATGCTGAAGACGCCTGGAAGAGCACTTCCATTCAATAGGATTGAAAATGGCTTCGGAGCTCACTCAGCTGATCAGTGATCTGAAGAATGAAGAAGCTTTTGAGCAATGATTTGCAGCGTTTTTTACCCACCAACATTTTTTTTACCTACCAACTTTTTTTTACCTACCAGCTAGGTACTACCTACCACACCATACTGGCTTCACACCTTCACAATCAAGTTTATTAGAAAGAACTAAACGCTTCACACTCGATTGGAAAAATAGAAAGCTTCATATTGAAATTTGATTACTGGTTACGCAGAAGGCAAAACTGTATACAAATCGAAGAAATGAGCAGCGATCGCATTTTAGTCCGATAAAATTTTGCGATTCACACTCATGATTCTGTTTTATCGAAGGAAAACCTTCAAGTACTCGTAGGGACCGAACGGTTTGTCCTACAGAGCTCCGAGTGGTCTCAAAAATTTTTTAAAATTCAATACTATTTAAAATTGGTGAAAATACGATACCTTTATTTCGAGAGTTTTCGAGCTAGGGCACTCTTGAAAATTTCAACCCAAATCACACGGCACAACTAGACCCCAAATGGAGCCCATATACCAAATTTGAACCAAATCGGTCCAGTGTTGCTAAGAAAAGTGCCACGGACGGCGGACGGGGGACGGCGGACGGACATTGCAAATTTGGATTCTACGCACCTTGAAACGTAAAGTGACAAAGTTTGAGGGGGGATTATAAAAATTTTTTGCGATACGATCACATAGGCTTATTATTAGAAATAATAAACCAATAGAAATAATAAACCAATAATATTGTGGACAATATTTTTCATCAAAAACTAGAGAAGAAGAAAATAAAAGATTTAAAAACTTTTTAAATGAGATTACTTACTTCTTTTAAATTTTAGTATCCTACCACCGATCCAAACCTCGTAAGTCCACTTCAACACCTGTTCAAAACCACGTAGGTATGTCTTGAAAACGTCCATAAAAAATTAGTGAACTCTTAATGAACATCTGGCAGTAATTACATAAAGGGGTAGCGTCAAAAGCAACAAATATGAACCAACAATGACGTGTTAAGTCCACTTTGAAGCAAGACTATCAGTTTTTCTCGTTTCCTGTAAAATTTCTGGAAAACGACTTACATGGTTTTGCAAGTTCACTGTCGAAATAGTGCATTGCAATGTTTTACATTGGATTTATCCCTTTCCTAGTCTGCTTTGACATATTGTCTCGCTGCAGCCTTTTGGAGAAGGATAAAGGAAAACTTCCTCAAGGTGAAACGTAATCTGAAGGTTCAAATTCCTCTCAAGGTGTCGACTAATGACGGATACCTGGAATAACCCTAGAAACTTATAAAAATATGAATCGATTCACAGGAAGATGCTGAAGCCACTCATCTACCAATCCTTGAGTTCTTGAGTTTTCGCGCTCATGTGTTTAGACAAGTTCATTCTTCATCCATTAGATAGGTAATTTTTATCCCATTGAGATGTCTGACAGCTTTGGGATATACAAGAACAAACTTTCGTACATAACATACCAAATTACGTAAAACATCAAACGTAAAACATCAAATTAATTTTTTTAGAAGGTCGAGTTTGAAGGTCCATTATTGAAAGTAATAAACAAAACAAACAGCGTCAGAACCAATTGTTCGTAGAACCCAAGACAAAGCTTAGAGAGGTAATGGTCCAAAAGTTCACAAGAGTAAACAAGTAAACAATACCTAGATCAAGAATTTATACTCACATTCATGTAAACGTCGAACAGGATCGTCTCTGGTAGGTCTCGCAAGTCTCGTTTGAAATAATTATAATACTTGGCGACCGCAGTCACGGAGCATTCGTAAAGAGATGGAACAGGAGCTGGTTTGATGGCCATTGTAGGAGATTGAAATTTTACGCGTAAAAACTCGAGATTTTCAATTATTTAGACAGTTCAAAAGAGTTGCCTCTTTCGCGAACGACAAAACTAACATTTCAACGAGAAAATGCAGTTTTGCGGGGACACAGTTGAAAAGAACAAACAACTTCCAAGTGGAGTTCGCGTCAATATGTCACAGCACGAAAGGACAATCTTCCAATTTCAAGCCCGGAGAAGTGAAAAACTACGACTGAGCTGAGTTAGGGACGATGGCGGGGGTAGAAATTCTGGACGAATTGAGCTAATCAAAGCACAAAGCGAGAATATTGAATTGGACAAACGTTTACACGGGCTTCTTCCACCAGACGGATCTTGATTCCTCGAATCTTCCCCTCGAAAGTCAGCAGATCGAAACGAAAACTCAAGAAAAATTCTTCAGAACCAACAAACCTTACATCACAGTCATCCCCTCCACGATATTAACCAATCGGAGAGTCGAATTTGGAAATGTCAGCTGAGAGAGCGCCAAAGCTGTGGCTCAACTTCAAGGATCAAGAATACTTTATGTTTGTATCCTTAGATATTGCGACGACAGACATTGAGCACCGCTACGTAGGTAGCAAAATAGAACACTGTTCAAAGTCGAATTAACTTCCATGTAGGTACCTGCTGATAGTCGCTATGACGACTACCTAGACCAAACATCGAACAAGTGAGAAAATTCATGGAGGTTCGAGGCTGATTACTGTGTTCTTACCTAGTGCCTCCAAAAGAAAATCAAAGAATTACACAATTTCCAATGTTATCTGCCTACAAAGATTGAACATCGATTCCCGGGTAAGTAACCCATCTATCTAGGTACCTAATTTTGGTTTATTATTTTCAATAATGAACCTTTGGAATCGACCAAGAAAAAAAATTATAACACTGTAAGCCTGCGTGCTTATTCTATGTGCTTATCAAATGGGATGCCAGTATTGAGTACAAGTCCCAACGCTGTCACCAATTTGTAAGCCCACCTGTCCAGGTAAAGTTGACAAAAGAATTTAGTTACCTGGCCCAAGTAGCACTGAGTAGATTCCTGAAGGGAATCTAACTTGTGTTTGACTGTGAAATGGGGGAGTCGAAAAAGACCGAAACAACTTAAATCTACGTTAATTTTAGGATAATATAGGGTAATTACCTGTGAAGTATGGTAGCTCTTCGAAGGTGTTGACTCCGGGGTTGATAAAAATAATAATAAAGGATGCTTTGAAACCTGAAGGGTGTTTGATTTTACCTCGGACCTCCAAGCGTGTCCCGTGCCAGAAGGGCGTGTCCTGCGTGTCCTCTGTGTCCCTTGTGTCTTCAAATTGAGACACGAGAAACCCAGTTGACCACGAGGTTGTGTCTTTTCTCTGAAATTGTGTCCTAAGGACACGACCTGATGGGTCTGTAACACAATAAAGAAATGACGAAGTTCGTCTTAGTTATTTTACCCCTAGTTGCTGATACTGATCTGATGCAGGGTGAACTCAAAGATAACCACAGAATTGGAGTAAAATACCAGGAAATAAGTTTATTATACAAGATGAAATGTTATGGGTTGACTCTACAAGGTTACACAGGCCTGAAGGGCGCAGTTTCTGAGATTACAACAATGAAACGGACAATTTTACAATAAAGTGAAATGGTTTAACCAATTATCTTTCTTACAAGCAATACCTTCAGTGTCCTTTCTCTTTACAGTTTCTAAGCCGTGTCTCTACCGTGTTTCGTGTCTTATCAATTTTACAATCTGAATCCTTTCTCGTTTTCCGTTTTACAAAGCTTTACTGTACCAAATTTCAATCTGTTTACTAATTTCTACACTGTTCTTTTATCACCTGCCTAATTATTTTGGCCAAAATATATTAGGTTAAATTTGTCTGTGCACTCACGTGTTGGGCCCGAAGGTAACCTCGACGGTCTTGATGCTGATGGTTTGAAGGGTTGATGTCTCGAAGAGTCCAGGGAATTTACTACCACTGACTGTTTAAAGACAAGGGATGGGGTGACTTTCAGCCGGAACTTAATCGTCGCGCTTTTGGGGGAAGAACGTTCGGCCGGAACCTACTTGTTCGAGCTCTCAGGACGGTGTGATGGCCGACGTGGCCGGCCCGGTCTAGAACGTTTCCCCCTCCTCTCAGTCACGTGATCCACGGCCTCCCGTAGCCCCCAGGCTGCCATCCGGCTCTGTTTCGCAGCCCCTTGCTGCTGCTGTGGACACAAACAGCTGGTGTCTTTCTTTGGTTTCGTGGTTGACTCAGGGCTCGGACGCCTCAGATGGAGTTCGGCGTCCTCATCGTAGGGGGGCGGACCACGCCCCCGTAGAGCTGGCCCGGATTACCCCTCCACAGTCCTTCGCCGCAGGTGGCTCTGTGGGGGCGGCATCTTGGGGTTCAGGAAGGGGGGTTTATTGTCTTGCCCCAGCCCCGTCACTCTGGTGTCATTCGTGAGCGGGGCTCACATCCCTCGCCCCCCCGGGAGCCAGGGTCATCAAAGATGACACTGGGTACCGGCAGTGGGTCTGAGGGATGCGCCTTCCTGAAGGCCAGCTCGTAGGCGTGGCGCCTGCAGCCGCGACAGTTGGCAGGGTCCCTCTTCAGCTGGTGGTCCGTGTCGCAGGTGGGTAGATCTTTGCCTTGGCGGTGGAGCGTCTTCAATCTTTGCCAAAATTCCTTGCATGCCTGGCAGCGGAAGGTGAAAAGGCGTGCCGTCACCTTCCCGCATACCAGACACGCCAACGTCCGCTTCTTGATCTTTCGGGTAAGGCGGACCATCAGGCTGTGTCGGGTGGCGATGGAACTTGCGTCACTCAGCAACCGCTGAGGCTCCGGGCACGGTTCCGGGAACCACTCCGCATCCCCCTCGCCGTCGGACTTGGGTGACTCGGAGCGTGATGGCGGTGTGGCCGATCGGGGCCGCGTGGTCTTCGCTAGCTTCGTCTGATTCGGGGATACAGTCCCTGGAGTGGCTGGCCGATCACCGGACGGGGTGATGGGCGAAAAGGCTGGTCCGAGGGGGGACGACATCAACTCCGGAGCAACTGCGTCGGTGGTTCTCGCCGCGGGTGACTCCACGGCAGGCTGCTCCGTAGGCACAGGGTTCGTGGTCTGCGCCGCGGGTGACTCCGACGGCCCCTGTGCCGTGATGTCGTTCAGCGCATCCCAGGCAGCTTGCCTATCGCTATCCAAGGCCTCTCGTTCGTCATGCCAGTCGGACTGGCGTTCTAGAAGGGCATCGCGCTCCTCAGCGATTCGTTGGTAGATCGGAATCCACTGGGCCAACTCGAGGATTCCCTTTAGTGCAGCCTGGCCACTCGCCAACCGGACCGCCGTTAACTCCGAGCATGTGGCGTACCTTAGCAGACTGGCCACCTCCTCCAATCTCTCCAACGGGTTTCCCGCAGGCAAGGCCGTGTTAACCTGTCCATCCGGCAGGGACCGAAGCTGCTCCGCGGTTCTCTCCGCTCTCTCCCGCACCTGTCGACTCAAGGGATCCGGGACCAATGGACCATCCTTCCACTCCTTCTGTCGCCCTGACATCCTACAACAAACATAAACACCCTATGTGTCATCCTGACTGGGAACTGCTCGAGAATCATTTACTTCATTTTTGTGGGCCATTTACAATCAGGCAGGTAATCATAAACTCCAATTCGGCTTGACCAACCAATGTATGTCAAGTCGAATTAATAGTCAAAGTTAAAATTGGGTAACCTGAGGGGTTCAACTGAAATTTTTGTGACTTGATGAGTCCTTCTGAAATTTGTTGACCTGAAGGGTCGGAATTGTCTTTGTCTGATGACACAGGCCAATCCCCAGTGTGTCTGAGGCGTGTCCCGTGTCACCGTGTGTCTCGTGTGTTAGTCTTGTCCCAAGGTTAATCCCCTAGGTGCTGGGCACGACGCGCGCTTTTTCACGGAGCTTTGAGGAAGACGGGCCGTGGGTCTCTTGCGCAGCCGCGACAAGATACTGTCCGGTGACTCCAATTCCGGGGATTCAATAGTTAGTCGACGGAAGGGTTCACTTCTGACCTCCTCCTCTTGACTCTTTTTTGGGATGTTACTCTTATCCGCTTCGATCAGCGGAGTATCTTGGTGTTCAGGACTCGTTCCTTCCTGCAATCGTGTTCCCGTGTCCTCGAAACACGGAGGACACGACGTGTCTCGTGTTCCCTTTGGCGTGTTACTCGTACTAATTTTGTGTTGTTGTGTTTCAGGTGCTTCTACGAGCTTCGACGTCGACGGTGAGATCTTCAACGGCTCCGACGACGGACGTGCAATATCACTCAGGAACTTTTCCATTTGCATAATTTGCGTATGAAATTTATGCAGCAATTTCTGAGTGGCTTTCTTCTCTCGATGATACCTGTTTTTACGAACTTTCGACAATGTGGGTTCGCGCTGGTAAACAGCGGCTAGTCTGGGTGGTTCGATTTGGATTCGGGTTTCCTCGGGTCCGATGGTTACTGAAGTACTTCCTCGGGAAGGACTGCCTGACCTCACCATGTCCTCCTCGTCACTGTCGTCCGAAGTTTCGTTTGGCGTATTAAATGATGTGCCACTCGACGACGTACACGGAGTACTACCTGGGGTCCCATACAATGTTCCGCTTCTAGTGGACCTCGTGTCTTGGGGTGTCTCCATCGGCAAGTCTGATCCTGCATTTTCAGGCATCCGCGGTGGTTCGTTCATGCTCCTCCGAGGCACGTTCCACCCGTGTCTTTCCGAATCGGATTCGTCGTCCGTATTGGGTTCAATGGTAAACGCTTTTGTCCATTCTTCAAGGGTCCAACACCATTGAGTGTCGTTGTCATGGTCCTTTCTTGAGGTGACGTAGTCTCCTCCTGGGTCTCCTACTTGCGGTCGGGGCGGAGCCCACTCTGCGTTGGGGGGCGTGTCCTCCCGCCGCGCTGTGCCTGTGTTTTCGAGTGCTTCGGCGCTCGTCAAAATGGGCGGGGCGCTCAGTTCGTCCGTAGGCGTGTCCCGTCGCTCCATTTGATGTTCCTTTAGGTGTAGTAGGGGGCGTTCTGGAAGGGGCGTGTCTCTTGCCTCGTGGTGTTCCTTTCCTTGTGTTTTTGGCACGACGTTTCTGGGCGTGTCCTCGATACTCCTTACCAACATATGTGCTGGGAAGCTGGCTGTTGATAACACAGGGGTGCTAGGGAGGAGGGGACCTGTGCCATATTCATGGTCATCGTCATCAGGTTCGCTCAACTCCCTCCCTTGGGCCCTCAACACCATGCCTCCATGGTGATGTCGTTTCCGCGCCTCCGAAGAGTTCGCGTGTGTCCTGTCACCTTTCGGAAGTTGGAATCCCATGGTTGGTCCTGTCATGAGAGTTATCGGTATTTTACGTAGGACATCCAGCCCTAGAAGATCTAGAGTAGCACTTCTTCTTGCGAAAACAAGGAACGTGTGGTCGAACGTATGTCCGTCAATCTGTGCTCGGATATTCTGTTGACCCGCGAAGCACAAGGCCGATCCATCTGCTCCCCATGCTACGGCATCAGTCGGGTGTAATGGTATTCCGGATACTGGTCGAGCCAAAACTGAAAGGGCTGCTCCGGTGTCTACTACCATTTCGCGCTCTTCCATCCCTAATTTAACAGTGATGCGCATCGTTCTTGACAAGGGTGCCTCGACAGCAGGGATGTGTGGTTCTACAGGTGGTTGTTTGTACCGCGCGACCTCCATTACGTGCGTCGGTTCCTGGGTTGGTTGTGACACAGGTAAGAGTTTTTTCTTACGGAAGCAGTCCACCTCGAGATGTTCTCTCTCTCCGCAAAAATTACAGTAGATTGTCTTCTGTGGACTCATTGGGCAATCCACCGGGAAATGGGTTCTGTCCGCGCAGAACATGCAAGGGAAACGAGGAGTTGGTTTCTCCTCCCTCCTACGTTCCTCGGGAAGGTAGTTTCGTTGTCCCTCTTCTGCGTATTTCTCGTACTTCCTTGGTGGTTTGTCCTTTCGGGGACACCGCGCCGCAAAATGCTCAAAACTGCCACAGTTGTAACAGCGATTTCCATTATTAATCGCGGCTAAGTCCCATCTTTCTTCCACTTCCACCGTGTCTCCAAGTGTCTCCTCCAGGTCCTCAGCTCTCTGGAGTGCTTCGTTGATGTTAATTGGTCGGTTCGCTATGAGATGAACGCTGATGTTCTTTCCGACTCCTCGAACGAATGCGTCGAGCGTTTTTCTTTCCACCCATGCGCTCCTCTCGTGTCTTCTGAGACGGTCTCCTTCCTCTCGTACCGCACAACGTGCCAGGCCGCGCGCTCTGTCGGCGAACTGCCTCAACGTTTCGGACGGATTACGTTTGATTGTCCATAGTTGAGCTGCGGCTTGCTGTGGGTTTTCTCTTTGAAACCAGGTCATCATGTCTGTCTTCACAACGGTATAGACATTATCAGCGTCTAGCGTGTCATCGCGATCGATCAAGTACTGCTTGGCCGTGCCTCGTGTCTTGGTCCTCAACAGCCGATATTTCTGCTGTTCCGTCAGATTTGCTGTGATAAGGTCGAAATTCGCGAAAAATGAAACGACACTTAACGCGCCTACCACATCTGGGTCCCAAGGCTCGATTTCCGCCATAACAGCTCGCGGTAAGTCATTTTGTTCGTTTGTGTGAGAGGTGGTCGTGAATCTTTGTAAGAGAAGATTCATTTCTCTCATTGTCTGGGTCATAGTTTCCACGACTTCTAGTCCCACCGTAGGTTTTGCCTGTGGTGCCTCGACATCAGTGTCGCTGACATCCACGTCATCGATCGGAATTGTATGATCGTGTTTGCGTGTCCTTGGTGAAAAGACGTTAGTCGGTGTTTTCGTCATGTCTTTGTGTGTAAACATTTGGATTTAAACAAGAAATATGTGAAACGGGATAAAATGCCCACGTTTCGTCAAAAATGCAATAAAATGAAATATAAACAAAAATATAGAAATTTCTCGAAGCTTTTCCCAGATTTACAATAGTCGGATGCACATCCTACCTATTAGTTCACCTGATCAGCTTTTGGAAATTTAATTGTTGTTCGGTTGAATTTAATTTCACAGTAAACACGTGGCTCACGAATAATATTTTATTTGTGTGAGTTCGTCGCAAGGCTAACTCGCGATCAATCCCACTTGCTGCCACCAATTTGTAAGCCTGCGTGCTTATTCTATGTGCTTATCAAATGGGATGCCAGTATTGAGTACAAGTCCCAACGCTGTCACCAATTTGTAAGCCCACCTGTCCAGGTAAAGTTGACAAAAGAATTTAGTTACCTGGCCCAAGTAGCACTGAGTAGATTCCTGAAGGGAATCTAACTTGTGTTTGACTGTGAAATGGGGGAGTCGAAAAAGACCGAAACAACTTAAATCTACGTTAATTTTAGGATAATATAGGGTAATTACCTGTGAAGTATGGTAGCTCTTCGAAGGTGTTGACTCCGGGGTTGATAAAAATAATAATAAAGGATGCTTTGAAACCTGAAGGGTGTTTGATTTTACCTCGGACCTCCAAGCGTGTCCCGTGCCAGAAGGGCGTGTCCTGCGTGTCCTCTGTGTCCCTTGTGTCTTCAAATTGAGACACGAGAAACCCAGTTGACCACGAGGTTGTGTCTTTTCTCTGAAATTGTGTCCTAAGGACACGACCTGATGGGTCTGTAACACAATAAAGAAATGACGAAGTTCGTCTTAGTTATTTTACCCCTAGTTGCTGATACTGATCTGATGCAGGGTGAACTCAAAGATAACCACAGAATTGGAGTAAAATACCAGGAAATAAGTTTATTATACAAGATGAAATGTTATGGGTTGACTCTACAAGGTTACACAGGCCTGAAGGGCGCAGTTTCTGAGATTACAACAATGAAACGGACAATTTTACAATAAAGTGAAATGGTTTAACCAATTATCTTTCTTACAAGCAATACCTTCAGTGTCCTTTCTCTTTACAGTTTCTAAGCCGTGTCTCTACCGTGTTTCGTGTCTTATCAATTTTACAATCTGAATCCTTTCTCGTTTTCCGTTTTACAAAGCTTTACTGTACCAAATTTCAATCTGTTTACTAATTTCTACACTGTTCTTTTATCACCTGCCTAATTATTTTGGCCAAAATATATTAGGTTAAATTTGTCTGTGCACTCACGTGTTGGGCCCGAAGGTAACCTCGACGGTCTTGATGCTGATGGTTTGAAGGGTTGATGTCTCGAAGAGTCCAGGGAATTTACTACCACTGACTGTTTAAAGACAAGGGATGGGGTGACTTTCAGCCGGAACTTAATCGTCGCGCTTTTGGGGGAAGAACGTTCGGCCGGAACCTACTTGTTCGAGCTCTCAGGACGGTGTGATGGCCGACGTGGCCGGCCCGGTCTAGAACGTTTCCCCCTCCTCTCAGTCACGTGATCCACGGCCTCCCGTAGCCCCCAGGCTGCCATCCGGCTCTGTTTCGCAGCCCCTTGCTGCTGCTGTGGACACAAACAGCTGGTGTCTTTCTTTGGTTTCGTGGTTGACTCAGGGCTCGGACGCCTCAGATGGAGTTCGGCGTCCTCATCGTAGGGGGGCGGACCACGCCCCCGTAGAGCTGGCCCGGATTACCCCTCCACAGTCCTTCGCCGCAGGTGGCTCTGTGGGGGCGGCATCTTGGGGTTCAGGAAGGGGGGTTTATTGTCTTGCCCCAGCCCCGTCACTCTGGTGTCATTCGTGAGCGGGGCTCACAACACCCCCTCAAAATTTGATGGTTTACGTTTCAAGGTACGTAGAATCCAAAAATCGAATAAAAATTTGGCCGTCCGTCCGCCGTCCGCGGCACTTTTGCCACTTAGCATTGACCGATTTCGATGAAATTTGGTATGTAGGCTCCATTTGGTTGTGCCCCGAAGATTTTGGTTGATGTAGGTCACTTCTAGGGGTTCAAAAATGAATTTTGCCCTAACTCAAAAAATTTTGATATAAAGGTATTGTTTTTCCACCAATTTAAGACAGTATAGAATTTTTAGAGTTTTTTGAGACCACGCGGAGCTCTGTAGGACAAACCGTTCGCTCACTACGAGAATTGGTTGGACTTACGATAAATCAGAAACAAAGTGTGAATCGCAAAAGAGGATCTCCGTTCAAATGTTAGCTGACCGAAATGCGATCGATGTTTTTCTTCAAGTTGGTTGGTGGTAACAATGACAAAGCCGTGTTCTTTGCCGACGAGTGATCTATAAAGAAAAAATAAACCTTTATGTAATAATTTGCAGCGTTTTTGAAACAGTCCAAGGAGCCAAATGTTGAGAAACTGCTTTTCCGTCGGTAGTTTTTGAGCCTATTGCAATAAGTGGTTACATTTTCTTCGAAAAATATTGTTTTCACCGGTTTAGACTGCAATTTTTAGGACGTCCCACAGTAAGACTTGGGCGTCCTTATGCGATCGATCTGGGGTGAAGGAGGACAACACTCAACAGAAAAAAAAAATAACCAAACATTAATCCGTTTTAGACCATTCTGAATCCAAATCCGCGGAAAAAACCATAGGTGTATGTCTGTGTGTATGTGTGTGACAAAATCTTGTGTACTCTGCACAGGCCTTAGTTCTCAACCGATTTACGTGGTTCGTTTTTTGTTCGTCGCGGAAAACTATCTAGTTGTGCACTACGTCGCCAGAATTTAGAATTTTCCTTTTTAAGGGGGGGGGGGGTTAATGCTAAAAAAACGTGCGTTTGCGGGCATGATCTTGTAAACTCTGCCCAGGCCTCAATTTCCAACTGATTTGCGTGTTTTTTTTTTTACTCAAATAACTTTCGAGTTGTACATGATTTCACCAGAGTATCAAAATTCGCAAGGGGAGGGGGTGAGTGGGGGATAATATTCACAAAATATCCAATTTTTCAATATTTTGGCTCCTCTACTGCTTACTAATTGTACTCAAGCTTTGAAATTGAGGAAACAATTCTCATTATACCTCCGGATTTTCATGAATTATTCATTGTACCACCATGGAACTAATAGTGGTGCCACCATGGTGCCATAAACCGCATATTTCGTTTTTTTTCGCCTTGAATACGGATGTGAACCTCGACGGACTGCCTACTAAAACTAATAGATGAAAGTTCAACGTTACGACGTATTTCCGCTTTGGTGCCAGACTGACACCATTGGTGCGGTGGTGATGGGGGACTCGAATTCGCATGTTGGGTGTTGTAGATCATGGATTTTAAAATGCTCTTCAGATTCGAGGCTCCCATGCCGCTAGAAATGTTATGGCGGATAAGTGTGAGGATGAGGGGGTCACTATTTCTTGCCTAAAGGAGTAAATAAATTACATCGAGTGAAACAGTTTTATCGCTTACCAACTGGTTAAACTGATCTAATGCTTGGGACGTCCCCTGGAATGCATGCATTACTAAACAATATGTTCAACTCTGCAGTCCATGGCACTTGTCCCGCACAATGATCCTGATGTTGCTGGGTACCTACTTCTTTTTACACCCTATCGAGAGAAGCCTTCTTGACAGTCGTGAATCCAAATCTGGGTGAAAAACTCTGTTAGTTTCTAGCCCAGAATTCTTGGAACCATTAATATTGAAAAACATTAATTAATTTCGAAGGAAATGTTGAAATTTTCCAATGGGCTTAAAGAGTATGAAGGTAGTAAGGGAAAATGTCCCTTAGAAATCCGTTTTAGGTAATTTCGATGTAATTTATGAAGTTGGTATCATCCAAGTATAAGTAGGCACCTCCTTTTTATGCTTCATTCCAGCCGATTAAGACCCAGAAAATAGCTCAGGAGTCGTTAGTCCAACGTTTTTTGGTTCATTATTTTCAATAATGAACCTTTGGAATCGACCAAGAAACAAATTTTATAACCCCTCCCTCCCTCAAAATTTGTTGGTTTACGTTTCGAGGTACATAAAATCCAAAAATCCAATAAAAATTTGGCCGTTCGTCCGCCACACTTTTCCCACTTTGCATTGACCGATTTTGATGAAATTTGTTATGTAGGCTCCATTTGGTTGTGCCCCGAAGATTTCAGTTAATGTAGGTCACTTCTAAGGGTTGAAAAATAAGGTTTGAAATATTGCAAACGCCCTAACCCAGAATATTGTGATATAAAGGTATTGTTTTTCCATCAATTTAAGATAGTATAAAATTTTTTGAGACCACGCAGAGCCCTGTAGGACAAACCGTTAGCACTTACGATAAATCAGAAACAATGGCAAATCCGTGTTCTTTGCAGACGAGTGATCTATATAGAAAAATAATAAACCTTTGTGTAATAATTTGCAGCGTTTTTGGAACAGCCCAAGGAGCCAAATGTTGAGAAACTGCTTTTCCGTCGGTAGTTTTTGAGCCTATAGCAATAATTGGTTAACATTTTCTTCGAAAAATATTGTTTTCACCGGTTTAGACTCCTATTTTTCAATATTAGACTTTTATCATGCTCTAAGGTCAGGGAACTTAGCTTTTCTTTGAATTTAGAAAATCTCTTATGGAGTAGCTTAGAAGTGGTAAGAAGTAGGTACAGTGGAAATACTATATCAACACGTACCTAAGGGTTGTTTCAATTTCATCCATGTGATTTCCCTTGCAGAAACCTGAACTAGAATAGTACCTACGTAAAGTTCTGCGAAACATCCACATCAGTGTTCTTCCTCATTTTCAGGTAGCGCAGTGAGATTTAACCTCACCTACTGAAGATGACTGATCCGTTGACGAGACTCAATCTCTTCTTCGATGATCTGAATCATATCCGCATTATCCAGCCAGAACTCGCTTCACAAACTTCTGACCTCAGAGAAGAATGCATCGACTTCACCAACAGTGAGCAATAAGATGAATTACTCAAATTGAATGTTAAGAATCTGCATTACCAATAATCATTTACCTAGTTGAGTTAATATGGGTGATTCTCACAGAAAGCTCAAGCCTAGTGTATCTCGAGGTTTTCTCCATACAAACTAGTCCTATGGTTGCTTTTTTCTTTCCCCTTGTGTTCATCTCACCACTCCCTGCGCTTGTCGCTGAAAAAACTATTTATTTTTGCGGTATGGATGCATTTTTTTGGGTCTTGAAAGACTCAATTCTCATTACCACCGCCTGTAACTATTTTGTTTTACTGATGAAAGTTCTCTCCCAAGCGTTGGGAAATGTCCTTATGTTGAAAAGATTCAGTGAAATTGGAAGCCTACCAACAAATCTCCACAGAAACAGCTTTTTTCTATTTTTAAGTTTACTTGGGGGTTCAACAAGTGATAATGAACTGTGTATCTGAAAAAAATCTCATTACCGCACAAGAATCAAGATTTTCCCTCCCATAGCGACCAACAGGGCATTTTGGCAAACTTTCGACGAGAATCGTAGTGGCAATACTGCAGAGCGCCAGGGAACTCGCCACCGCCATTTAAGGGGGCCTCGCCAAGCAGGAGTGGTTGTTAAAGGTCACGTGTCAGGTGCGTACATTTATTGTTATCATTACCACAGTTCAATGATTCTCTTTCAATGTTGGTGACTAATTTTTTTAGATCCCATTTTTTTTTAGCCCACTAATTGCCTTCTCAAACGGCGTAGAATGAGGAATATAGTATGTACAGAACGATAATGGCAAGCTCTCAAATTTGGAATTCTCATTACCAAACATCAAACCATCTCATTACCACTAACTTAATAAAGTTCGGTGGAAATGATAATAGGCGTGTGGTATCGAGAAAATGTTGTTAGTTGAGTATTTTAAAGATGAAGTATAAATATTATTTTCTACGTTAGGTATCAATTGACAATTTTTAAAAATAAAACTATTTTAGGTTTTCGAATTCTGATATTATTATCTCCATATTGCCCTAAGCTCTTAGAATGAAAAAATTCTTATCCTTCCCTTAGGTAACCCTCACAGATGACTCGCCCTACATTTTACGCAGCTGAAAAGTTGTGCGAACAAAAAAGGGAGGCTGATCGACGAGAAGAGAGTATGGTCGAGAGTTTCTTAAAAAATATTTGCCTACTTACTATCCAGTTAATGAAACAAATCTGTGATGTAATTAAGTTAATTATGTGACGAATATTAACAAAATTGTCAAGTTAAATAATATAAAGAGTTGAAGATTGATATATATTATGTTGTAGACTGATAAGAGTTTTGTAGACTGTTTTTTTTACAGTTCTTTACCTACTTGAAATACATTGATACTACTGTGATTTTCATTGATTTCAGTTTATTTATTCCCTCCCTATCAATCCATAGAAAAGAGAAATGGAGATTTTTCAATATAATCATCTTATCCAACCAACTGGACAAGCTCATTGCTTGAAAGGTAGACACAGAATTGTGAAACTAATACGATATTCTCAATACCAACTGCGCTTCTCATTACCATCACTTTAAAAAAATCAGTTCTCATTACCGCCGCACTATAAATTTTCAAAATTGAAATTTGAGACTAAAAACCGTGAATTCAGCTCTATCTTGCATTACAAATTCTTCTTTATGTTCCCAGGATACTTCATGAATTTCTTTAAACAGAATTGTGAAACTAATACGATATTCTCAATACCAACGACTTAAAAAAATCAAGTTCTCATTACCGCCGCACTATAAATTTTCAAAATTGAAATTTGAGACTATTAACTGTGAATTGAGCTCTGTCTTGCATTACAAATTCTTCTTTATGTTCCCAGGAAACTTCATGAATTTTTTTGAATTTTTTGGTAAAGGTTCACTTACTCAAAGTTTGAGCATGGAAGATTGAGCTTTTTCTGAGAATTACCCATATAGGTACTTTTTATTGAAATAATTGGCAGTACTAAAACTTTGATTTTAAGACTGTGAATAAGGGAATGATACTTCTCCTTGTTAAGGAGAGGAAATACAACTAAGTTGTACAAAGTACTAAGGTACCAAGTCTTGGTACCTGTCACATGTGACAGCCCGTCAAGTTTAGGAATAATGCAAAATTTATTAGGCATGCAAATTCCGCTTGGTACCTGTAATGTCATACATCTATGTTCGTTAGTTCTCCAATAAAGTGACGTGTAGGAAAACCCAGAGTGGCATGAGTCATCACCAACACGGACGAGGTGAGGAAGGGAAAGAACACGTCATTGGACGTCACCTCTTTTCCACTCTCCCCTCACTGTACTAACTTGAGTATAAAAGCCGCACTCAAGGGTCTTCCTACATGCATTCGTACCTAGTCAATCCGACTTATAATTTCATGTCTTTCCTACAGCCCAGTTCCTCCGAGGAAACGGTTTGCCCCATAAAGGCGCCAGTAGGTCTGGGTCCAGACGCTGAGGTTTGTGGATAGAAAATTCAAGCACTTATCTGGACAGTCGGCAGCAAGGCGCCGCAGATGTAGTGCCAAAGCTGTAGGCTTAGGGATCAATCTCTCCGTTGAGTAGGGTTCAGGCTAGTTTACAATTCAGCTCATTGAGAGGACCATCGCCCTCACTCGAATACACATAGAACACAACAGTACCTGTCACCAATGACAGCTCGTTTAGGAATAATTCATATCGGGTAGGACAGTGGTGTTGCTATGGTCGTTGGGGAGTCGATTTGGCGGTGGACTTTGGACCGACCTCTGCAGGGGTTGTGGGTTCAAGGCTCATCGCTGGCACCGTGCGTTTTTCGGCGGCCAGGGCTCTCATTGCCCCCTTTGACACAACCCATGGCGGTGAGGCAATGGGAAGCCTCAAACAAATTCTATAGTTCCCTTTGGAAGACAGCTGAAGACGACCGCGACGCCAGGACTGGCAGTAGGACAAAAATCCAACCTGAAATGGTTGTTTACTTTACTCATTCATAAGCAAATTTTGAGGTAGCAAAACTGGCCAATTTAACGGTTTAAAATAAGGCAAGGTTTTTACGAGTGGTAAAAAAAGGTTCGTTTTGGTGAGCACTTAGCCCTATATCTTTCAAGCCACACACTTTTCCACCCCTACCTACCACTCTATTTGCAGGTATCGAGTCATTCAAGAACATAGCAGACGGTTTCATCAATATAGTGGCCTCACTAGCTCAAGAAGTGGACAAAGAAAAAATGAAGGCCATAGGGGCGAGAAACTTGGTCAAATCCATGGCGAAACAAAGAGAGGCTCAAGAACAACGACTACAGGTAACCAACTCGATATCGAAGTTTTTGGACACGCTATATGTACTTATAAATTATAAATTAGTGCTTTATAAATAATTATTTTTACACAATCTCCTCCAACGAATCGACAAGGGAAGAAGGTGCTTCTTAGGGGTGCCCCTGGTGAAATAAATAAAATCAGAGTTGCTCTTCCCATCACCACTTTCGAGTACACATTTTTTGAAGAGCTGCCAATGTGATAACGTTGAAAAAAATTTTCAAAATTGTTGAGAGAAAAGTACTTTATTGTTAGTATTTCTTTACATTTTACCAATGCACTCTCCATTATTCATCATCAAATTGTCGGTTATTAAAAAACCACATTCTGAATACAGTAGAAATCGGATGATGGTATTCTTTGTGGAATCTGACCTTGTAATCTGTTCCTTATTTAATCTTTTGAATTGGGATAACTACATCAAAATAATCCACCTTTTTTGACTGAATAATTTATTTTTGAGGGTCAGAGGATCATTGACGCTTATGAATTTTGCTGCGTGAAGGCATTAAATTAGCCGAAAGCTTCGAGAAAGAGGTGGATTTTTTTGGACATAATGCGTTCAGTACGAGACTGAATTTGAGGGTGCTCGCCCCTGGCGTTTTGAGTTTGGGACAATCAGAGGAAAACGATGGATTTGGGTCACGTTCTAGGTGAAGAAGTAATGAGTTTGGGCCAATTAATATGGAGCCAACAAAGAAAACCCTGAATAAGTATTGATAACTTACTGTAGTTCTAAACTGTTATTGTGATGCAGTAAGTACCTGCATACTGATAATAATCACACATACTAAAATGGGTCGGTTGTGGCTACAAGATTGGGGCGTCGTTGTTTGGCGGTGGACTTTGGACCGACAGGGGACGTGGGTTCAAGGCTCATCGCCGACAGCGTGCGTTTTTCGGTGGCCGGGGCCCCCCTCGTCCCAATCCATGGCGGTGAGGCAATGGGAAGCCATGAGCGAAATCATCAGAACAAATTCTGATTATTTGGAAGACAGCTGATGATAGTGTTATGGCTGTTAGAAGGATTTTAAGTTTGCGCATACGCAGCGGCTACTATCAGTCCAGAGGTGATGATTTTCTTAGGGGACCGTCTACACGCCAACCCGCACAATCCCTGAAAATGTCATCAAAATCGGACAGTAACTTCGTATAGTTATGCCGGTTACAAGGATTTCATGACAGACAGACAGACACAGAACCAAAATTGTTTAGAAAGGTCTGGAACGTAAAACGCGAGTGGAAATTTAGATTTTGGAGAACTTTTTTATCAACCTTGAAAAGTGAGTAATAACAAGTTTTGCTAATTTTATTTTTTCTTGGTTCAATCCTAAGTAATTATTGATCATCACAGAAAAAACTTTAATTTCAGAACCTCAAATAGGTAGGCGCCTCACCCAAAAAGGTGGTTAAATGCACTGGCGTGATCTTTCTCACCAGTTTTCTTTCTATTTCAGTCTGAGAAATATTTTCGAGGGGATTTTTTTTTTTTTTTTTTTTTTTTTTTGTGAGTTGGTCACGTAGAATAGTTGTTTCAATCTTGATGTTTTGATTCCAGGCGCTTCTCTTAGAAAAAACGACTGAGCTCGAAAGGTTGCGCATTCAGCATCAATCTTTAGCAAAAACTGAGAGTGAACAGCTGGAAATGATGGACAGACTACTAACTTTGCAGTAGAAGTGTAATCAACGAATTATTGTAACTAATATTTTCGTTTCAAGTAGGTGTAAGTAAATGAAGTTTTTCTATAGCCATTATTTTTTCATCCCCCCCCCCTCTCACCACATAGAAGTCGTCTGAGTACAAAAACAGGGTTGGTTAGGGTGGGCTGGCTGATTGTCGCAATCGCTTAAAACATTGGACGAGGATCGTATCAACATCACACAAACGGTTCAAGAATATCTGCTCCCGTTCTTTCGTTCTCGGTCACCGCTCTTTTCCGTGATAGATGAACTGTTTATGAGACGAACAGTTCAATCCGGTCAAGGTTGAAGGTCATGAGCAGTTATCAAAGTGACACCTTATATTTGCGAGCTTCGTGAAATACCACTCTCACAGTATATAGATTTTCAATGGTGCTGAATCCAAATTTGAGGTCAAAAACCTGAATTTCTGACCCGCCAAAATACCCCATTTATTCAGAATTTCAGAAATTTACTAATTTTTTCTATACAATGTTTTTGTGATGATCGATGATTCAAACAAAACAGGGCAAAATGTTCTTTAACCCTTCTTTGAAGTACTGCGGGCCCACATCTCGCAGGCAAGCGTCAACTACAGTTACAATAACTAGTCATCATTTTCGAATTTGTTGCCCCCCAAAAACTCTCTATTGAAGAATGTGGTAATCGGATGGTAACAAGGAAAATTACCCACTTGAATTTCGCAAGCAATTCCTGGGTCTGACAGGCAGAGTAGGGAATCGCATTGTCATGCATAAGCAGCACGCAATTTGAAAGTCTACCTAAACTCCAAAACTGCGGGTTTTATGGTGGAAACTCGTTCAAGATTTCATGTGAGTTCAAGATGACTTTTAGCCGCGAATAACACTTTTGGGGTAAAAAATTGGATTTCAATTTTGGACACACCATCCACCAAATCCTCCATGTTTACAGTGAGGTTACACTTTCCAGGTGCTATAGCAGGTTATGACAAAAAATCAGTGTTACCACAACACGTCAACTGAAAATCCCTGAAAGGTTCAAATTTTCCAGTTAACTAACTAGGGACTAGCCAAACAATTTGGGAACCTTTCTTTCTTCTTCTTTAGCAGCGTGCAATCACGTTGCTAACTGCCCCCAGCGAGTAAAGCCAGCTGGAAAAGATTTGGGCTGTTGTAATGGGGTATTTCGGTGGGTCGGAAATTCAGGTTTTTGACCTCAAATTTGGATTCAGCACCCTTGAAAACCTCTATACTCCAACTTTTAGCCCAATGATACTATAACATGTGGTAGAAAAATTAATTAAAGAGATCACACGTTTGAAAAAGGCGGGCCGCTATAAATGCACACACACTAGGCAAGGACTACGCCGCGGACAGCCCTGCGCGCGTGTGTGAGTAGAATGTTGTAGTATCCAAGAGGGGTTTCTGTGCATGGATACTTTTTCAAAGACAGTTGGCTAGCTACGTCACGATTGGCTAGCTACGTCACACCATTCAAATCTTCAACTTTCCTTAGCTTCTCTGATTTTTTAAAAACATTTTCTCGACGAACAGACCCGATTACCATTATTCCTGAGCCATACTCTTTGAAAAAAAAAAAAAAAAAAAAAAAAAAAAAATTGACTGAAATACCCCATTGGCGTCCCAAGTGCTGGAGGCATGCTTTGTTTATGTTATGTTGTCTTGGTAACGTATGGCAAATGATGACAATTGACAATAAAAACATGTACTGTTATAAATAGAAAGGTTAGTCACGGGCCAGCCACGTTTAGGGATTCTAAATGGACTCTGCCAAAATTGGTAGCTTGATTGTCACCAATTGCCAGTGTTTCGATAAGTTCACAGGTTCTGTGGATACTGCACTTTGTGAAAAGGTTCCACGGGCTCGTTAATGGCCTGCAAAAACTCTCTAATAATAAATCAAAAACCCGTGAACAAAAAATTCAAACGACAGATATCAGTGGAAAGGTTTGCATTGCTGCGAGCAAGCTCTAGCTGCTAGTTTTCACATTTTGAATTGGATTAAATAAACAGAGTCGAGTACAATCAAAAGAAATGTTTTAATAAAATTCACTTACGTCTACACATTATAAAAATATTCTGTTCATTTTGAATACAACTAACACGTTAAAAAAAGAGAAATCGAAACTCAAGGTTCATAACGTACTGGGAAAATAATGACTCCCTCGCTACAAAAATTTCCGCAAAATCATATCAATAGAAGTAGGGAAAGGGGAGGATAGAGGGGGTGTCACGTGGACTCAACATCCCAGAAAAAATGGCGAAAGAAAACGCCCTACGTTCTACGATGCTCAGTTGGAACACACGATGTTTGGGTTCTGGAGAGTCTTCTTTCACCCACAAGTCCAGGGAACCTACCTCACTTTTTTCAATATCGGTAGAACTGTATGGCGTCAAAATATAGTAATAATTCAAAAATCAAAATTATTTTGTCGTCTCAAGTGTTGAGACAAAACACATAAATAGAAACAATAACTACGAAAATGAGATGACACAACCTCGAAGAGAGAGGACCTAGACTCCGAAAGAATCCGATTTTTCATGTAAATATGTACAGAAAGGCAAAAATCAGAAATAATTCTCAAGCCACGTAGGAACATAATATATACACTCTCCCCTATTTTACCCATTTAAAAATCCGTATTTACAAATTTAGAATTCACAGATCTTGCTGAGGTGTTTGAACAAACCGTAGAAATCAAGTTTTCTCTTCATTCTACGAATGATTCTATGTATTCTTAGTGGTTTCAATTAAAAGTAATATCGCGAAACCAATTTCTTGTGAAAAAAATATCAAAGTATCGAAATTTTGAGGTCGAACATTTAAAAAAGTAAATGAACAATTTTGAGTTAGGACTACAGTACGCTAATAATACAATATTCACAATCAAAATCAAACGCAAGATGAGCATGATTGCTAGTAGACATCATGGTTTGGAATGTACGATCGTAAAAAGAACGATGAAGACAGGAAAGTTTCTTAACGTGATGCACTAAAGTTGTCACACCAGCATCAGGTTGGTTAAACGAGTATTGATTGTTTCAGGATTGGCGACTGCCGCCATACAAAGTTCGATCGTTTGAAAGATCTTGAAAGGCTTGAAACCGGGGTTCGTTGCTAAGTATGTAGATAGGTCAAAACTTCAGTAAGGGCGGTAGGAAAGTAACAGAGGACATGTAACAAGTGAAGAGTTGGTGCTGAGAACAGTTTGATTGGTTGTTTCCAGTTTCAAAAGTTAGTTTTGGTGAGATTAAAAAATACGCTTTGAAAAGTGAAGTAATAACTGGGTAGTAACTCGTATAACAGCGCCTTGGTTGAACTTGGACCATCAGAAAATAATAACCACAGGGATAACGTAAGTAGTCGGAAACAAAATTGAAGTTCAATTACATATCACGTTACCATGACAGTCAGTGGAGATTCAACTTTCTGTCGTGAGTTTGGCTTTTTTGGTTTCTGGTTGGTGCGACGCCTCGTTTTCTTCGGGTTCGGGCGACGATCTCTTGTTGGAGGTTTCCGACTCGAGGGGAAGGAGTTTGACGATGACGCAGGTCATGTTGTCGCAGCCAGTTCCATCGCCGAGCGTGTCTGGCGCCAAACATGACTCGAAGAGCTGAAATAGATTGAACGAAAACGTGATTCATTTTTTGATTATTTGGTTGATTCTGTCGTGGACAGACAGCACTGTCACTTTTAGAACGCTGTATATTCAGAACGCGGAGGGAAGAGGCATGTTTGAGGGTGGATGTCCCTATCGATGGCTAGGGCTTTTGCACATTTCAGCCCTAATTTTTTTTTCGAATTTAAATACCTTGGTACTATGATCACCAGGGATAATGACGTTACGGTGGAAATAAAAGCAAGGATCGCCGCAGGAAGTAGATGCCTGTGGAGCGTGCAGAGAGCTCTGAGATTTAGAGGACTGTCCAGGCGAGCTAAGCTCACAATATACAGGACGGTTATAAGACCAGTCGTTACTTACGCCAGTGAATCCTGGGTTCTCACACAGAACAACGAGCGACTCTTGAATTGCTGGGAGCGAAAAGTGTTGAGAAAAATATTTGGACCCGTGTGTGAGAGAGGTGAATGGAGGATCAGGAGGAATAGGGAATTGAGAGCCATGTACGGACAGCCAGGTATAGTGGCATTTATAAAGCGGGGAAGGCTGCGTTGGCTTGGGCATATCCAGAGGATGGACAATAATAGATTTCCCAAGAGAGCCATGGATGGAGTGCCTGGGGGGAGAAGGCTCCGAGGAAGACCTCGACTGCGTTGGCTCGACGATGTCGAGGAGGACCTCAGGAGACTGGAAGTTCGTGGATGGAGAAGGAAGGCTTTGGACCGCGGGGAATGGAAGGCGGTTGTCGAGAAGGCCCTGGTCCTTGAAGGACTGTAGTGTCATATAAAAAAAAAACCTAATTTTTCAACCCTTAGAAGTGACTGACATCAACCAAAAGGGTCGTGGCACAACTAGAAGAGAACAAGAAGAATAATAAGAAGAAAACATGTTTATTTTCAAAAAAGATAGAGAACAACTAAAAATTATACAACAATACATGTCGTCAAGGCATGGACATGTCGTCAAGGCATGGACATGTCGTCCGTCTGCCGAGTGGGTTGAGCCAAAATATACATATATAAAAGAATATTAATAACAATGCTAATTCAATGGGGACACTAGTCCCAGTTGAATTCCTTGATGAGTAGGTCGCGGTATGTCCAACAACGATGGTCAAATCGAGCAGCCTTAAGCCATGCACCACTGTCGTTCAGGATTCTCACCATACATAGCAGGCATTTCCAGCTCTCCAGCGCCCAAGAAATGGATCCGGAACTCAGCCAGCACTGGACACACTCCAAGAAAATGGACAATGTCCTCGTTCACTCCCATATTGCAGAGAGGGCAAACTCGGCGAGAACTACCCGATCTACAGTAAGTGCCATCATTGAGCGCGAGGAGGGCACCCCTGAACCTCAACACCCAGCGTCGAACCCACAATGGATGATCCACGGCTTCCCTGCGCAAATCTGCTGGCATCACACTATGATCGAGCTGAGGGTAAAAAGGATTTCTTGATTGTGCTGTGCTCAATCGCATTTCCTCAATCCATGCTGTCCGAACTGACTCCACCAGCTCTTCCAGTTGCTGCCGCCATGATGCCAACTCTGCCATGTCTCCCATAAAGGTGCAATTGTAACGTGCTGCTAAATCTCTCAGTGCTTTGTACCACGATACATTCCTATGGATGACTTCGCGGGCCACAATGCATGGGAAGCGGTGTTCAGGCATATTCAAAGCTTGAAGGATGTAGCGACATGCAACTGACAGGCTGTACACATAGATAGGGTCAGCTCCAGACTCCAGGTAGATAAAATAATTCGGGGTATTTCTGGGGAGGCCGAACATCATCTTTATGAAGAACCTCAGGACCTGCTCCAGAGAACCTGACCGTGTGTATCCCATTACCTGGGCTCCATAACACAGATCTGCTCGTGGGACAACTAGACCCTAAATGAGAGGAAAATCTGGCATAGGCATTAAAAGCCCTTCAGCCAGCCTTGTAAAGTCTCTCAGGACGAATGCCACAATCTCCCAGGCAGATATCCATGCAATACAGCTGTGCACTGAAGAAATACTGAATAATCATCACAACAGAGCCAAGGAGTACATTTTGTCAGACAGCCAGGCTGCCTTGAAGGCCACTGCTTCATACACTACAAGCTCGAAGCTGGTCTGGGAATGCCTGAATACCCTCAGAACTCTGGCCTAGAACAATCAGGTCACTGAAGAAATGCTGAACAATCATCACAACAGAGACAAGGAGTAGATTTTGTCATAAAGCCAGGCTGCCTTGAAGGCCACTGCTTCATACGCTACAAGCTCGAAGCTGGTCTAGGAATGCCTGAATACCCTCAGAACGCTGGCCCAGAACAATCAGGTCAACCTTCTCTGGATTCCCGGACATGAAGGTCATGAGGGTAATGAAACTGCTGTTCGCCTTGCCAAATGAGGATCTGGGTCCCTACCAATAGAAACGGAACCAATCCTGGGAACCACCAAAGCTGCTTACAGACCGTAGTTAACAACTGGGAAAGAAATGAGCGAGTAAGATGCTGGCAGAACCATTGGTGACGTTTTCAAAGAAACGGCCAGCGAACTCATAGAAGACATAGAACTAAGAAGGACATCGGAATACTCGTGGGACTGTTAACAGGTCACTGCCCATTTTGATATCACCTAACGAAGATTCGATCCGCCGCTTCTGCGATATGGAAACGGTAGATGACGAGCATACCAGGTGCTATTGTCAACCACTGGGTCGAGCTAGGTACACAATCGCCGGAAATGATGTCCTAGCTACTGACACCATCTCTAAGGTGGCATACTCCGATCTTATCTGCTTTGCTAAAAAGTGGGGAGAAGGAGTGTTCAGTAAACCCTTTTTATTAGGTTAACATAGCCTGGAGGCACTCCACAATAGACCTCATTAGGTCGCAGTCGAAGGAGTTCAGAATAAAACTCGTTAAAGACCTCCTACTTCAAAAAGAAAAGACCGAAATGGAGCCCATAAATCAAATTTCATCAAAATCGGACCATGGTAACTAAAACAAGTGCTGCGGACGAACGGGCAAATTTTTAATTTGATTTTTAGATTCTACATATCTTGAAATGTAAACCAACAAATTTTGTGGGCGTAAAAAAAAAAAAAAAAATCATGGTCGATTCCAAAGGTTCATTACTGAAAATTCTTCTCTGGACTGGGGATCTATCTCAAATCTTTTCGACTAAACTAGACTTACATTCCAGAGTCGGAGCTCGCTACCACTGAGCTAAGGAAATAGAGAGTTCCTAGTAGGGTCGATACGGCGCCGCCGGAACCGGATCATCCGCCATGTTTTCAATACGGCACGCCGGGTTGCCTCTGAGTGACGTATTCTGCCATAATATTACAGCGCCAGATTGAGAGTGTGTGTGTAACAAGATGGCACCGGATTGAGAGTGTCACGCCGTATCTAAACCAAACCAAACCCAAACTCTCTAATAGAGAGTTCCTAGTAGGGTCGATCTGGCGCCCCAGAACCGAATCGTCCACCATGTTTTCAATACAGCGCGCCGGATTGCCTCCGAGTGACGTGTTCTGCCGTAATATTACGGCGCCGGATTGAGTGTGTGTGTGTGTGTAACAAGATGGCACCGGATTGAGAGTGTGTGTGTAACAAGATGGCACCGGATTGAGAGTGTGTGTGTAATACGTCACGCCATATCTAAACCGAACCAAACCCAAACTCTCTAATAGAGAGTACCTAGTAGGGTAGATCCGGCGTGCCAGAACTGGATCGTCTTCCATGTTTTCAATACGGCGCGCCAGATTGACTCCTAGTGACATATTCAACCATAATAATACGGCGCCGTATCAGATACGGCGCGTTCTCTTCACAATACGGCGCCAGATTGAGAGTGTGTGTGTAATACGTCACGCCGTATCTAAACCCACTAGGAACTCTCTAATGAATGGACACAAATTCGAAGAAGTAGGTAAGTTTCGAGTAAGATTTTTGAAAATTGCGTTGCGAACTGTCATCGAGAAATTTATCAAATCGTACATATTGAGTAAATTCAATAAAACCAAAAAATCATAATAAAATAAATAACCAAATACCCAATTAGTAGATAACATGTGGAATGACAATACGCATGAAAATACATCCAACGACATTTCAAGTCTCACATTAGACATTGGGCGAGTTTAATAACAATTTCAACCAGTGACCGGGAATTAAATTACGCAAATAATACTTGTTTATAAGCTGGCAAAATACCTACACCTATTTACAACATAATGTTTTCGACATGACTCTGCCATTACTGTAGAAAAGTGGGCACTGCAAATTTAGAGGCACTCATTCAAGAGAATTGAACCAAAAACATTATCTAACAGACCATGAATGGGGAAGTGTTGGTAGCCCAACCGTGTTGTAGGCCGGACGTGCGACGTTGCCAATACTCTACTGTCTAGGCAGACTCCATTGCCTTAAGTAATGATGCAGGGAAAATTTGTTAAAAGTAGCTTGAAGGCAAAATTAGTTAGTTTATATGTACTAAGTTTTCTTTGGAAGTGGATTTCAAAACAACGACAAGTAAGCAATATGGGAAATGAAAGTATTTACTGATTTCCACTCACTTTCTCACAGATAGACGAAAGAGTTTCCCCTTTCTGAACGAGTGGTCGCACGAAATCGACGACTTCTTGGCTCGACATGGAATTCCAGATGCCGTCACAAGCGAGGACGATGAATTCATCTGTGCTTCGGTCCAGATTCTCAACAACCACGTCTGGGAGGGCAGTGATCATTTGTTCCCGGGCGTCCAAGTCGGCTGATCTCTTGTAGAAATGATCTCCTGAACATTCAGAAAAAGATTGATCAGAAAAGTAAACTCTGCTGTTTTACAAGGAGGTGACGAATCCAGCCAAAATGAAGTCATAGACCATACTCAAGAAGAAGAAGTGAAGTGAAGTGGGTGAAGTCATACCCATTTTTGAACTTTGGGCGTGTTGAAATTCCTTTGGAATTTGGAAAAAGGAACATGACTCGACAAAGGGATTTTTTTCGAGAAAAGCAAGAACATAAAATCAAACAGCCTGCAGTTCAATAATATATTTTTTTATTCCATGATCCCTGACTTCCATGTATTATTACATCCATATATTTTTTTTAAACCCTTCTCAATGGCTTCAGGAACGTTTATAATATCCTTTTCTTCTATAACCTCTTTCTTTTCCAAAGATTCGCTTTTCGTGCAATTTTTTGAATTCTCCGATTAGCATTGTAAAATTGAGACATGTAATACAAAAATGAACCAAGAAACCTCCAGGTACAAGGCGTGGAGGAAGTTATTCCACATTTTCAGGAACCTCTCTGGCTTGAGAGGAGGCTGACTACTATGCCAGTATTGAGGTAAGCAACTAAAGTTTTTTCAAAATTTTGGTACTGATTAACTAACTAACTAACTAAATGGCGCTACAGCCCAGGGTGGGCCTTGGCCTCCTCTAGGACATCTTTCCAGCTTGAACGATCTTGTGCCGTTGTCATCCAGTTGTAGCACCCGAGCCGTGCTGTGTCTTCTTCTAAATTGTCACTCCATCTTAATCGTGGCCTTGCTCTTCCTTGTACCATTCGGGCGAGTTAACAGGAGCTGCTTAGCCGGATCGTTATCATCCATTCGGAGAATATGGCCGGCCCACCTTAATCTCCCCAACTTCGAATTTGACGTCAAAACTATCGTACAGCTGGTAGAGCTCTTCATTGTGGCGCCGCCTCCATTGTCCATGGTCGAACACTGGGCCCAGTATTCTCCGAAGGATTTTTCTCTCAAAAATTCTAAGGGCATTCTCAGATTGCTTTGTCAAGACCCACGTTTCTGAAGCTTATGTCAGGACGGGGCGAAGCAGCGCCTTGTACAAGGTGAGATTAACCCTCCTGCAGAGTACTCGGGATTTCAGGAGCGGCAATAGTCCAAAATAGCATCGATTAGCAGCTAGTGTTCTTGATTTTGTTTCGATCGTACAATCATTATTTTCGTGGACAGAGGAACCAAGATATTTAAAAACATCAACCCTTTCGAAGCAGTACGGGCCCAGGAGAATGTCTGGCGTTCTTATTTCATTGTAGTTTTTACTGGAGACCATGTACTTTGTTTTGCTTTGATTAATGGTTAGCCCAATATTTGCCGCTGCCAACATTAGCGATGAGAGAGCACGCTCCAGATCCCTCACAGTTCTAGCCATGAGATTGATGTCATCTGCATAAACCAGAAGCTGTACGGGACCATGGAATATATTATCATTACTTTGCAAATGTGCGTCTCTCACTACTTTTTCAAGAGCTACGTTGAAGAGCAGGCAAGCAAGGGCATCACCTTGTCTCGGTCCAACCTTTGTTTAAGACATCTCAGACAGTGTCCCCCGGATTCGCACTCGGCAATGGGTGCTTCTCAGGTAAGCTCCACCATCCTACAGAGCTTATCGGGCACTCCGAACTCCCTCATGGCAGTGTAGAGCTTTTCCCTGATGATAGTATCGTATGCAGATTTAAAATCTATGAAGAGATGGTGAATTGTAACCTTCGTTCCATTGCATAGCAAAATAGAACCCAATGTTAAAAAACATCGATTTTTTATTCCGAAAAGAAATAGCTTTCCCCATTCATTAAAAATATACCACTTTTATGCATCAATATAAAAATCATACAGAGTACACAAACAGAAAACTTCAAAACTCAATTTCCTGTTCATGTCTAGCATGATGCTTCATGGCTGTTTTCATTTTTGTAGTTAAAGCTCAAGGTGATATCGTATACCAATACTGATATCACCAGGCAATACTGATCTTACGGTACCCACCTAGTGCTCTGGATAAGTTGAGTCCGCCATTCACTCTGCCGTCATTAGTCACTTTGCCACCGGCATTCTGTATTCGTTTGAGCTCAACGGCGTCTTCAGGCTTGTGGTCGACACTCAAATCGACTGCAGTTCCATTTCGACTCAAAACTGCCCTGGAGTCGCCTGCATTCGCCACAAACAACTTGTCTTTTGTAATGAGGGCGACGACGGCTGTGCAACCGGAATCCATACCAGGCTGAAAACAATAGTTGGTTGAATGATTTTTCTTAGTAAAACATGCGATATTAAAAGCAACAACAAAATAACGAATATTGCAGTGTATTCCGTGAATGGGATATTTATGAACAAACAGGAAGGAACAGGTCCAGATGGGAGGTTCATATGCGACTACCACAAAATCGGAGCTTTCTGAGGTCAGGGCCGCCTCCCGCACTCACACTCACGGTCTTCACACCTACTCCAAGCACTGGGGTAGTTGACGATTTTATTTATATGAAACATGAGTTTCGTGCTTTGATGGCTTACTCTTCCTGCGAGGCCCTTTGATTTTAAAAGAGGATCCCATACCAAGGTCAGTAAATCTGTGATTTTCGAAATTTTTTCCACGAGATTTCCAGAGCTTGGTTTTACTAGATCGATGAAGTTTTGAAAATTCCGATGAAATGTACGATAATGCCAACCATCAGCTTGGTAGTCACAAGTAATGTAGAGAAAAGGTTGAAAAATGGGAAACTCAAGACTTCAACTTACTGTGGTCTAAAGAAACTGACAGATACAGACAGATCAGAATATTTATCACTTAATAAGATGCTAAACAGGCCTTATGGTTGATTTCAAAAAGTCGGAACACCATCAGGCTAATGATGGGCATTCTAACACTATGTTCTAGAGGTGTGTCGGTACAGCTGTACCGGGACTGTGGAACCGAGTATCAGGTTGGAACGGTTCCATGCAGTGACAAAAACTCGACCCTTACTGGTCCAGTTCCACGGACTGATAAGATATCTTGAAATGGCTCTGGACCGGGAAGAGAATCTTTTCCATCGGTCCAGTTCCATCCTCACCAATCAGAATGATCTGATCAATCATCTCATCAATCTGATCATTCTGATTGGTGAGGATGGAACTGGACCGGTAAGGATGGAACCGGACCGATAAGATATCATAGAGAATGGTTCAATGGCTCTGGACCGGGAAGGGTTTTGGACCGGTAAGCATGGATCTTGTTCTCAGTTCTGTTCCATGTTGTACCTGGAAGCGCCCTTACTACTTCCATGGACTGAGAATGGTTCATGGAATGGCTCTTGAGCGGGAAGTTATCTTCTGGACTGGTTAGCATGGAAGTTGTCTCCAGTATTATTAATTTATTATTGTCATGTTAAGTTAAACTGCTTAAACTGCAACATCATTATTCTTTCCTTGAATTGTTTGGTAACTATTATTTATAATAAATTGTCTCTTTTGTGACACTTGTTCAAATTCCTTCCTTTTAGCAAATTGTCAAGGAAAATGATGCTATTGTATTGCAAGTTGAGATCATAAGCATGGAAGAAGGACGATAGGGATTTGACTGCCTGCTTCATCCATGCCCTGTGAGTGAGATTTGATCGCCTGTACCGGTAATGGAACTGTACCGGTAATTTGGAACGGTTACATCTTTGTCACCGTAACCGTTGGAACCGTTCCAAGGAAATACCTGGACCCACACACCCCTACTATGTTCTAATTGGACCGTGATCATACGAGCGTGCGTTCAGCTGCGAAAGCACGCTCGTACGAACGAAAATCAAAACTATGGAAACAAATGAAGGTGTCCAAAGTAAACCGAACAGACGCTCGAGCAATGGGTGAGAACGGGCGGATGGTTTGATTTATGAACGCGTCGTCCAGTTCGTACGAACTCCGCATGGACGCATGAAAACAAACCTTTTCACAGATGAGATGTGTCCTAATTGGTCTAGGAACAAAAAACGCTCGTACGATCCGCATTCGGATGAACGCATGCGATCAAGCCAGTTTGATTTTATTCGTACGAACTTGCGATTCATTGACATTTCTTGCCTTTGCTGTTCGGGTTTTTAAAAATTGTCCAGTAAAATAAATTTTGAAGAGGAGTCAATTAACGAAGTGAGATTAAATAACACATTGTGGGATAAAAGTAAATAAATCAAGCATGGGAGACTTTAGCGGAGAAATTAAATAAACCAAATAAGTAAAACAATTTTATATTCATTACTAGTATGTAATTCTATCCATAATTTTGTTTTAGTTTAATACTATAATAAATTTTAGTTTAATCTATTTAAGACCACACGGAAAACGACGATATTTCCACATCACGACTTCCGAATGAATACCATGGGGCATATCACCGACAAGTCTATGCGAACAAGAAGAGGACTCAGCTGAACACTTGTTGTGCAGATGCGACCGTTTCTGGAGATCCAGAACGGAAGCATTCGGTCACTACGTAGCGGAACTCTCATCTTTGCGTGAAATTTCGTGGAAACACATGAATTCCCTGATCTCAGAAACTCCGAAGTGGGATCGCCGGCGGAATCCTCTTTTGAAACAAACGGGCCTCGAAAGAGGGAGAGTGTAAGCCATCACAGCCTGAAGTTGTTTTCCAATGGCAACCACGGACAGTGAGTGAGTGGGTGACAAATCATTATGTACATCACTAAGTAGGGCTTCAAAGAGTACTGTGTTACGATTGAAAAAGAAAGCGGCTGGCTTGATGAGGTGTCCATGTGTTACAGCCCCAAAAACGTCGTCCTTCTATTCTACCTATCACTCGCGCCAGGGAAAAATGAGACCGAGGTTGCTGCCTACCGACCGATGACGAAGTGGAAGGTCTGTTTATTACAGACCGTTCGTAGCCGGCCAGGGTTTCGGGTTTGACCTCTAGGCAGTGGTTCCCAATAATATACAGAATATATACTATTGAGATGTATCACACTTCAAGGATCAGCTCTATAACTAATATTAAAAAAAAAATGCTTCTTAGCAATTTACATAACTCCCTCATTTCTCATGCAAATTCAAATCTGATTACACCGTTGGAAAGAGCGTTAAATTTCTTATCCGTTTAGTGGAAACCCCAATTTTCGGAAGCCATTTGTGAAAGTGAAAAACTAGTCAGTCAAAATTTATAATTATTTTCGAAAATCGACATTTTATAATAATGATTTGAAGATGATTCCCCCGTAATAAATGGCGCTATCGAGGTGCACTCAACGGCAAAAACCACCCCAAGATCTCAGCTTTCCAACGCTGTCAGTTTAAGGGTTTAAAAAAAAAAAAAGGTTTTTTTAAAACGGAGGCTCGGCCCTTTCCCAGCCTGACTCACCAGGCTACCTAAGATTTTGGAACAGGTAGTCGTCTATGTCAGGAGTCCCTTTGGGAAATCGGCTGGCCGCTTTCTTTCAATCGCTACACAGTATCTACATCTCGAATAAGCACTAAATTTAGGCGAGATGTTGAGGGTTGTCCTTTATTTCATGTTCTATAGAAACGTTTTGGTAAACAAAATTTAGTAATTTTAGCTGAGATCTACATTTCTATAGAAGCTATAGATTGTGATAAGTGAGACTGAAGAGCAGAGGCAGCCGTTATCATTGAAATGTCGTCGGATTGCTCCAAAATATATTGAGCTAGCGACTCTAAACTCTGGGATAAATGAGGAGATTATAAATTAACATAAATTATATTATGTTGAAAAAAGTCGAGACAAAAGCAAGTTGAGGAAAGATGTACACCTATTTTATATAATTCGCGAAATATAGCAAATTTGAACAAAACAAAAGTTCAGACAATCTGGAACATGATGGGCAGGTCAGACCTCAACATTGAACACAAATCTGGCGGTTCTAGCTCATACCTAGACACTCAGCGATAAATGGCGACTATGCAGCTGATGTAGCCGAAGTAGAAAGATTGGCGCTGAAAAATTTACTAAATGTGACAAATAAGAAAACCGGATATTCAACAGGAACATACCTCTTCAGGACCAGCCTTCATGTCGATGAATTCTGAACCATCTTCTTCGTCTTCGTCCTCTTCATCTTCATCAGACTCATCTTCAACTTCCTCTTCATCCTCATCTCCATCTTCCTCATCTTCTTCGCTTTCTTTGCTTCCATTGAGATGACTTACATCTGCATCCTCGTCAGAACTTGAAAATGAAGAAGAGTCCATTTATTATCACGAGTATAGTCAATTTAGTTGTCAAAATGCGATGTGATTCCGAAATTCTCAAATTTTTCCTTCACAATGAGAAAGGTAATTAAAAACCTAGTATGAAATACGAAAATTGCCTAATTAAATATACAGGGTGTCTACATTTAAGATGGGCATAACATCAGGGATCGATTTTACAACTAATTTGCAACAAAAAATGTCTCTTAGCAATTTTTTCTTAACCCACTCGAAATGCCTTTTTTCACTTCAAATTTTTTTTAGCGTTTTTGACCTTACGTCATAAAAATTGTCATAACTCCTGTTACTTACCAAGTAAATTCAAATGCAAGGATATCGATGGAAAGAGCGTTAAATTTCCGAGCTAACTGGTGTAAAACCAAAATCTTTCAGCAATAAAGTATTTCTGTAAAATCAAGTTAAAAAGCAAATTAAACATTTTTTCCCGAAATTTGATTTTTTCTTATCGAAATTTTCACTTTGAATGCCATCTTAATTCAATGGGCGCTCTTGGGAAAAAACATGCACAAAATGTAAGCTTTCTAACGGTCTATCATTTTTACTTTTTAAAATTGAAATTGGAAGAGTAAATCAAGTTTGAATGCAAGAAAACGTGTGTTTTACAAGAAAATCGAGTGTTTTACGCGGTGTATGGTCTCCCTCAATCTTGACGAGTTTGGTCCAAATGGAGCCCACATACTCGTACCAAATTTGAACCAAATCGGCCCAGTGTTGCTAAAAAAAAAGTAAAGCGTACGGCGTACGGACGGAAATTTTTTTATTCGATTTTCGGATTCTACGTACCTTGAAACGTAAAACATCAAATTTTGAGGGGGGGGGTTACAATTTTTTTTTCTTGCTCGATTCCAAAGGCTTATTATTGAAAATAATAAACCAAAAATAAATAGGTAGTGACAATGGCAAAGCTGTGATCTTTGCAGAAGAGTGATCTACGACAATAAACCTTTGTGAAATAATTTGCAGCGTTTTGCTTGTCTGATCACCTTGCATTTCTTTATTCTGGTGCCAATGTGTCTGATTCTCTTTGAAATGCGTTCTACCAGTATCCGTGGTGGTCCCTTTTCAAACGGATTTCATTTTGCTTTGTTAAGTGTCGATTTTTTCAAAACATCACATTAACTCAACAGGGTGTAGTATAGCCTTACCCCCAATCACAATGAAGTAAAGCGTTTATGTTAAAAGATCGACTTTTAATGGACCAGTCTTTCCAAATACTGTAATTCAGCTCATCACAGCTGTATGGTACTAAACCAAACTGCTCGTTAAAGCTTGGTAATGAGCAGTCTAAAAATCAAATTACATAATTATGTTAAAGATCGAATTTAAGACACCATAAATTCCAAGAAGCATCCCAATCTTTGAAACACGAGTATCGAGACAAAAGGGAGTTAAAGATTGGAAGTTATACAGTGATAACTTTTTCAAGTAGGCCAGAACCATTCCGGCTCGTAATTCCAATTTCTAATGGCTCCGCGGGCTTTTATAGCACGATTTTCTCGACGAATAAATCCAATAAACGACAAAACAAAGTTGTAACGAGATATTACGATATTTTTAATGACGAATACCCTGTAATGATCTGCACTCGCCTTTCCGTCCACACCTCCCTTTGCAAGAAAAGGAGCACCCACCATAGATCGTACTGCAGCAACTTGTTAACAACTCAATAATACGAGACATGTCCCAAAAAAGGTATAATCATTGTCAAAATGGTAGTGGGTGACTTCGTTCTTCACTTCTCGTCTGAATCAAACCTTTTTTCACCCAAATGCGTTTTCAGAACAAGTGGTAGTCTATGGCTATGGGTGGGTGGGAAATCAAGTCCCAACCAAACGAATCCAAAACCTCTTTGATGGCGCAGGCAACGTGTGGCTGGGCTTATCGTGAAGGAAACAAATTCTCTTCGTCAGCTGTCCTCGTCTTCGATTTTGAATGGCCCTTCGAAGTTTTTTGAGCCCTGACCTCGCCCCATCAGACTACCTTCTGTTTTTGGGTCTGAAGACCCATTTGGGTGGAAAGAGGTTTGATTTTGGAGTGAAGAACGCAGTCACTCACTACCTGGAAAAGGAGGTGGCAGTGAGCCACGCTACGAAAAATGAGTGAACCTTGCTGTACACAGCCGTGTACATTTTTTTATCAAAGTTTTTTCGATTTTCAACAATGAGGAATTTCACCGATTTCTGTTTGCATTTTTCCTGAATAGTTAATGGTGTGGGATAGATGAAAATCGGGCTGATTTCGGAAAATAAGTCTCCTGTTATTTTTGGGAGACAATCAAAATTTTTAATTTCAAAACTAACCGGGAAAACAGACGTCCAGCGGGAACGCTCGCTGATTGGGCTGTTTGGATCGCCGTCTCCTCCCAGTGTTGCCCATTGGGACGACGAAATCGTGTTTTCTAAGAGAAAAGTTATCAAACAAAAACAGAGGAAACCTAATTTTCCCCATCTCGCTTTTTCTATTTTTTTTCTTCAGTTTTTCGATTTCGAACTTCACTGTTTCATGAAATTTTGCATCTGGGGACTATGGATTTCTCGATCTCAGCGCTTCAAGCGGCCATATATGAACTATTCCAGCATGACGTCATTTTCCCGGTTTTTTTAAACATTCGTATTTTCTACACTGTTTTGTTTATTCGTAAATTAGGAAGTTCGGGCTGAAAGTTTGCCTTAGGGGGTTTTTAGAGGTGCTGAATCCGATTTTGGGGTCAAAAATAGGAAATTCCGACATGGTGAAATTCCTCATTGGGGAGACTTTTTTGGGGACAAGTCACGTCGCACTAGTACTGATACACCTGATCCTGATAACCGCCCCTGGTTGATATAGAAAAACAGTTCTCCTTGTTGAATAGTGGTGAATAAAGTTCATGCTTCAAGATTGTTCTGTTATGCAACTTCCATACAGACAGATCAGTGATCTAGATGCTCGGTACATTCGCATCTATAGAAAAAACCAATCGACCGATCCATCAATCGCAGTTCAAGAAGGTGACAGATTCAAAAAGAGGTGTGGATGGAATGGAGAGTAATATAAGCTGCAAAAGCTAAATGTAAGGCATTTCATGTATATCCCAAATATGAGCCCATAAGACTGATGATACATGCGGAAATAGTTAGCCGATTTACCTCGAAGCACCATCTTCGTTAGCTTGGAATTCATTATCGGAGTCCTCTTCGTCATCTGATGTAAATGTACTATCCAGAAGACTCGAAGTCAAATCTTTGTTTCCAGAAGAGACAGCAGCTGAAATATGACTGAAGTTAGAATCTCAAAACCTTTATAAATTGACGGATTTACACATGAAACTTGAATGCTGTTTTTAGAAACCATGTTAGAGATTCTACAACTGGTGGCCCAGTTACTGCCTGGGGTTGCCGTTTGAAAAGAGTTTCCGGGTCCGATGGCTAATACTCTCCCTCTTGCTGACACCCCTTTAGTTTAAAAGAGAATTCCGCTCGCTACTACATATCAGTCAGTAAATCTTTTGTTGAAGATGCTGAAACTTGAGGCAACCAATAAGACAAGCATCTTATCAAGTGAGCAACTTAACCATGGGTAAGTACTATTTTCAGAAAAGAATTCTTGCGACAAAATGCATTGTACTGTTTATGGTTACTATGTTTCATAGTTAGGTATTTAATTTTTTCAATCATTGAAGTATCCTTGGTTTGTCATTGCTGACGAGAGACAAATGGATTGCATCAGACCTCCCAACCAATGGTGAAGACAGTTGGCTCGGGAGTTTTAGGACGCCACTAATGGGGGCCACGGAACCTCCTCACAAAGCCCAGAGTCCTATGGGGACCTTTAGGGCGACTGACTGAGAGTTGGGACTCCACAAGTATAATTTGTCAACTCCACCACCAATTATGGATGTGATTGTCATGCTTACGATCTCTCCTGGATTTCTTGGGGGAGGACGAAGAAGCAGACGGCTCTTCCTGTGTAGTGGATGATGGCGCGACTTCCCCATTGGTTGAAGAAGAAGACACCTCGGGAGCAGACGAGGAACAACTTCCGCTGCCACCGCCAGCAGCACTCTGTAATAGACGGAACAATAATCGTCACACATATCGAAAACTTTGAAACTGATAAAATCAATACATTATTGTTGAGGTTACCTATTGATTGACCGCATCTTTATTATTAGAGAAATTTTGCACGCCACTACTGAACCTGTGGGGACCCTTGAAGTTGCCTCCTGTCAATAGTGGGCGACGATAAAACGGTTCCCCTTGTAGTATTAGTTTAACACATTAGTTTAACATGTTTATGTTCTTGTTATTGCAAAGTTGCTACGATCCTTATCTTGAATTTTACAATTTCATTCAGTTCGATTCTGGCAAATAAAGCCTATGATTTCCGGCGAACATTCTTTGTATTTTATACCACAATTTATTTGCCAGAATCGTTATTCCATTCAATGGAACGCGTTTTATGTCCTCCACCCCGACAGTGAACGCTGTCTTGACTCCTACTAAAGCCCTGGATGCTATCGTTGAGGCCATCCGTTATTGGAGACACTTCTTACTGGGAAGGCATTTTACTCTAGTTACCGACTAACGTTCGGTATCGTTTATGTTCGACTTGAAATATTCTGGAAAAATCAAGAACGAAGGCAAGAATAAAGGCACACTCATCAAAGCAACCGCTCCCTTTGAAAGACTGAACATGGATTTAAAAGGGCCTCTACCCTCAAGCTCTGGGAATCGCTTTCTCCTTACAATCATCGACGAATACTCGAGATTCCCATTCGCATTTGCATGTCGGGATGTCAGCTCAGAAACTGCTAAAAAGTGCCTACAACAGCTTCTCTCTATCTTTGGCGCACCAGCATATATTCACACCGACCGCGGTTCATCATTCATGTCGCAAAATTTGAAAACATTCTTGGCAGAGTATGGAACTGCCACCAGCCGAACCACACTGTATAATCCTCACGGCAACGGACAGATCGAACGGCTGAACGGGACATTGTGGAAAACAATAGAACTTGCCATCAAGGAGAATAAATTACCGTCGTAACCAGCTTCGCCAACTCTAACACCACTTTTATCCCCTGCCTCACCCTCCCCCATTCAACCCGTTTCCAGTCCAGGAACGTCTGACGAGGTCCCTATCCGAAGAAGTACCACAACTCGGAGACCCCCCAGATACCTGGCTGATTATGTTCTGTTCTAAGGGAGGGGGTGAATGTAGTATTAGTTCAATATACATGTTCTTGTTGTTTGTAAAGTTGCTACGATCCCTATCTTGAATTTGACAATTTCATTCAGTTCGATTCTGGCAAATAAAGCCTATGATTTCCGGCGAACATTCTTTGTATTTTATACTACACCCCTGGACAGTCCCCTGTTTCAAGAGCCCCACCCCCCATTCCATAGTTAACCGGGCCTCCTCATTGAATTGGGTAGCATCGCCGGAGCTCGCACTAGTCTCCTCCTAACGGGGCCCATCAAATTTTGGGCGCAAAAACTCTCTATTAAGACAAATTTAATTTAAGAAGAATTTAACTCAAATGTTTCCCAAAAGTTTTTCCTGTATTTCACAAAAGTGCGAAGAAAATAAATTTTTGTCGTTAACTGATGAAGATTCAGTTCTAATTCATGATATGAACGAAGTAGCCCAGAGGGAGAACCAGTCTGAGCGAGCTCAAGAATTATGATATATGCGACCTATAATATTAAATTTTTTATAATTACTTTTCATCCAGTATGCCTATTTAGACAAGACCTAAAATGCAGTGTGACAAACCAAGAAACATGGATAAAACAGAAACTTTAGCCCTAATCTATAACGCTGGACCTCGAATGAAGATCCTTGAACGCATCTCATATCTCCTTGACCAGGACATAAAACTTATGCATGTGGGGTGTCACGCGAAAGAAGCTTCCATCACAGTGGCAGCTTCTCATCCGGTTCAGTGGAATTGTGATGAGATCGTCTAGAGCTCCACCCGCACATCGGGGGATTGCCTCTTTACAGCACTAGAGAGGTACGATATGATGTGACGGAAATTGGGTGAAACAAGACAAGAGAAAAGTTCGAAAAAACGAATTGACGTCACTGACGGCCAACAGTCTTCTCGTGGGAAACGAGTACGCAATAACTCCCCATTCCAGATAATTACTTCGAAAAAGGTCAGCAATAAATATATAATGTAAATAGTAGATTAACGTGTAAATCCCATGCAAAGTACGTAGCTAATAACCAGTGAAATTTTTATCTAGTTTGTGTTTCACCTTTATCAAGAGTGGTTTTAGCTGAAACAGTTTCAACCTCGTCAGTGGAACCCAAGCAATTTTTACTCGACCATCAACCCCAATCAGAACATGGAAGACTCCACCTAACGTTACACATTAATCATTAATGACTCATAAAATCCTACACAAGTGTTTACCTCGCTGATGAGTTCTGAAGCTTTGGGTTGATCTGGTGCTGAAGTTTCAGCCTCTGTCGGTTTTGGAGCTGCGCTGGTTTCCGAATCAGGCTTGGACGAAGTTGATGACTCTTCTGAAGATCCATTTGTGAGAGAGGAAGAAGGACCACTGCTAGAAGAACTTACTTCGGAATCTAAAAATAAAAAAAATAAAAAATAATATTTATAGTTTTCAATTCTTTATTGTTGGAGATATACATTTATAGATGTTCCAGCACTAGATGAAGAGTATATAAAGTTAACAAGATTGGTTGGGGGTTGGTGTTTTCAAATCTTGATTTTCGCTGGTGTTGGAATGGGGTAGTTGCATGATATTTTTTTGTATTTTTTCTGTGTAGAGAATCTCTATTGAAGTACGAATCTGCAAATAAAACTCCCAGAAACGCTTCCTAAAAATTTAGAGATTTTTTCAAAGAACGGGATTCTCGGATTCAGGCGGGAAAACCTACACACGGCTTGGACGCTGCGGGGTGGGGGCTACGTCACGGGTGTGAAGGGGGCACAGAGTACCTACCGGCCAAGACACCCTTACACCACTGTTACCCTGACGCAAGGTTACCGACCTGGGGGTACTGTGCCGGAGGGATCCTTCGCCCGGGGGGTCCTTTGATAGCAACCCTCTGTTTGTTTACGTTCGTTTGAGGTGCTATCATACTGAATTTTGCTAGCAGCGCAATCGAAACATGTTGCATCTAAGATTTCGTTTCCTTCTTGCATTCCCTCTACTGTAACTGAAACCTTATATGGTTGTGAAGAAACGCGGTGTTCTGGTGATACTCGAGCCACAACCTCGCAAATTTGCTAGATTCTTCCAAGTTGGACATAACCAACATCCTTTTATTTAACAATTTACAAACACTCATTGGTACTACGTTGTACAGGATAATGACACTACGATGAAACTTCCAATAAATGAGCTACTGCAACCATTTTGATGAAGAAGTACTACACTTAAGAAAACAACTGATCTTTTACTTTCTACAAAAGTGTCAACTTACCTTCATTCTTGGCTCCTCTTATTTCGGCGCTGACGAACTTTTTATTGACGTAAAAATCGTGCTACATGCCAATATACGAATATGGAATATTTTCCAGGAAAGCCACCTCGAAACTCTAATCGATGGCTCTCCTTTTTAGCATGTAGACATTTTATTTCAATACTTTGGCACATAAACAAAAAAGTTACGGTTGGTTTTCTGATGATTTCTACTTACAACCAAGTCGTTCCAACCTAACTTTATCTTCGTCATTCGTGTTCGTAGAAAAATCGTTCACCATTCGTTGGAAAGCCCTAAATATTTGCATAAATTATATGCTGCCAAAACCGCTGTACTTACGGAAGAAACTGAGATATACCTACCCCTGAGTTAAAAGAACTGTCAACAACATTCGAAAGCAGATTATCGGGTAGGTAGCGGGAAAAAATTAAGACATGTGTTGCAGACTCGTATGCAAGCGTTTATTAAAAGCTTCTTGAAACTTTACAGAGAACATTATCTTTTCCAAACCAATCAACTAATAAATTATGGTAGGTAAATACCGGTATAAACTATGGTACGAACTCAGACCGCACTCAACTCAGACCGCACCACCAGAAATGTGTCCTCTGATAACGTGATAACATGACCGTAAAAGTAACACGAGGTTTTAACAACAAGAAAAATAACCAAAATATGCTTCAAAACTTTCAATTTAAACGATTAATTCAAACATGTAAAGCTTGAAAAATATATTTCAAAGTTTTTTTAACCATCACCATTATTTTGCAACTATATTTCAATGTTTCTGACTCGAATTGTCCTCGATGGCAGTGATCTCAACGCACTCTATTGTGAGATTCTCGTTTACAGATGACGTAAGAGGAGTGGCCCGCCAACACTAAAAAGCACGGTACTTCTTTATTGAAATACGGCTAAACTAAATGGAATTTCTAACTGAAAACAGGTACAGGTACGTTTTTAAGTGCGCTAAATTCGAATCTGAAGTCAAAAACACGAAATTCCGACCCATGCAACTACCCCATTGTATGGTTGGAGAATCAGTGAGTCAAATAATTGGTGTCTTGTCCTTGATGTTTCAAACTTAACGTAATAGCGTGTTCAACATGATCTAACTCGTTTCTAACATAACAGTTTGGGTAGCTTTAATCACCTATACGGTACTTTAAAAAAAATACAATAATACAAGACCAGTTTCTAAAGCAGAAGGCTAGGGTTTTGCAAAATAGCTAATGGAAGAACCAATGAAGCCACCTTAAGGGGGTGTTCGGTTACGAATCGCCTGTGCTTACCGAACAGTGTCAGAACCCGCTATCTTTGTCCTTACCAGTGTCATACCCATTCAGCTGATGGCTTCAGAGAGAAAAATAATTTTCGACAGAAGGGATGAAGGAGACAGGTCTCGCATAGCCAAAGAAGAAAGAGATTGCACGATGGTAAGCTGGCAAGAGATATGGACAAGAGAATATAGAGGACGGTGGAAGCTAGTGCCAAACATCCAGAAATGGACGGACAGGAAGCATGGAGAATGTAACTTTTTCCTCACACAATTCTTCACAGGACATGAACTGTTATATTCCTATCTACATAAAATGGGAAAGGTAACTATCCCAACATGTCCGCACTGCCAGAACAGAGAAGATGATGATGCGCTACACACCTTTTTCAAATGGACCAAATGGGCGGCTGAAAGAAGCTAGCTGCTGGTAGATCTGGGATTAACTCCCCAAATTTTAACACCAGAAGCTGTCGTCAGCAAGATGCTGGAAGGTGAGAGGAGCTGGAGTCTTGTGGCAGCGTACGCAGAGAGAATCCTGACAAGGAAGACAATGTTAGAACGAGAAAGACAGAGAAGGGAACACCTGGTCCGTCCCGCCATCCAGAACTGATGAAGTGCCCCAGGACACAGCCTGAAGTAATGTGTTAAAAAGTTCCAGGCTGAGCATCCAACGTGGGAGAAAAGGAGGTGTTTTTTAGTGGGTTTGAATCCCACATAACCTTGAAGTCGCGGATCCTTCAAGGTATCTTACGAGATCCAACTCCACCTGTGGATCTTAAAGATTTTCTCACCTGCCTACCGAAAAAAAACTACTTCGAAAGATTGATTACTTGTACGTTTGAATCAAAACAATGGAATCAATCTTTCTAATATCTCATCTAGTAGGCTCCAGTACTAAACATTTTCCTCTAAGGCATTAGTACGGTTTTTTTTTTAATTGAAGGACGTCAACTAGATTTGTCGCGTCAGTATAGCAGTTTTGACATATTGAAGGGTTTTGTACCTTTGGAGGATCCAGAACACCGAGCGGCTCTCAGGAAGGGAGACATCGGTTTGGAAGGACCTCCGAGCAGTTTGTTGCGTGGTGTTTTCGGCAAGGTTCCGTTGGCGTACATGGCGATCACTTCAGCCAGCGGCATGTTAGCTTCCTCCCTCAGCTTAGCAACTGCAGTTTCCTCGTCTTCTTCGTCATCGGTCTCTCCACAATCTCCACCTAAATGAATAAACGATTTCGTCAAGCTGATACGTAACACGAAAAAATGCAACAAAATATATAAATGCGGTATATTTTCATGTACAATGTTTGGTAAGGGAATGGAACTAGTTGGAGTCACTCGTTGGAAAGCTCTTGATTTATGGGAAAAACCTGCACATCTCAAGCTACCAATTTCCCCTCCTGGCTACATTCCTTAACTACTTTAATTGGATAATTAACAAAATTTTTGTTTGGGAGAACATGAATGCATAACTAAGGAACACTTCTAAGTAATTTTCTTTCAATACAAATCTCGAAAAAAAAGATGAACATCAAAGTTTGACTCACCAGCTCCGTCTTTGGTCTTTTTTCCTTCCTTAGCGATCTTCTGCAACTCAGTCATGACCGCCTCGGTTTTCAGGGTGGCGTCGAAGTCCAGGAAGGAGTCGATCAATGCCTTCTGGTAGTCTCCCGACTTGTAGGCCTCATTCTGCTTGATGACGTTCGGGAGGTGTGAAGAAGCGTACTCCGCCACTTCGTGTCCACCGTGGCCGTCATAGACAGCAAACAGTGAGATATCCCCGTCGAATTCGACGCAGCAGTTATGAGCATCCTGAATGACACAAAAGACACACGAATGTGAAATTTACTCCGTACTTGAGTCGATGTCACAGTCAATTGGGGACTACTGCACCACTTTTTGGTGTTTTTGGCTCCGCAATTCGTTTGAATTGCGACTTTTCCGGATTTTTATGTCGAAAACACGAAGTAATTGGTCTAAATATTGCATTATGAAAGATGCTTTTTTTTAAAAGCTTCTGGTAAACACTCAGCTGGAATTGGTAAAAATGAATGAGCATGTGGGCAAATTGAAAATTCCAAGAGCAATATTACTCCTTTGATGAAAACATATTGTTTCGTAATGCATGCATTCCAGGGGACGTCCCATTCGATAAGCATCAGGTCAATTAATACCAGTTGTTAAGCGAAAAAACTGTTCACTCGATGTAATTTATTAAGTATTACAGGCAAGAAATAATGATCTCCCCCCCTTCACCATTATCCACCATTTCATTTCTAGCGGCATGGGAGCCTCAAATTTGAAGAGCATTTTAAAAACCATGATCTACGATACCCAACATGCGAATTCGAGTTCACCCCCCCCCCCTCCCGCGACAATGGTGCCAGTCTGGCACCAAAGCGGTAATACTTCGTAACGTTGAATTTTCATCTATTTGTTTTGGTAGGCAGTCCGTTGAAGTTCAATTCCGTATTCAAGGTGAAACACAAAAAAAAAAAACTTTAAAAAAACCATGAAATATGCGGTTTATGGTGCCCTGGCACCATTGTGGCACCACTATTAGTTCCATGGTGGGACAAAGAATAATTCATGAAAATCTGGAGGTATAATGAGAATTTTTCCTCAATTTCGAAGCTTAGATACAATTAGTAAGCAGTAAAGGAACCGAAATATTGAAAAATCGGATATTTTGTGAATATTATCCCCCACCCTCCCCCTCCTCTTGCGAATTTTGACTCTGGTGAAATGGTGTGCAATTTGGAACATTTATGAGTCGAACAAAAGAAACAGAATGGTTGGAAATTGAGGCCTGGGCAAATTTTACAGGATTATGCCCGCAAACGCACGTTTTTTTTAGCATTAACCCCCCCCCCCCCCTTAAAAAGGAAAATACGAAATTCCGGCGACGTAGTGCACAACTAGATAGGTTTCCGCGTCGAACAAAAAAAAAAAACACGAAAATCGGTTGAGAAGTGAGGCCTGGGTAGAGTACACAAGATTTTGTCACACACACACACACACACAGACATTCACCTATGGTTTTTTTCCTGTTAAGTGTTGTCCTCCATCACCCCAGATCGATCGCATAAGGACGCCCAAGTCTTACTGTGGGACGTCCTAAAAAAGACCATTGAAACTATCGATTGATGGAAAGAACAATCGATTGTTGCAATCGAAAATTGGGCGCCCCGAAGTTCCACGCTCGTGCTTCATTTGTTTGTTGTGCTGTCCTTTTTTTGCATGTTTTTTTTTCTTCTTTTTGGTTTATTATTTTCAATAATAAGCCTTTGGAATCGAGCAAGAAAAAAAAAAATTTTAACCCCCCCTCAAAATTTGATGTTTTACGTTTCAAGGTACGTAGAATACGAAAATCGAATAAAAAAATTTCCGTCCGTCCGCCGTACGCCGTACGCGGCACTTTTCTTAGCAACACTGGACCGATTTGGTTCAAATTTGGTATATGGGCTCCATTTGGGGTCTAGTTGTGCCGCGAAGCTTTTGGTTGATGTAGGTCACTTCTAAGGGGTGAAAATTAAGGGTTGAAATTTTCAAGAGTGCTCTAGCTCGAAAACTCGAAATAAAGGTATCGTTTTTTCACCAATTTTAAATAGTATTGAATTTTTAAAAATTTTTGAGACCACCCGGAGCTCCGTAGGACAAACCGTTCGGTCCCTACGAGTACTTGAAGGTTTTCCTTCGATAAAACAGAATCATGAGTGTGAATCGCAAAAGAGGTCTAATCTCCATTCAAATTTAATCGGACTAAAATGCGATCGCTGTTCATTTCTTCGATTTGTATACAGTTTTGCCTTCTGCGCAACCAGTAATCAAATTTCCATATGAAGCTTTCTATTTTTCCAATCGAGTGTGAAGCGTCTAGTTCTTTCTAATAAACTTGATTGTGAAGGTGTGAAGCCAGTATGGTGTGGTAGGTAGTACCTAGCTGGTAGGTAAAAGAAAGTTGGTAGGTAAAAAAAATGTTGGTGGGTAAAAACGCTGCAAATCATTGCTCAAAGGCTTCTTCACTCTTCAGATCACTGATCAGCTGAGTGAGCTCCGAAGCCATTTTCAATCCTATTGAATGGAAGTGCTCTTCCAGGCGTCCCCAGCATTCGAGGAGATCTTCTTCATTCCTCAGATCACTGATCAGCTGAGTGAGCTCCAAAGCCATTTTCAATCCTATTGAATGGAAGTGCTCTTCCAGGCGTCTCCAGCATTCGAGGAGATCTTTTTCACTCCTCAGATCACTGATCAGCTGAGTGAGCTCCGAAGCCATTTTCAATCCTATTGAATGGAATTGCTCTTCCAGGCGTCTCCAGCATTCGAGGAGATCTTCTTCACTCCTCAGATCACTGATCAGCTGAGTGAGCTCCAAAGCCATTTTCAATCCTATTGAATGGAAGTGCTCTCCCAGGGGTCTCCAGCATTCGAGGAGATCTTCTTCACTCCTCAGATCACTGATCAGCTGAGTGAGCTCCAAAGCCATTTTCAATCCTATTGAATGGAAGTGCTCTTCCAGGCGTCTTCAGCATTCGAGGAGATCTTCTTCACTCCTCAGATCACTGATCAGCTGAGTGAGCTCCAAAGCCATTTTTACTCCTATTGAATGAAAATGCTCTTCCAGGCGTCTCCAGCATTCGAGGAGATCTTCTTCACTCCTCAGATCACTGATCAGCTGAGTGGGCTCCGAAGCCATTTTCAATATCCTATTGAACGCAGGAAGCTGAAATTTGAGAGGGAAGGTCAAGGGGGAATGCAGATGGTGGTAGGTGCTATTGATGGAGAACCAGTGATCTATACAGAAGGGTGATCTATACAGAAAATAATAAACCTTTGAGCAATGATTTGCAGCGTTTTTTAATACAAAATTAATTTCAACGAGGAATTGAACGTCAAATTCAAAACACAGTGAATGGAGGTTACAGATCATTTCAGAGGCTTCCAGGAGGAAGGTTATCATTCAGTCCTTTCCGTTCATCATCCATGTGAACCTTCTGCCAACTCCAGCTACCCCCTCCACTGGTTTTCTCATCTTTTCCGATTCCGCCCTCTTCCATCCCATGTGAATCTAGCTTTAGAGCATCGCGTCACTTGACGCCATTTTGTAGAAATCAGCGTCCTTAGGAATAATTATGCACAATTTGTATTAATTATTATATTATTAAATATATATAATTATACACAATTTTTTCAACCTACTCTAGCGGGGTTTTCTCCATTTTCCCAGGTAATCACGTCACTTCTAGTCATAAGCAATTTCAGATAACTCACTACACACGTTGTGCTCACCTCGAGTGGGTTGGCAATTCTTTAGGTTCATTGTAATATTTTAAGTAAGTACTTATTAAGTAAGTACATAGTAGGTACTTATTTCATAGGATTCCAAGTAACTAGTGTAGTTAGGGGGGAAAATGCAAAAATGTTTTCCAGCAAAACAAATGTACTTAAACTTTTTGTCTGTGAATTTTTAATCAGCAGGTGGTTTCGGAAACTTTGTTTTGGATGGTTCCGTAATATACCCTGCTATTACAAAAATTATCTCGTAGTTAAACGGCAGGATGGGAAATGCGGGCTGTTCGAACTTAAAAAAGACCCGTCGCAAGGGACCTCATTCTGGGTGTTTTGAAGTCATTAAGTAATCGCTCAGCCAATTTAAAGGTGAAAAAGGGCGTTTAGAATGGTTTCAGTGGCTCCTATTCAGGATAAGTATAAAGGAGGAATCATAATCTCAAAGAAGTGACAACTAGTTTTACACGTAATTTTCATAAATTTGCTCATTGAAACTGACGCTGCACAAATATGACTTTTTATTTCATTATTTTTTAGATTTAACCCATTACTGCCCAGAAATCCATTTTTGACAAAATTTTCGAAATTCTTCTTCAATTCTTCATTTTTATACCTTCTAATGTTAAATATAAGGTTACCTTGTCATCTACCATGATAGAAGGGGCAGGAGCCCCCGTTGCATAAATGCAACGCTGGGCAGTTACCCAATGAAGTTGCTACTATGATGTTTTTTGTTAGTGACCTCATTTATTTCCATATTTCCAGCACGGATAAGAATAAAAAGCTGTATAATAAATTTTATGAAATCAATACAATATCAATTAAGCTTCAAAATTCACAAATAAGGCAAAATAATGTTGAAACAGTGATTATACAAGATCATTGATTGTGGTTAGGACGGAATCAACACAAAGTCCCATGTTTTTCTTCCGGTATTTTCTCGATTCATCGAATGATTCAATCATTTTCTTCCGGTCAATAAATTCATTCGTACCGAACATCGGTTCGATCGATAGACGACATTCTTCCTACACCTTTTGGCTGAGTGTTTTACTTGGTCAGGTAACCTGTGGTTATTTTTCTTCTGAATTCCAACTGGCATGAATGTGTAAGTAAAGTAAACAACCATTTCAAGTTGGATTTTCGATCTTTTGATTCATGATTTCGCACTCTCCCATGCTTTATATTCTTGAATTATAAAAGGTCGAGGAACTTGAATGGGTTTCTTCTCTCGTGCAGAATATCTTTTTACTACTGAGACTGGCTGAATCCTGTAAGCAAGACGAAAGGAACCACAGAATTGTCTTTCTATTAGGAAGCAATTGCACAATAGTTTCAATTGATTGCGGATTCGAAATGCCCTCAACTACTCTTCTTCAGTTCCAGAGGCATAAAAAACAGGAGGGCAATAACAAAAACTTTCTCTCATACAAGGAGGTAGAGAATATGAAATGTGTTGATGAAATATTCCCCTTTTTACCCCTTAGATTTTTTTCTTTCTTTTTTGAATATTCAAAATTTTTATATTCTTGTAGAGTGTTGTGGAGGGAGTAGAATTGGATGACGGGGTAGGATCTTCTGGAGAGGGGGAGATTCCAGATACATCATCCAGATTTTGAAAGACGACTTCAGCTTCAGCAGGTGTTTGTTTCAGTTCAGCTTCAAGTGGTTCCTGTTCAAATTGTCAAGGATTACTCCTTGATCTTCATCACCAGAATCCTCATCTGACATGTCGTTCTCGACTGGGGGAGTAATATACAATGAATTCTCATACATATCATCTTAGTCGGCGAATAAAATAATTATAGCATCTTGAACTGAAATTCCAGGGCCCAAAAGCTGAGAAAAAGCTCTGACAAAATGAAAAATCGAGTCATAGCAGTTGGGTCGGGGCACTGCCCAGCGTTGCATATATGCAACACAATATTTCAGACAACACTGGGAACAATAGGAATGACAAAAAAATTGGACTATAGTACTCATAAGCCCATGCAGGTATCTGAGAGTGGTAAAGAGTCCCATCCATCCCATTTTGAAAAAAGTACATAACATTGTACTTATTTTTCGTCCATTGGGTCAGCAATTCTCGAAATCGAGAAGAGAGAACACTTGTAATAAGTAAATACAATTATTATACATAATGAAAACGTCACTCTGACAGTTGGAATCTAATTGATAGGCTCTCCTCTTCGAGAAACAGACGCTGAACAAAGTTTTTCATTTCTGTGGATGTCCTGGCCAGCCTCCTAAGATGAGCTACTCTGCGTTGCATATATGCAACGCTGGGCAGAAATGGGTTAACACGATTTGTAGGTACGTCCTGATGAGGATAATGAAGAAACTGGCAGTGTGAAAATTCAATCATAATCGTACCATTCAAGCACAACGCTGCCCATACACCGACGAATGCATGACAAAAACCCGAAAGTTTAAAAAAGCATTTTCAAGATGAAATTTCCGTATAGGTAGGTACATTGTACAAAAAATTTGATTTCCAATCTTCAGACGACTATCCAACTCATGGGATATGTAAATTTGCTCTCCAAACCCCAAAATCTGGATATTTCCGCCCTCTTGAAAATCTATCTTCGCGACATCCGAACGTATGTGACAACACACATGTACCTACAGTGATGTGTGGGTATGATCGAAAAGTGAGTAAAACTAAAATTATGCGTAGACACTCAAAAGAGATGAATACCCAATTGCAATGAAAATTTCGTGAGGCACTTTTCGGCGCCGAAAATGCCCGGGACTTGGACAACGCAATCTGAAGTCCTGACCTACGACGACCGAGGTCATATCCTCGGGAATTCGTCTTCAAACCGTTATCACTGATACGAATTGAAATGCAAATACTATCTAGTGAGATGATTATCATGATGATAGTTATATGGTTATCAATATTGCTTATATGGGCGAAGATAATCATGAAAATGCCTCACCTCCTGGGACACACGCCATCCCTGCATGGAGCTGGCGCCGCACTTGAGCAGCTTCCCGTTCAAATCCGAGGACTCCTTGTCTTTCACGGGCTTCGACATATAAACGCCCATCGTGAAGCTGTCTCGAAAATGCTCACTTTGTTAAGAAATTCGATAGAATACAAAAGTCGCACGAATCCGGAGACTGAAAAACTTTTTGACCGCGAATCCGTTTCTTCAACAAAAAGCCTAAACTATGAACATTACAGCCGCCATATTTCGATAGCTTATTCTTCTTCATGTTTCGGTTTGCGACAGGTTGACCTTTCGACTGTTTCAATACTGAAATTGACATTTTCCTGAGGGAAAAGAGCGCAGTGGAATCAATTTTTGAAGCTTCTGCATTTTTTTATAATTCAAGAGAGTAGGAATTTTTGAAGTTTTTTTTTAGGTGGAACATGGATGATGAATGTGAAACAACCATGATACATGGAGAAGTTATAATATATTACTTCTCAGTGTACAAACTGGCACTCATGAAAAAAATGTTGCGCCTTTTTTCAAATCAAACCGCCATTTTAGATTGCCTTTTTGATTTATGTTGAGGTATAAATCCCGGACGTCTGAATATCAGATTGAGGTTGAACATCCTTAAAATATTATGTCGCATTGCAATAATGTTTTATCGTAAATCGCATTCTCCTGCTACCTGAAATTCTTGTTTCGGAAGACCCATCACCTTGCCCTTCCTCCATGAATCTATCAATTAGCAATCTTCGCACCGTCTGTGACGTCAGCAAAAAAGACCACGCCTTCAAAATCGCGTTAATTTTTTGTCTAATTTCTCAAAAAACTTGCATAATAAATACAAATTTAGCTCTTTATCATCATTTGATCAATAAATTTTCTCGTTAATCATCTCCGTGGGTCATAATTTTAAAAAAATTCGTTGTCGGTTTCGCTAGAACATTCCCGAACATTCGAAACTTCAAGCAGTGATCTCAGTCAAGGACACTTCCTACTTGCGTTCGATCTTTGTGGCCCTCCAGTCACTTCGTTCGCTTCTTTTTTCGTTATAATTTGACTTGGATCGTGATTTTCCTATTGATTTCCAACTAATTCGACATAACTGGTAAGTGTTTTATACTCGATGGCTTCTTACGATCAGATTAGGGGACTGAAATTCAGTAATATCTCTCTAGATACCTAGAAAATGTCTTCCGAACCATCAACATGGTACGGAATGTCACCATTTGTGTCTAGCTGAATCCATTGTTCTCTCCGTTAATTTCTCCTCATGAATACGTTCAAAGTGAGCTGTAAGTCGGTTTTTGACAAATTCAATGTACATATGAAGAGCTGAAAATTTGTCGAACGTCCTAATGTGTAAGGAAAATGAGAACATGCATATTTTTCACGGGGTTGCGAATGTTTCGTTGTACCTACTTTTCTCGTCGATCTCTAGAGAGGTCTTTCTCTGTCGTTTTTCCTCCTTTATAAGAGATTCTGAATTGCTGAGAGGTGTAAGCTTACTCCAATTGAACTTAATCCTTGGAAAATGCTGATCTATCTCCGGTATGATCACTGCAAGGCCATGAGCATACCCGACTCCGCCGCGTGTTTTTGCGGTCGGACAAATTTACATGAAATTTGTGTTGGGGGAAGAGAGAGTACTCTGTACTGTACTCTCGACTATCCCGCTTGAAAAATTCAAATCTTGAATATTCGTTGGATATAAATAGACTAGTAGGTACGTAGTTTGTGTTGGCAGAGTATTGATTTGACATAGTCTGCGCAAGAACATAATCCGCAAGTCATTTACCTAGTCGCAGATTATTTGTATCAGTTGTCGTCATACAAAACATGATCTAGGTACCCTATCACTCTCACTGAAGAGGAATCTCGAATTTCTCTAATAAATTATCCTTTGCAAAAAATGATGGTTGATAACGTTCCAGTTTGCTGCTTTGGACCTGAGTTTCGTACTCATTCGTGTTCATTCTGCCTACGGTGTTTATTTCAACCAAGTATATCTGAATGATTAGAATAGTTAATTCAATCAAGTGGGGTTTAGATTATTGGCCTTTCCTTCCGTAACCTGAGTAATTCCGGTAAGAAAAACGTCATCGGGTAGTAGTTAGGCAACGCTCATATCTTGTATCCATAACAGGATTGCATCAACACTTCAATAATGAAGTACCCTTCTTCTTCTTCTTCTTTGTTGGCGTCACAGCCCAGGGTGGGCCTTAGCCTGCTCCACAACCTTCCTCCATTCTTCCCTTCTGGTTGCCAGTAGGTTTGTTCCAGCAAGGCGACCGTGGTCGACCGCAGTCGACCGGCGCATGCGCATTACGACTAACCACTGTTCCAGCACGACAATCTGCCCAACTTTGCGGTTGAACCACTGTTCCAGCAACTCGACCGCGGTCGACCACGGTCGACCCAAACCCGACCGCTTTGAGGAGTGCGGTCGCGAGCGGTCAAGATTGGAAACCTCACACTAAAGAAACCTCTACCTTAACCTTCTCATTTCAAAACGAGCTCCGCAGTGGAAGGACCTCCCAAGGTGTTTTGGTTGAGAGTTTTTAGTCATCAGAGATAGGTACAAATTGGACAGTAGATGCGTTAAGTAATGGATTTTTTCACCCTCCTGTTGAAAGAACTTTTTTCAGAAACGTGTGAAGCTTCAACCCAATGTCCTCAAATTTCTCGCTCTCACAAAGGAAACCTTGAAATCTCTTTACGCCCTCGTGAAGATAAATTTGCATTAAAATTGTGACTTTTCTATAACATCATACCTATACAGGGTGTCTACCATTTGGATGTACCAAACTTCAAGGATCGATTGTACAACTAATTTGCTACAAAAAATGTCTCCTGGCAATTTTTTCTTAACTCACTCAAAATGCCTTTTTTTCACTTCGAAGTTTTTTTTCGCGTTTTCGACTTTACGTCATTAAAATTGCCATAATTCCTGTTATTTACCAAATAAATTCAAATTTAAGGATATCGTTGGGAAGAGCGTTAAATTTCCAAGCTGCCTAGTGTAAAACCAAAATCTTTTGGAAATAAACCATTTCTAAAAGGTCAATTCAAAAAGCAAACTTCAATTTTTTTCGAAATATGACTCTTTTTAAATTGAAGTTTTCACTTTGAACGCCTGTCCATTTCGATGGGTGCTCTTCAGAAAAAATATGCTTAAATTGTCATCTTTCCAACGGTATATCAAGTTTTCTTTTTTAAATTCAAATTGGAAGAGTAAATCAAGTTTGAATGCAAGAAAACGTGTTTTACAAAAAATCGCGGTGTATAGTCACTCTCGATCTCAAGATGACTTGACGAGTTTACTATCATTTCGTTTTTCGTACATAAAATGCCAACGCATTATTTGTAGATATGGTAGTGAGCATGAAGTAAAACCTTTCTATTCAATAAAAACATCAATCAGCTAGAAATTTGATGTTTTTATTGAGTAGAAAGGTGTTATTCTTCTACTTTGGATCTCTTGTGCTTTGGATCTGTACAATATTTTTTGCCATCCTCATCAAAGAAACAGTTTTTTATTGATAATAAACAGAATTTTAGTTGATTACAGCAATGAGAAAAGGTATTTTATTCATTATGCATCCTATGCGAAGATAAGCAGGTTTGGAAACCTGAAGTCACACATACTCAGAAGTAACGCAATTTTCGACCAACTGGCTGTTGAGTGTTCCAGCAGTGGTTGAACCACGGTGATTGTCACACAACCGCGATCTATAAGGCTGTGGTTTTTGGGCTAACCGCGGTCGACCGCGGTTGGCTCTGCTGGAACAAACCTGATGTTCGCCAGTTCCAGTATCCGGCGCGCGCCACATCCTCCTCTACCTCATCAGCCCAACGATTCCGCGGTCGTCCTCTTCCTCGGGTTCCACCAGGGCTTCCTTGTAAAATTTTCCTAACCGGGTCATCTTCATGCGCATCACGTGGCCAGCCCTGCGCAGTCTTCGAGTTTTACGAATTTTACGACTTCAACATCCATGAACAGTTCGTATAACTCCTCGTTCTTTCTCCGCCTCCAGACCCCCCTCTCACAGACAGCCCCAAATATCCTTCGCAGGATTTTCCTTTCGAACGTTCTGAGCATCTCCTCTCCTTGCTTGCCCATAGCCCAAGTCTCAGATCCGTAGGTCAATACTGGGCGGATCAGGGTTCAATACAGCTCACACTTCACTCGATGGTTCAGCAGGCGGGATTTGAGCTGTTTCACAAGCCCCCAGTAACAGCGATTTGCCGCAGCCAGCCTGCACTTTATTTCAGGGATAGGGTCTCCATTAGAACTAATGAGGGAATATCTCTCATATATTTCTTGTATCCATAACAGGATTGCATCAACACTTCAATAATGAAGTACCCTTTAGCGAAATCGGACAAATCGAAGCCAGCGTGGAGGCATCAGATGCCAATGAAGAATTTAAGGGAATTTATAGGGCACTTGGTTGGCATCTACTCTAGTAGTAGGTTCGTTTAGGTGATTTCTGTTGTTATGTCTGCGCGTCGTTGAGTGAAGGAGATGACCTTCTCGATGCGGCGTTTGTGTTTTCTTCATCCCCTACTCAACAAAAAGAGAATGGTCCCTAACACTCTCAACGCGTGTCAATAATCAGTAGGATTGTCCCCGGCCTAGACGAAAAACCTTCCTGTTGACTCTCTCCTATTCACCGTCCTCCATGTGTGGTTTTTGCATGTTTTCGTTGGTTTTCCCATGTTATGTTGGACAGACTGAAGGGTTAATCTCTCACGCAATCTTGAAACTGTTTTACCGCTGAATTACTGATTTATGAACGTTTGAAAGGCTCCTTCAAACTTCGCCACGTCCACCATGTGTGGATGGCAGGCTGAGAGAAGGACTGCAGCATCCACCACCGGTGGACACCCGCTTTGAGAGTGCCAAGCTAGTGACTTGCACTGTCGCATCGGCGGCTGATTATCCTGACCGGCATGCAGAGTGCATGGAACATGGGCTAGCCCGGCAACCTCGGGGTTTTAATCAGAAGGAGGCGGGATATTTACCTAGTGAGCCTAGTACTTCGAGGAGATCCTTATTCGAGAGGGTAGAGAGCGAAATGAATAAGTCGCTTGACAGAACTACATTGGCATGAGGGAGCATCCCTGTGTGGGCTTATATACTCTTATAGTTTCCTCGGGGGAGAGAGAGGTGGAAGGGTGACGTCATGTTGACGTGTTTCCCCGTACCTCGTCTCCCCTAGTGGTTGATGACTCACTCAGGGATCCTCCTGTTCGCTTCTTTATTTAAGAACTAACTGCTAGTTGTTATGTGGGTCATAACACCGGTTGAATCAGACCCTATGAGGGTTATTTATACTAGTAGTGAGGATTTCACGAGCAGAGGTCTAGTTATTTAGTTTACTTCGAATTCCCTTGTGGATTGGATCAGAGAAGTAGAGTAGCAATCAATTTCAATCAAGTGACAAAAAAAAGAAACATTATTAGGTAAACCTTCAAGAAAGATAAGGAATTTATTTGTCATATTGACTAGAATATTACTTAGTTGAGATATTGGGCCTCCAAAAATCTAGTTTATGAGTTTACACTCGTATTTACTCGCCTGATGTGTTGGTGACCCAATAGGTAGTTCTGGAAGTTTCTCGCGGCACCACTAGATTGGGCGAGTACATACGAGTTTGAAACGGAGTGTTTACTCATAAACGACTATTTAGGAGTAGGCTCTTGTTGTTTCATGGGGTATTTCAGTCAATTTAAAAAAAAAATTTTTCTTCAAAAGAGTATGGCTTAGGAATAACGGTAATCGGATCTTTTCGTCGAGAAAATGTTTTTAAAAAATCAGAGAAGCTAAGGAAAGTTGAAGATTTGAATGGTGTGACGTAGCTAGCCAAAACTATCTTTGAAAAAAGTATCCATGCACAGAGAAGAGATTGGAATGTTCTCACTGGTCGCAGGTTCAAATTGAGGCTCCAGAACGTTGATCTTCCTCTTCTTTTCCGTCATATTTAAAACAAAAGAAAGAAAAGAAATCATGGGCGATACACTAGCTGAAAATATGATAAGTCGAAACCACAAACGAAGCGAACAGAAAACATCCGATCACAGACGGCAGATGTAGGTAACGCTAACGATTGAACCATAAAGTAACGCTATTCGATGAGAATCTCTTGGATACTACAAAATACTACTCACACACGCGCGGGGCGTAGTGTGTGTGCATTTATGGCGGCCCGCCTTTTTTTCAAACGTGTGATCTCTTTAATTAATTTTTCTACCACATGTTATAGTATCATTGGGCTAAAATTTGGAGTATATAGGTTTTCTAGGGTGCTGAATCCAAATTTGAGGTCAAAAACCTGAATTTCCGACCCTTCGAAATACCCCATTCTCAGTTGTTTTTTTTCACTGGCAGGAGAGTAAATTGCAGTCTAGCAGGTTTCTTCATATACCTACCACTTCTTCAAGCCGTGGAATAGTCTTTGTCAACCCTCCTCTCCCACTTAATAAATAAAAACCCCTGCCAGAGAGTATACTCAAAAGAATTGAATGAATCATAACAGGGTATAATAGGGTTTGACAAGTTTTGTAGGGTTTAGAGGATGACCGATTTACATAGGGCTTTTCTTGTTAGGTAAATGAAGGAGTGAACGAATGGGGATGGAAATGGGTAATCGACGAATAAAGGGAATCTGCAAATTTGTTACCTCGTAAGTTCTTGTAGATTGGTACCTGGGGCCCCAGTGCGGCGTTAAAATTCATCAGCAGCCAGCAGGAGTCCAGATGGCGAACAGCAACGTTAGAGAGTAGGAAGGTAGAGGTGGTTGTTCATATGAAATCCGAGGTCGGCAACGATACTCGCGGATTGAGCGATATGTTTTACAAGAAACTTGATTTGATATTTGAGATTGAAATGATATTTTGAATCGAAATTGAAAAGAAATCTTAAAGGCACCGTGAACAATGGCGGGTATAAAAAAACGAGGTGAAGCAGAAAAATTCTACGAGAGAAGAGAGATAAGGTGAGGGAGAACTAGGCACTGCCATCATAATCAGGACAGTGTTGCCCCAACAAACTCCCCCCGGTGAAACAGCCATGTTTCGCAACGAAAACGAAATCGGACTTCTCAGATTTATATAGATTGGGTTACCTCTCCCAAAAAAAAAGAAGAAAGGATAAAATCAAAGAAAGGAAAACTCACTTCTAAGTTGAGAATGAATAAGAAGAAATTATAGGCTTGGCAGTGGGATCATTTTGTGCACTGGACGCACGTATGACCCATCAGCAAGCTGAACACGCGCTACACGGACAGCTCCATCCTGGCCATGGTAAACTTCCGTGACCCTTCCAATGGGCCATTGTAGCGGTGAAGAATTCTCATCCTTGAGAAATACAACAGAGTCAACAGTGATATTTCGCTGCTCCTCTCTCCATTTGTTGCGGGGAATCAAAGTGGGAATATACTCAGCTGCCCATCTTCTCCAGATGCCTTGAAGAAGCGTTGAGATGAGACGATGTCTTTTATTGTAATCTATTGGTTGTGAGGTGAAATCTTCTTCAGGAGCTGCTAGGAGTGGAGCTCCTATAATGAAATGACCAGGTGTCAAGTAGTCAACATCCCGATGGTCAGTGGTTATGGTTCCTAATGGTCGACTGTTAAGTATGGCTTCGACGCGGATGATCAAAGTTTCCAACTCTTCATAAGTCAGCGAATGTCCAGCAGCAGATTTGAGCAGATGGTGTTTAGCTTGCTTGACACAAGCCTCGGCTAAGCCATTGAAATGTGGAGCCTTAGGTGGGTGGAAATACCATTTGATCTCTCTACCCAAGAGATAATCGGAGATGGAGGTCTGATTTTCTTGAAGCCAGGCGTAGACCTCCTCCAGATGTCGAGCAGCTCCCTGAAAGTTGGTGCCCCTATCGCTGTAGATCTTGCTGCAGATACCACGTCGACCAATGAAGCGGTCCAGAGCTCGAAGAAATGCAGACGTGCTAAGTTCGGGAACCAGCTCCAGATGGACTGCCTTCACTTCTTGACACACAAAAACAGCCAAGTATGTCTTCAACTTAGTAGCGTTGCGCCGTCTACTGAGTGTCACAAAGAAAGGGCCTGCAAAATCAATTGACACGGATGAGAATGGTCTTAAGCTGCGAAGGCGTTCATGTGGGAGTTCTGACATCTGAGGCTCAATAGGTTTGGCTTTTGGCAAATAGCATTTTAGACATTTGTATATTCGGATTCGTATGAGGCGGCGAATGGAAGGAATCCAGTACCTTCGTGTGATCAAAGAAGTCATGAGACGAGGACCTCCATGTAGCGTGTACTTGTGGAAATGGTCACAAATCAAAGCAGCTAAGTGAGATTTGTGAGGTATGATGACCGGGTGTTTCAAACTGAAGGGCAAAGATGCTCGATCAATCCTACCACCAACTCTCATGAGGCCTTCCGAATCGAAGAAGGGGTTCAATGGTCGGATTTCAAGCGAAACAGGCGAATTTCCCTTTTGAATTGCTAAAATATCCTTAGCGTAATGATGCCTCTGGGTGATAAATATAACAGAATTTGTAGCTTGCTTTAGATTAGAAGAAGAAAGAGGTCCCAATTCCCATTCTTCTTTGTGCCTGAAACGGTTTTTGACGTATCGGTGAATAAATGCGAACACTCGACACAATTTCGAAAATGAAGAGATCCTTTCAATATTAGAAACAAAAAAGGAAAGGTCGATTGTTGTCAGCAAGACGGAGGTATTCTTCTTAATCTCGGTTAGATACTCAACAGATTCACAGATGGAAACGGCGTTCAGATGTTGAAGTGATCGACGAATGAAAGCAGGACCGTTCCACCACATATCCGATTTTATAAGATCACTAGCGATTAGGCCACGTGATGCTGGATCTGCAGAATTTTGTTCAGTGCTGACGTGATGCCACTGATCAGGGGATGTGTTTTCTAAAATGGACACGACCCTATTTGAGACAAAAGTCTTTAAAAGATGAGGTGGCGTTTTGATCCATGACAAAACTATTGTGGAATCACAAAACAAGTAAATTGTATAATGTTCTATGCGCATCAAAGTAGAATTTACAGAATGCAACAGATTAGAAAGTAAGAGAGCTCCAGACAATTCCAATCTGGGGATGCTGAGGGGTTTCAAGGGAGCCACCTTAGATTTGGCCTTGAGTAAATGAGACGATACGATACCATCCTTGGTGGTGGTGATGTAGATGACAGCAGCGTATCCCCGAGAGGATCCATCGCAGAATCCGACAATGTTTGTAGAAGTAGATTCTTGAGAGGGGATATAGCGTGCAATCCGAAGTTCTTGAAGTGCTGGAAGATCTTTGGTGAAGAGTTCCCAAGATTCTATCAAGTCACCTGGAAGAATGTCATCCCACTTTAAGCCACGCTGCCAAATAGTTTGCATTAAGCACTTGGCATAAAATGTGACAGGAGTTAACCACCCCAAAGGGTCAAATATTTTCGAGATCTCTGATAAAATTCCCCTTTTTGTGATACGAATAGGATTCAGCTGTACTGAGTATGAGAAGGAATCAGTCTGTGGACTATAAATGATGCCCAGAACCTTCAAGGAAAAATCATCAGGAGCACGAAAATTCAATGGTTGATTCTGATGTTCAATTGGAATATCAGAAAGTATTGGAGGGTGATTACTAGACCATTTTCGAAGTTCGAAGCCTCCTAGCGAGAGGAGTTCAATTAGCTCATTTTTAAGAGCAATTGCAGTGACGTCATCGTAAGCGCCTGTCACAAAATCGTCCACAAAGAGGTGATGCTTTATAGAGTTAGAAGCAAGAGGATACTTACTCCCTTCGTCCTCAACCAGCTGAAGAAGCGTACGCTGAGCCAAGAATGCTGATGGCTTCAGGCCGTAAGTCACTGTTGCCAATGCATACTCTTGAACCTCTGAAAATCGGGATTCACGATAGAAAATGTGTTGGAAAAGTCTATCATCCTCATGAACAAGAATCTGGCGGTACATCATTTTTACATCAGCGCAGAGAACTATGGGGAAAATACGAAAATCACACAAAATATCAGTAATGTCATGCTGGAGTTTTGGACCAGACATCATGATACAATTTAAGGATGGTTTGTCTGCGTCTGGGCGAAAGGATCCATCAAAAACTGTACGAAGTTTGGTGGTAGAGCTGTCCTGTTTGAGGACAACATGATGGGGAATAACGTAGTCTGCAACAATCGAAGAGGGAGACATATGCTGAAGAGAAATATACTCGTTCATGAAAGATGTGTACTGCTCCTTCAATAAAGGTTGTCTAAGTAATCGTGCTTCAAGGGCAGAAAATCGCTTGAGCGCTAAGTTGCGACAATTAGGCAAGGAGGTAGGCTTGTCCTTGAAGGGAAGTTTGACAATATACCTACCTGAAGGTAAGCGAGCGTGAGTTGACCTGAAGAGAGCTTCGCAAGCATCATCTTCAGGATTGTTAGGAGTAGGGGTCGAAATTTCCTCTACTTCCCAAAAGCGTTTGAGAGATGTATCGAGAGATTCGCAGCAAGATGTGGTCAGCATAGTAGTTGTAAAGGAAGCAGTTGTAGAGCTAATTACAGGTGCCTTTCCCACCAACAACCATCCAAAGCATGTTGAAAGCGCGGCAGGTTCTCCTGGGATGAAATTGTGAGTGTTATTGACGATGAGACTAAACAATTCAGCACCTAGTAAGAATTCTACTTCACCAGGTTGGTCAAAGCTTGGATCAGCTAGCTTCAAACCCGAAAATACTTGACGCAGTAAAGGGTCTAACTGAAATTGTGGTTGAGTATCCGCAATGTGAGAAATTATGAAAGCGTCAGTATTGAAAACGGGATCGCTTGTGTCACTAGGCTGTAGAGTGCAGTTGACAAACCCATCACTATTGCGAGTAACTCCTCCTACTGCTCGGACACAGTGTGAGCTTTTCCGCACCTTCAAACCAAGTCGTTTGGCGCAAGCAGATGTAATTATATTAATTTGTGATCCTTGATCTACGAGGATCCGTACAGGTTGAGGAACTCCATTACGGTCAGTAATGCGAGCGATAGCAGTACTCAGAAGAATAGTATGGCCTGTAGTCCTACTGTTGGCCTGGTAGGTACCACATGATTGAGAGATTGTGGGTACTGAAATGGCAGCAGTCAATGATGCAGAATTTTCGCTATCATTAGGTAAATGGTTAGAACCAGACTTTTCTTCAGACTTGTAATCATAATGTAAGGTTGAGTGATGTTTAGCGTTGCACTCCCTGCAGCGGAAATTGGAGTTGCAACTTTTAAGGGCGTGTTTTCCTAGGCAATTACGACAGCGGTTATGTTGCTTGACCATCAATTGGCGTTTTGAAACTGATAAACTCAAATATTTCTTGCAAGTATGCAATCTGTGATCCTGAATGTCAGAACACGCAGGGCACGTTTTAGACTGCTCAGATGAAGAAGTAAGTTCGGTAGAAACATGGAAAGAAGATGGTTTCTTACCTTGATTTGACAAATTTGTCTTTGATGCACCAATCTTAAAATTTGATTTTTGATTTGGTACGTTGAGAGATTGAATTTTACACTGAAGCTCAACAAACTCCATTAAATCAGCAAAACTGGGAATCTCCTTTTCAGAATAATGATTTTCGAAGGCAGTACGCGTGGCGGGATCAAGATTCCTGGAAGCAATGTGTAGTAGTAGAACATCTTCAATTTTGGAAATGTCCAATGCACCAATTGCAGCAACATTAGTTCGAAAAACTTGAAGAAATTTAGAGAGGGCAGAGTGAGTAGGCTCAGCGAACGGGCGAAATGAAAGTAACGCTTCTATGTGATGACCAGCAAGGAGTCGTACATTTTGGTAAGTGCCCACCAAAGTATCCCAAGCAATGAAATAATTTTCATCCGAAATACGTAATGATTTTGTCAATTCTAAAGCATCAGAATGTTTGCCATTCTCAGGTGTAAGACAACCCAAAAGATAATGAAATTTTTCAGAGGGTGACAGCTCCGAATTGTCGTGGATTAATGACTTGAACAAACTATAGAAGGATGACCAAGTTTGCAGATCACCATAGAACGGCGGTAATTTTATGTCTGGTAATTTTACCTTAGCCTTAACTGAGCGAAAGGATAGATCAGCTGAACGAAAATTAGGATCTACAGACTTACTTGGAGTTCGATTTGTTTCAATTTTGTTCAAAATTGCTTGACAGTAGAAAAACATTTCTTCGAATTCAGACATTTCTTGAAGTGTACTTAGTCGATCTGTCTCGTCTAACTTAGCATTCAACTCTTCTATTGAGGTTTGAATGGATTCAAAAGAATTAAACAGCAAGTCGGAGCGCGACATACGAGCTACAAAACTGTCGATCTCGTTTTGTGATACAGCAGTTCCAATTCCTGATTCTATATCGTCACTAGAAGACACCAAGACAGCACATTTCTTTGCAGCTTCGTAGCTAACCCTCATAGAATTGGTGTACCTACGCCTCTGAGCGGAGAGAGAAAACTTTCTTTCTTCGTTAGTCATTATCATTCAAAGAAGTGGTAAATAAGAGGCAGAGGTAACTTTACTACGAAATACTGAGAAGCCGACAACGAAAACGATACAAAAATGAAACGGATCGCACGGGCGGGAGAGAACTTCAAAACAAGCGTAGATAAGAATGATAAGATGAGATGAGATCGCTTTGTTTTGTTTTGGTTTGAAGAAGGTTCGAGCAAGGGAGAACTCTGGACTCGAAAGTTAAGAATCGGGAACAAGGTTATGCCAATGGAGAATAATGCAATTTTTTTTCAAGAACAATGAAGCGAATTTTCGTTCGATTTTATACGTTTTTTATTTCGAAAATTTACCTAGAATTGTGGATCGAAGGACCATGACAAGTTTTGTAGGGTTTAGAGGATGACCGATTTACATAGGGCTTTTCTTGTTAGGTAAATGAAGGAGTGAACGAATGGGGATGGAAATGGGTAATCGACGAATAAAGGGAATCTGCAAATTTGTTACCTCGTAAGTTCTTGTAGATTGGTACCTGGGGCCCCAGTGCGGCGTTAAAATTCATCAGCAGCCAGCAGGAGTCCAGATGGCGAACAGCAACGTTAGAGAGTAGGAAGGTAGAGGTGGTTGTTCATATGAAATCCGAGGTCGGCAACGATACTCGCGGATTGAGCGATATGTTTTACAAGAAACTTGATTTGATATTTGAGATTGAAATGATATTTTGAATCGAAATTGAAAAGAAATCTTAAAGGCACCGTGAACAATGGCGGGTATAAAAAAACGAGGTGAAGCAGAAAAATTCTACGAGAGAAGAGAGATAAGGTGAGGGAGAACTAGGCACTGCCATCATAATCAGGACAGTGTTGCCCCAACAGGGTTTATTTAGATTTATTTGACTTTAATTGTCTAGCAGAGGAATTTTTTTTGTAAGTACTCTGTCTAGTATAGTGGTAGTGCCTGATCTGTGATATTTTTTGTCTTCGTGTTTTTTTTTGTTATATTTAAGAATTAATTATTAGTGGTGTGAATGTATTTATTGAATGAATGAGTGTATGGGTGGGTTTTCCTCTCCTGTTGGTCGGTGTCGCCCTATCGGTCCTGGGGGCGGCTCCATTGTTCTCTTTTCCCTGTTGGGAATGGGATCCGTGGGGATGTCCTGCGTTGGGGGCGGCTGGTTACTTGCGTGGCAGCTGTTTCTCTCGTGGGTGTCTTATGCGGGGAGCCGTCATGGTGGGTGGGGCCTGGGGCCGGTCGGGTGGCGCCGGCTGGCGGGTGGGGGGGCTATTGCCTGCGCTCCCTTCACCCACTTGTGATCGGCACTGCCCTAATCGAACTTAAAATTTTGTAATTGCATTGACATTTGTATTGCCTATTTTTAGGATGTGCAAAATAAAACTTTTGAATTAAATTGAATATAAGGAACAAATATAAACCGCTTTGTAATTATTTGCAGTTGCTTTGATTTTGCCAAACTTTGCCGCTATTATTATTCCAACTATTTTCTTTTCTTTTGTAGTTACTAAATTGAAAAAATGGTGAAGGAAACCAATTACTACGACATCCTGGGTGTGAAGCCTAACTGCACGAATGACGAACTAAAGAAAGCGTATAGGAAGTTGGCTCTGAAATACCATCCTGACAAGAACCCCAATGAAGGCGATAAGGTGAGTTACATAATACAATATTGACAATGGTGTTTAGTTAGCGTCACTTCCAGAGTATCCACCTTATTTTGTGATGACTCGAAATCCACCAAAAAAAGTTAGCATCTGCGTCTGCTGGCCCCATCTGTCTCGAGTCGTTGCGCCTGACACGACGAAAACTTTCTATTATAAAATGAGAGAGAGAAAAAACACTTTATTGAACATTGTAGAGGGAATGAAGGTGGACAAGGACTCCAGTAGTTCTCGAAACGTAATGGATTTGCCGAAAGTTCAAAATGAGTTGCAAAAGTTCAAATTCTATTATAAAATTGATATGACGAAAGTTCTCACTGCATCTTCGAAAAACTGCTGTTGTTGGATGGGGGGACTCGTTTTTGAAAGGCTGACTTTTGAGTAGATCATGAAAGTTCGACACTCCTTTCTTTCACCACTAGTGTATTACAATAAACGCCAAATTGAAGGTTTTTGAGTCTATTGAAGTAGTTTTATCCTAGTTTAATCCGTAGTTTTATCCTAGGAAAACTCACATTGAGGTTTGAAGGTTTTTGAGTCGATTGAAGAAGTTTTATCCATAGTTTTATCCTAGGAAAACTCTCATTGAGGTTTTAGGTTATACTACTTATGCCCACTTTCACCAAACATTCAAAACGAGTTTAAACCAAGAGTGCCAAGAGATAATCGACGTTTAGCAATAAACGTCTTTCACCAGAGCGATTTACGAGTTTGAACTCCATCTCGAGGGGTTTGAGTTTAAACGATCGAAAGTCGGCCGACTAAACTCGGTATGCTCGTTTTACTACAAATTCAATATGGCTGCGCAGTGAACATTTTTTATTGTTGTGAGATTTTGTGTATGTTCTTGGAAGTGTTTTGTGGTGGAAATGGATATGTCATTACAAATAATGTATGACTCGTCTGACGACGACGTCCCCAGGAGACGTCCGAGGAGAATCCTTCAACGTGTTCCACACTACCAAGCCCACGGTCATCAAAGTCCTAAATTTGATTGATACTCAGCTAGAGTTTCCAACAAAATACCTTGTAAACTCAGGTCGAACAGAAGAAAGGTCGTCCTTAACTTACCTACCTTTATTAATACAAATTATTAACTAATGAAAAATCAGAAGTAGGTGATTGGCAATAAAGAATTCGAGATGACTCGCGTCGAACTCGTATCACTGAACATCACTGATAAAGGCGAGAATCTACTGATAGCAAGTGCGGGAGTGGTTGTTGTTCAACGCTTCTATTGCCCCAAACGCGTCATTATGTCCAACTTTCGTTCATTTCACTTGACATTTCAAGGTTAGCTAAGCTCGATTATCTCAATCGCCGTTTAACTTTGATTCGGGTTGGTGAAAGACGCTCGCCATCTTGCCGGGTTTATTCCTTCAGATTAACAATCAAGGCGTTTAGTTAAACGCGATTTGAACAAGTTTTGGTGAAAGTGGGCCTAAGGCGTGAAGGCCTTAATGTGAAGTTGAGATTTATTCCAACTTCTGCAACTGTGCTAATCAGCATGGAACCTGTACTAATCAGTTCCATTTCGTTTTGTTTTCTTCTTCTTTGTCATCTCCAGTTTCCTAAACTGAATTGATAAGGGCTTGTACACTCACCAAAAGGGATCTGTAGTTTGAACGGTGGTTCAAAATTAAGCTAAGCTTAGCTGTGTCCCTGATTAAACTTTGAGTTGTACCCCCGGCCCTAAGGGGTGTGTGTCAGTCCAGCTATTTCCCTGGGATGGTTCCAACAGTTACAGTGACAAAATACGAACCACGAAGGACTATCAATATACATCATCTATTAGGACCAAAGTGAGCACATTGGTAAGCTTACGTTACGTAGTCTAAGCAAACTCAAAGCTGACTTTTGCGTTTTTTCTAGTTCAAACTCATCTCCCAAGCCTACGAAGTGTTGTCGACCCCCGAGAAGCGGCAGGTCTACGATGAGGGTGGCGAGCAGGCGTTGAAGGAGGGAGGTGTCGGCCATTCAGGCTTCACTTCGCCGATGGATCTCTTCGATATGTTCTTCACTGGAGCTGGAGGGTTCAGAGGTGGTCGCGGACGCAGGGAACGCAGAGGCAAAAACCTCGTCCATCCTCTTGCCGTCACGCTTGAAGAACTCTACAACGGCTCTGTCAGGAAACTCCAAGTTGAGAAGAACGTCATTTGCGATAAATGCGAAGGTAAGCCTATTCAGGGCGTTTTTTAAATAATGGATCATTGCAAATCATCGGGTGTACTAAACTCTTCAAAAATGTTGTCGAGTGCTGTAATTAGGCTTAGGTTTGATCGAACAATTCTGACACTTGAAGCTTGACCCGGGCCAACGGAACTCTATTTATCAGGGTGTCCAGCGACCTGGTAAACAGTGAATACTCAGGAAATTTTACTCTCCTGGGAAACTCGTGGAATTTCATTTTTTCCCGAAAAACTCTGGGAAAAGCCCTAGCGCCAAACCTTTCAATGGGAAGTTCCTGCAGTCTGAGGGGGAAAAGTTTTAGTACTAAAAAATACTCACTTGAAAGTTTGACTTAGTAGGTGTTTAGTATCCATGTTGAGTATCCACGATGTACGTTATGTTTTGATCAAATGAGATAGTTAGTCTTGTTCTTTGTACCGTCATGGTCTAAAGTCGTTGTCGTCGTTCTGTTGAATATACTGCGTTTTATCTGCTTATTAGCGTCGCTTATTTTTGTCTAAATAGTACCACGAAACAGTAGGTACTAATTTTATCCTGTGGAACTAGCCACAATAGATTGGATGTGTCCTCCTACGCAGAATGTAGGCTGTTTCCAAAACGCGGGGAAGCGCCCAATATGAGGGTTTCATGCAAATCCACCCAAGTGATTGTTTTTATTTGGTGAATTTTTTTAATATACCTACGAACATTATTTCGTTGTTTTCCTTGCTATTTTAATGTTTCACGGTTCAAGTTATCATACAGGATAGCCAATCACAAAAAATAATTGGTAAACGAAAGTTTTTTTTTCAAATATAGATGTACCAAATTTTGGAAATTTGGTCACCTACGAGTATATATAAATATAGATTTCTATAAAAACTGAACTTTTGTTGATACTTTTGTTTTCAAAATGTATAATGCAACAGAAAATGCTTAATTTTCGTTGAAATTTGCTGGAAGTGTTAACAAGGGCGCTCACCTGCAGCTAATATATTGAATTTGAATTTCTCAACCATCTGATTTTGGTTAACAATCGAAGGTGGAAAAAAGCCTTTGAAGTGGTCGTTTCCCTCGAGTAAACCAACAAGTTTCGATGATTTCAACGTTCATTCTCGACTTTTTCGAACAATCGAAGTTGGAAAAAAGCCTTGGAAGTGGTCGTTTCTCTCGAGTAAACCAACAAGTTTCGATGATTTTGACGTTCATTCTCGACTTTTTCGAATAATCGAAGGTGAAAACAAGCTTTTGAAGTGGTCGTTTCTCTCGAGTAAACCATCAAGTTTCGATGATTTCGACGTTCATTCTCGACTTTTTCGAACAATCGAAGGTGGAAAAAAGCCTTTGAAGTGGTCGTTTCTCTCGAGTAAACCAACAAGTTTCGATAATTTCGAAGTTCATTCTCGACATTTTCAAAAAATGGAAGGTGAAAACAAGCCTTTGAAGTGGTCATTTCTCTCGAGTAAAAATTTTTGAAAGTGTGCTCGTCTAACCCATTTCCGGCCACTGATGCGTTTTCGCATCGACTTATTTTAATATTGAAAATAGTGGAAAATCTTCGTAGAAGAATTTTTTCTCGTTCATGCTGTTTCTAAACTCGTCGAAAAAAATTCTTCGGCGTTCGGGAGCTCGATGCGATTTTGGATTTTTTTTTGAAAAGTGGGTATTTTGGCAGAAAGCATGATGGTGGCTCAAATTCGATCCTGGGCGTTCTGGGTCACGAGTCGAAACGGATTCCGGTCCATAAAATAGATTTTTACATTTTACCAACAACAATGAATTGCATAAATCACATCGATTTGGAAGACTGAGGGCTCTTGAATCCCATTGAAATGTAAAATTCATAACATTTGGAGTATTTTCGCTCTCAATCGGTGAGCAAATTATGCCTTATTTTGGCCTCCATCCTGTAAAACAGTTCATCCTCCTCCTCGCACTACTCTGTTATTTCTACCCTTGGCTTGAAATGGGTTAATTCCCTGTAAAGAAAGAGGGTCACCGCTTAAAGATTTTTTTTTCTAACTCTTCAAATAACGATGATAGAAATACGTATCCGCTATTTCAGAAACACTCTGCAATAATCTCCTTAACTCAATGAGTCATTTAACGAAACACATTGGAAAAGTGAGTCTCGATTGGAGGCAGCTATTTCTAAACCTTCCTGCAGATAGTCTTGCTGATGGAATTCTTTATCTCCTGAATTCTCCTTCCTTAACCTTCGATTATTTGACAATGAACTTTGTACTTTTTACAGGCAGGGGCGGGAAAAAGGGCGCTACCCAATCGTGTAACACTTGCAGTGGCACCGGTCTTGTCATCGAGGTCCAACAATTCCAGCCTGGTGTCATCCACCAGTTACAACGTGTCTGCACTGATTGTGGCGGCGAAGGAGAGAAAATCAACGCCAAGGACAGATGTCCAAACTGCAAAGGGAAAAAAGTGAGTCGAAAGAAAATTGCAGCGAAAAACATCATTCAATCAAGGCCCGGTTCAAAAAAAAATTTAACCCCAAAGTTAACGTTGACCACATGGTCACATAACCCTGGTACTGAAAATTGCGTTCAAAAAACTTATAATCGATCATTTTTCGAGACAATCGAAAAGTTTACCTGGGTAACGTGACCCTAAAACAAACTGGGGTTGGATGAAGTTGTTCGTGGTTATGAAAAAAAAAAAAAAAAAAAAATGGCGAATCGTGAACAGCTTGTTCTTTCAATTTCCTCCTCGATTTTATAAGTTAAAAAAAAGTTTTGTAAGTCTTTGAAAAAAGTATCCATGCACAGAGAAGAGATGAAACCCTTGGAGGATCTCTTGGATACTACAAAATACTTCTCTCACACGCGCTTGGCTTAGTGTGTGTGCATTTATGGCGGCCCGCCTTTTTTTCAAACGTGTGATCTTAATTAATTTTTCTACCACATGTTATAGTATCATTGGGCTTAAAGTTGGAGTATGTAGGTTTTCAAGGGTGCTGAATCGAAATTTGAGGTCAAAAACCTGAATTTCCGACCCACTGAAATGCCCCATTAGGGAAACTGGGTATGTAGGTAAACTAGAAAAAAATCACCGATTTTCAAACTAGTTTTATTCATTTTGAACTAGGAACGAACACAGACAGTGCGATCAAATATTAGAATGCAAATAATAAGAATGTGAAATCGTATTTGTAATCAAGGAAAACACGGAAAACAACACGGTATATTTTCAAACACGGAATAACGACTACTCATAATATTCCCGAGAAAAAACCATTGACTACACTCCAGGACTTCACACGTGACTTTTCATTCCCGTTAATAAAGCATAATAAAAATAATCACGTTGTTTTTCGACATTCGAGTTACATTTCAACAAACCAAATCGCGAAATTGAGAATCACTCTTTGTGAGATGAAGATAAATTGAGCGACAGTGTTGCTGAAGCTGAGTAGGTACACTTTTTTGGGAAGAATTGGCGACAGTGTAGCCAAAAAGTTGTCATTTTTAGGTGTAAAATGAAGTGGAACAACATGGAACTGTCAGATTTTGAAGTATCCATGAGCAAAACGAACTTCAGAGCGTATCCATGGCAACCATGAAGTTCATCGAGGTTAAATGAATAATCGATTATATCGAGGTAACCCAACCCCGAAATTGTTTTTTGAACGTTCATCTTTTTAACCCCATGGTTGAACCAAACTCGATTTTCCCAATAGGGTTTCGTAACTATCAAGGTTACAGATTTTTTTTGAACCGGCAATAAGTGGCATGAAACAAATTAGGGTTTGATTCCAGGAGATAGTAAGGACTATCACAAGACCAAAACATTTCTCTATAATCTATCTCCTCTTTTTCTAGATTGTCCACGAAAAGAAAATCATTGAAGTTGACGTCATGAAAGGCATGATTGACAATCAGAGGATCGTCTTCTCTGGCGAAGGCAACCAAGAGCCTGGATTGGAAGCCGGAGACATGATTGTCGTCCTCGAAGAGAAAGAGCATCCAGTATTCACGTAAGTGTTCTTGTTGTTGATTTTGTCCCATGGATGCTATTCTGCCTGATCCTGTATTGATGTTTCATCGGCAAGTGAACACAAATGGGTCAGTCATTATGCAAAAGTAGGGAATGTTCAGACAAAAAAAAATTTCAAGATTTCTTTTTTCCCTGTAATTTAGATTTGGATAGACCTGAATTTTTCGTTTTTTTCCTTCATCGAAAGCCTGTTTTTCATCTCTGAGAGATCACGTAAGCAACAGTTTCGTTTGCATTTCCAGAGGTAGCGCTACCTCAGAGGGGCACAGCTCCTCCTATAAAGTCAGATTGGTTAGAAAAAACCCGTTACGTTGCAATCCCTTTCCCCCCATGAACAGATTGCCGCTACATTTAAAATTTCCATCTTCCTTAAATTAACTAAATTTTTTGGATGTTTTTTCGAGCAGCACACTGGTTTTCTTCCATATCAGCGAACCTTCTTTCGAAAAAAATAAATGTTTGGCAAATTCCCCATTCTTGAACTTCATGAACAATTTTAAATTCATGAAGAAATCATGTCATTTGACAACTATTCTGTAAAGAAAAAAAAAAATACGTGCTTGCCGAATACTTTTTTATGATAACTTTTTCATTTCCAGGCGTAAAGGCAACGACTTGGTTATTCAAATGGAACTTGAACTGGTTGAGGCGCTGTGCGGCTTCCGGAAATCCATTCGAACTCTAGACAATAGGGATTTAATCGTCTCAGCGATTCCAGGTACGTTTCGTCAATCATCACTAATTTCATCAGAATGTTAGAAGCTAATAAGAATCGACAAGCAACGATCAGATAATATTCATAATATCTACCACACAAATACAAAAATTAATACTAAAGTCACCTTGCATTCTACTCCCATGTTGTGACAATGATAACAGAGATACCAGCAGAAGAGCTCTCAAGCGGTGTTGCTGTTAACTCCTGCCTTCTCATGAGCATTCCTTCCCCTACCATCTCATGAGTATTCCCTCTCCTGCCTTCTCAAGAGCATTCCTCCTCCTGCCTTCTCAAGAGCGTTCCTTCCCCTGCCATCTCATGAGTATTCCCTCTCCTGCCTTCTCAAGAGCATTCCTTCTCCTGCCTTCTCAAGAGCATTACTTCTCCTGCCTTCTCATGAGTATTCCCTCTCCTGCCTTCTCAAGAGCATTCCTTCTCCTGCCTTCTCAAGAGCGTTCCTTCCCCTGCCTTCTCAAAACATTCCCTCTCCTGCCTTCTCAAGAGCATTCCCTCTCCTGCCTTCTCAAGAGCGTTCCTCCTGCCTACTCAAGAGCATTACTTCTCCTGCCTTCTCAAGAGCATTCCCTCTCCTGCCTTCTCAAGAGCATTCCCTCTCCTGCCTTCTCAAGAGCATTCCCTCTCCTGCCTTCTCAAGAGCATTACTTCTCCTGCCTTCTCAAGAGCATTCCCTCTCCTGCCTTCTCAAGAGCATTCCTCCTGCCTACTCAAGAGCATTACTTCTCCTGCCTTCTCATGAGCATTCCCTCTCCTGCCTTCTCAAGAGCATTCCTTCTCCTGCCTTCTCAAGAGCATTCCCTCTCCTGCCTTCTCAAGAGCATTCCCTCTCCTGCCTTCTCAAGAGCGTTCCTTCTCCTGCCATCTCATGAGCATTCCCTCTCCTGCCTTCTCAAGAGCATTCCTCCTGCCTACTCAAGAGCATTACTTCTCCTGCCTTCTCATGAGCATTCCCTCTCCTGCCTTCTCAAGAGCATTCCTTCTCCTGCCTTCTCAAGAGCATTCCCTCTCCTGTCTTCTCAAGAGCATTCCTTCGCCTGCCATCTCAATAGCATTCCATCTCCTGACTTCTCAAGAGCATTCCTTCTCCTGCCTTCACAAGAGCATTACTTCTCCTGCCTTCTCATGAGCATTCCCTCTCCTGCCTTCTCAAGAGCATTCCTTCTCCTGCCTTCTCAGGAGCGTTCCTTCCTCTGCCATCTCATGAGCATTCTCTCTCCTGCCTTCTCAAGAGCATTCCTCCTCCTACCTTCTCAAGAGCATTCCCTCTCCTGCCTTCTCAAGAGCATTCCCTCTCCTGCCTTCTCAAGAGCATTCCTTCTCCTGCCTTCTCAAGAGCATTCCCTCTCCTGCCTTCTCAAGAGCACTTCTGCCCAAGTTACAGACCCCCCCCCCCTCCATGCAAGAGTCCAGAGACAGAAGTCCGTTGTTAGTGGCCGACATCAAGGTCCATGGAGTACGGGTAAGTGCGAGGCAGGCGTTTTTCAACACGAATGCTTATATGCTGACACCGCCACGTACCTGTCCCATACATTGAATCCACAGCATAGACAAATGCCACACAAAAATACGAAACATGACAGCGCAGCCAAACAGCTTCGACATTCATTCACACCACTCATCTGTTCCTGTGATGCCGCCCTTCATCGGCAATATGGGGTTTTCTCGAAGAGGCTAGCTTGCACTTTAGCAATAATATCCCAATGATCCCTAGGTCTGGAGAACGGTGCAGGTGTTCTCTAGATAGAAGAGAGAAAAACAACTAGGAAACAACCTCTCTCAATACTTCAGACAGCAAAGCGAGAACAGCCCATCTTACTGAAATTTTGAAAATAAAATTGATTGATGAGAAAAAAAAAAGTATCAATAATTGATCCGATGTTTAATGGCTATTGTTTCAGGAGAAGTGATAAAACACCGGGAAGCGAAGTATGTGCTGGGAGAAGGGATGCCACTACCCAAAAGCCCGTTCGATAAAGGTCTTCTCATCATACTCTTCCTCGTCAAATTCCCGGCGTCTCTGCCACCCGAAGTGATCCCCGCACTTGAGGCCTGCCTCCCTCCCAGGTGAGTAACGTTTCCTTCACATGGTGAGCCCTGTGGCTCACACGCTTGAGCTTTCTTCATTCACGACCACCTCATTTTCACACGATGAGACATTTCCCCCTACACATGCACTTTTTCTCCCAGTCATATGAGCTGGATCCAATTTGATGAAATCACCTAAGGAGACTGGACAAATTTACTGAGTTTTCGACGTTTTTGGTCGATGTACTGAAAAATTGTGAAAATTTTTTTTTATACCCAAAATAGCATTTTTTAGGTTTGCTTGGGTAATGAATTAGATGAAATGGGTTGCTAATACCTGAAAGACTGAAAAACTCTTGTTAAATCCAGTTTTAGGGAGGGGGTCTCAGTTGGGGGCCGGGGCCTTGGCGATATGCTCCTGTGCCACCAAAGAAGCCCTTTTCCCTCCCAGCCAGAAGAGCAAGTGGGACGATATGCTCCCAGTCTCGCAGGGTACTCAGGACGATATTACTCCCACCAGTAGCACCCAGTAACCCGTTATTCTCCCAGCATCCAGGTCCATTCCAGCCTTTCCTAACTGCACCAGATTAGTTCCTAAGTATTATTATACTTATATTATAAGTATTATTATTATACCTAAGTATTATTATACTATATTAGTACCTAAGTATTAGAAATAACATAAGTTCCATTAATTTATTCATGCTCTATCCACCTCTCAACCAACTCGATTGTCAAGCCGTCCAACTCTTCCATGATTTAATTAGAAACTGAGAGACCTATCACCCAGGCACTTTGAGTTGTTACAAAATGATGGTGTTATTTCGTGCAAAGGTCACTCGCTAGGAACACTTCACCGTGCTTTTGGATTCAGTAGAGAGTTTTTGGTGCTAGAATCTGACGGGTCCTGTTAGGAGGAGACTAGCGCGAGCAACAGAGGCTACTACCCAGTTGAAGGTGGAAGCCCGTTAACTATTGACAGGGGGGAAGGGAGGGGCTCGTGACGGTGGGCCTCTAGGAACGGGTGACTTTCTGGGGGCGGCACCCTTTAATCGTCACCCGTTGTTGTTGGGAGGCAAATTCATCGTCACCCACGAACTCCGAGCTTTGTGAAGAGGTTCCACGGGCCCGTCAGTGGTTGCCAAAAACTCTCTAATATCCACATCGAATAGCGAGGAACAACACTTAACTGGCCCCAACGTTGACAATAACACGAAAAAACCGCTCAAAACTTTGACCCATCATGTAACACCGAAAAACTGATCAGAACTGCCCCCTGACGCCATCTGTGATTCACTCAGGTACCTAAGAAATAACGAAATAACGCCAGATTGAGCCAGGCTTGATGAAAGTGCAAGACTTTTTGTAGGAGAGCGTAGTGTGTTCGTCATCCGCACTGAACTTGTTAATACACAGAAGCGAAAAATTATGCGCTGTTGGGTCGTCCTCAACGTTATGTAACCTAACTTTCCTCTCCCTCTTTTTCCAGGCAAGAAATTATGATCCCAGATGACGCTGAAGAGAAGGAACTCATAGAAATGGACCCACAAGAAGAAGCTAGGAAGCGGGGCCTTGATCACAGACCAGAATACGCTGAAGACGACATGCACGGCCATGGAGGAGGCGGTCGTGTCCAGTGCACCACCCAATAAAAAATAACTATAAATAATAATTAATAATAATGAAATTTCTAATCTCGTTCTCGTAACCCATTATCACGTGATGTTTTACGTTTATGTAATTTCCTTTTTCATTTCGGAAACCATTCTTTTTAAAATTTTGTTTCGTTTGTAGGTAATTATTTTTTTCCACTTTTAGACTCAAATCCGAAGAACAACGCATTCCCCTCCAAATATAACGAGATTAGTTCAGGCGAAAATGTTGACGACAGAATTGTTTCCTACAAGTCCTCAGTTGAACTGCTATCAGAAGTTTCCTTAATTACAACTATCAGAAATGAGATGGAAGAAATGGTTGTGTAAACATTACACTGGGGGGGGGGGGGGGGGTAGATATGGATGACTAAAGAGTCTGACGATGCATCAAGTGTCATCTAGCATTACCAAGTCAATTATTGCTTTTCATCAAATTGATAATTTCCCAATCATATCAATACACTTCATGAATCAATCATTTAAGATCTTTCCATGCCAGTCAATTAATTCTCGTGGAATAAGTTGATGACCGTGTATAATTCCTTGCATAAAAACATGATTGGTGCTCATCTCTTGCAGTCACACAGGTTTGTCACACGATCCTAGAGATTCCCGTAATGGATGTGACCTGTACCTAATCCCTGTGCTTCAATGCTTGGATACCAGACATGATGGTTGGTGGCGTCTCCTCTGGGCTCCATGGACGTCACACGTTCCTGGAGATTCCCGTAATGGATGTGACCTGTACCTAATCCCTGTGCTTCAATACTTGGATACCAGACATGATGGTTGGTGGCGTCTCTTGTGGGCTCCATGGACGTCACACGTTCCTGGAGATTCCTTGAAATGGTTGGTAGTAACCTGTTCCTAATGCTTATGCTTCAATACTTGGATACCAGACATGATGGTTGGTGGCGTCTCTTGTGGGCTCCATGGACGTCACACGTTCCTGGAGATTCCCGTAATGGATGTGACCTGTACCTAATCCCTGTGCTTCAATACTTGGATACCAGACATAATGGTTGGTGGCGTCTCTCGTAAGCTCCTTGTACGTCAGACAATCCTGGAGATTCCTGAATTCAATGCTTGGACACTAGACATGATGGTTGGTGTCGTCTCTTGTGGGCTCCATGGATGTCACACAATCCTGGAGATTCCTTGAAATGGTTGGTAGTAACCTGTTCCTAATGCTTATGCTTCAATACTTGGGTGCCAGACATGATGGTTGGTCTAATCTCTTGAGGACTCCATGTACGTCAGACAATCCTGGAGATTCCTGAATTCAATGCTTGGATACTAGACAAGATGGTTGGTGTCGTCTCTTGTGGGCTCCATGGACGTCACAATCCTGGAGATTCCTTGAAATGGTTGGTAGTAACCTGTCCCTAATGCCTATGCTTGGATGCCAGACATGATGGTTGGTCCAATATCTTTATGACTCCATGTACGTCAGAAAATCCTGGAGATTCCTGAATTCAATGCTTTAACTCTAGACAAGATGGTGGTGGCGTCTCTTTTGGGCTCCATGGACGTCACACAATCCTGGAGATTCCTGTAATGGATGTGACCTGTACCTAAAGCCTGTGTCCAATGCTTAGATACCAGACATGATGGTTGATCTATTCTCTGAAGGATTCCATGTGCGTCAGGCAATCCTGGAGATTCCTGAATTCAATGCTTGGATGCTAGACAAGATGGTTGGTGTCGTCTCTTGTGGGCTCCATGGACGTCACAATCCTGGAGATTCCTTGAAATGGTTGGTAGTAACCTGTCCCTAATGCCTATGCTTGGATGCCAGACATGATGGTTGGTCTAATCTCTTGAGGACTCCATGTACGTCAGACAATCCTGGAGATTCCTGAATTTAATGCTTGGATGCTAGACAAGATGGTTGGTGTCGTCTCTTGTGGGCTCCATGGACGTCACAATCCTGGAGATTCCTTGAAATGGTTGGTAGTAACCTGTCCCTAATGCCTATGCTTGGATGCCAGACATGATGGTTCGTCCAATATCTTTATGACTCCATGTACGTCAGACAATCCTGGAGATTCCTGAATTCAATGCTTTGACACTAGACATGATGGTTGGTGTCGTCTCTTGTGGGCTCCATAGACGTCACAATCCTGGAGATTCCTTGAAATGGTTGGTAGTAACCTGTCCCTAATGCCTATGCTTGGATGCCAGACATGATGGTTGGTCCAATATCTTTATGACTCCATGTACGTCAGACAATCCTGGAGATTCCTGAATTCAATGCTTTAACACTAGACAAGATGGTGGTGGCGTCTCTTTTGGGCTCCATGGACGTTACACAATCCTGGAGATTCCTGTAATGGATGTGACCTGTACCTAAAGCCTGTGTCCAATGCTTAGATACCAGACATGATGGTTGGTCTATTCTCTGAAGGATTCCATGTGCGTCAGGCAATCCTGGAGATTCCTGAATTCAATGATTGGACACTAGACATGATAGTTGGTGTCATCTCTTGCGGGCTCCATGGACATCATACAATGTGGTTCCTACAATGGATGTTACCTGTACCTAATGTCTGTGCTTCCGTGCATTATTTTCCTTCCTTTCCTAGTCAATGTATTGTTTGATAGAGGTTCGTTATCAGAAAGGGCATCCTTGCATCAAAGCCTGTCTCAGGCTGAAAATGGCTTCCTACCTTCCTAGTGATTGTACTATCGTACATTGATCTGAATTATCGTACTTCTTGTCCGACTTGGAACTGGGAAAATTCTCATAAATAATTTTACTGTACGCCTGGTAAATGATGTTTTCAAGACAATTACACACAATCCCACAACCACATTGCAACATATTCTCGCCATCGATACACTTGTCCCTTCTTTACAATCATAGAACTTCTTCCTAACAGTTGTTCCAATACAGCTCAAGTAGGTACGACATGGTCGTTCGCCTGAGACAGGCTTCTTTCCTCCCCACTCACCTCGCCTTGGGCATGAAGAACCTCTAGCACAGAAGTCAAACCTGTGTTCTGTAGGGAGATCCCAGCCTTCCCATCGTGAATGACCCTACCTAAATCAAAACTTGTGTTATTTATGCGCACGCTCAAAAAGTGTCAACATTATTTCCCTTTTTTCTCAACCCATTTGCATTGAAAAGTATTAATTTGACTGGGAAACGCCGTTTCCCTGAACTAGTTACTGAACGCAATCATTCCTGATCTTTCATCTAACTGAGGCATCCCCACTTTCACTACCTTCCCTTTCAAAGGGTGAAACTTCGCTACCTACCCAGCCCTAAAACGCTACTCCACAGAACAAAGTTTTTAGAGTGGAGCTGGTACCCCCAATACGCTAGCCAGTGAGGTTATGAATGCTCGTCAGTCGGGATCCTTTGAGTTTCAAGTCCCCGCCAACTCTTGAAAATCATAGTAGGTAGGCCCTTAGTTCGAAATTTCACATCGGCTTTTTGTAATGGAAATTTACGTAGGCTTAGTTACGTTCGGTTTTTTCAACGGTTCGCTTGTATAGAATTTCCGCCAAATTTCTTGAACTTTCAGTTAGTTGTTTGGAATTTTGTTCACGTCCTCTTATTTAGGTTACTTTTATTCGTGATATCTTGAATAAATTCGTTTGTAATTTAGTTGTTGGTTTTTTTCTTTCCTTCAAGATCCGATTGCAAATGGGGTATTTCAGTCAATTTGAAATATTTTTTTTTTTTCAAGAGAGCATAGGTCAGGAATAACAGTGATTGGGTCTGTTCGTTGAGAAAATGTTTAGAAGAAATTAGGGAAGCCAATGAAAGTTGAAGATTTGAATGGTGTGACGTAGTAAGTTGTTGTGACATATTAAGGCTAAATGTCACAATGTTTTAGTGTGATTCTGAAATAAGAGATGGCAGCACCATCGGGGCCAAATTTCATTTACTCCTCATTTGAGAACGGATCGACATATTTTAGTTCTGCAAACGGATTTCTCTTCAAGATCAATGTAGAATACCGGGTACACCGACCGCGACCTTCTAGCGTGAGTAGATCTGTTTCTATGATTTTTCAAATTTTCGACCGTTTATGACGTCACGCGCCCCTCTCGCCTGGGCGGGACCCCCCAGCCCACTGTGACGTCGGTCGAAATTTAAAAATTCATAGGAAAAGATTTACACACGCTAGTAGGTCGCGGTTGGTACCAAAATTCGCAGAATGAGGTCTACCTTATATTAAAAATAACATTAAACAGTTTTTCCTACCCAGGCGCACACCCAATTGCGCAAAAATGAGGTTTTGGAGAACCCTAAGTGTGGCACATGTTTTTTCATCATTTTTTTTACGCTGAATCACAGGGTGTCATCCGTTTTGAGGAAGACCAAGATTTCAAGAGAGAAAATCAACATTTCTCTCACAAAAACATCAGTTTTGTGGTCGAAAACATGTTTATTTTTTATTTTCTCACCTCCTTTTAAACCCCGGGCTTGAGGCCGTCTACGGTGGAGTTAAAAATAAAAACTGGCAGCACGATCATGCTTGAACTGAATAAAATTGCCTAAAAACTCATAACGATTTAAAAAGAGCGATTTTTTTCACTAATAACAACCGAATTTTTGGCCGCCATTTAGGAAAATTCCAGTTAAATTGAAAAACGGATGCTACCATGTGATTTAGCGTAAAAAAATGATGAAAAAACATGTGCCACACTTAGGGTTCTCCAAAACTTCATTTTTGCGTAATTGTGGGTATGAATTTCTCATAAAATTTGACGTAGAATCCGAATCTGTAATAAAAAGGGGGGGGGGGGGTTCCATTTGAAAAAATGAAGTTAGTGTCATTTGCGCACGATTGCGCGCAACTTTTTTGCGCAAAAGTATTTTTCCTGAGATCCTCACAAAAAAACATGAAGAATTGCGTTGGTCGGAATTTTTTACGGTGTATTTTGCGAAAATGAAGGGGGGTGTAACCTTTTCGTGAAACACCCTGTATTGATGATACCGATTATCGATATTATACAGGGTGTCTACACTTAAGATGGGCATAACTTCAGGGTTAGATTTTACACAATATTTCCAACAAAAAATGTCTCTTAGCAATTTTTTCTTAACCCTCTCAAAATGTCTTTTTTCAGTTAAAAGTTTTTTTTTCGCGTTTTCGACCTAACGTCATAAAAATTGTCACAACTCCTGTTATTTACCAAGTAAATTCAAATGTGAGGATATTGTTGGAAATAGCGTTAAATTTCCAATCTATCTAGTGTAAAACCAAAATCTTTAAGCAATGAAGCATTTCTGTAAAATCAAGTTAAAAAGCAAATTATAATTTTTTTCCCAAATTTGATTTTTTCTTATCGAAGTTTTCACTTTGAACACCTGTCCATTTCGATGGGCGCTCTTCGGGAAAAACATGCCCAAAATGTCAGCTTTCTAACGGTATATCAATTTTTCTTTTTAAAACTGAAATTGGAAAAGTAAATCAAGTTTGAATGCAAGAAAACGAGTGTTTTACGCGATGTATATTCTCTCTCAATCTTGACGAGTTTGGTATCATTTCCTATGTAATTTTTTACGCTAAATCCAATGGTGGCACTTCCAAATAATTCTGACTACTAGTCTAGACTACTACTCCATAACGTACGCACTATTCGTAGATATGGTAGTGAGCATAAAGTAACACATTTCTACTCTATAAAAACATCATATTTCTAGGTGATTGATCAAACATCAATCAGCTAGAAATTTGATGTTTTTATTGAGTAGAAAGGTGTTACTTCATGCTCACTATCATATCTACGAATAATGCGTATTTTATGTACGAATACCATGGTTTTCTTCGAAAAATCCACTTTCTAAAAGTCAGAATTATCCGAAAGTATCACCATTGGATTTAGCGTAAACAATTTCATAGGAAATGATACTAAACTCGTCAAGATTGAGAGAGAATATACATCGCGTAAAACACTCGTTTTCTTGCATTCAAACTTGATTTACTTTTCCAATTTCAGTTTTAAAAAGAAAAATTGATATACCGTTAGAAAGCTGACATTTTGGGCATGTTTTTCCCGAAGAGCGCCCATCGAAATGGACAGGCGTTCAAAGTGAAAACTTCGATAAGAAAAAATCAAATTTGGGGAAAAAATTATAATTTGCTTTTTAACTTGATTTTACAGAAATGCTTTATTGCTGGATGATTTTGGTTTTACACTAGGTAGATTGGAAATTTAACGCTATTTCCAACGATATCCTCACATTTGAATTTACTTGGTAAATAACAGGAGTTAAGACAATTTTTATGACGTAAGGTTGAAAACGCGAAAAAAAACTTTGAAGTGAAAAAAAGGCATTTTGAGTGAGTTAAGAAAAAGTTGCTACGAGACATTTTTGTTGAAAATATTGTGTAAAATCGAACCCCGAAGTTATGCCCATCTTAAGTGTAGACTAGGGATGGGTATCGATACTCGATATTTCAAAATATCGATACTTTCGTGCCGATACTCGATATTTTAGTATCGATACTGCACTACCCGATATTTTTGGATATCGATACTTTGGATCCGATATTTGTAAATATCGAATATCGATACTGTTCTCGCGGAAAATTCAACATAATGGCCAAAAAATGAAGAAGGTAAGCTTGGTTCACATAGGTGCGTAACGTCCGTAATCCGTAGTGCGTAATTGGATCCTATTGGCTGGGGCGAATAGCCCCTCAATTGGGGGGCGCGAGCAATCTTTGCGGACGAAGACTTTTGTCCGTTTTGTAAAATTAGATATTTTACGCATTATGGATGAACTTCGACAAATTTCGGCAAACTTCGTGAAAGCTCTCGTCATCTGTTCATCGTTCAGCTGTTCGTCGTTGAGTCGGTTCTCTGGATTCCGTTTTATTATTCCGTATTCGGATTAGTATTTTTATTCCGGATTAGGTATTTGGTTTTCATTTTCAATTATTTGGTTTTCACTTTCGAAATGAATGTGAATGAATTAAATGAGAGCCTCATTGATCTCGGGAAAAAACAATTGAGCGGGAAAAAACAATTCTGCGCAGAACCTACTGCGCGCTTCTGCGTAACGCGTAATCATAAGGCCATGTGAACGCTCTTTTACGCATTACGGACTTTACGGATTGCAGAACACCCCCCCTTCTCTTTTTGCGCATTACGGATTACGGACGTTACGCACCTATGTGAACCAAGCTGTAGAGAGGCTTTTGGGTCATTACTCTTTGGTTGCACAAATAACGTTTATATCATGGAAAAAATCACTCTACTTGGACTCTTAGTAGTGAAACTATTAGTAGTGAAAATTGGATAAAAGTTGTTGAAAAAATTATTTTTCTTGAGAAAATTGTATGATATTGATAGTTTGTGACACTAAAGTATCGATATTCGATATTTTAAAATATCGATACTCATGCCCAACGATATTTGGGATATCGATACTCGGATAACGATATTTGGGATATCGATACTATTATAACGATACCCATCCCTAGTGTAGACGCCCTGTATAGCTGATTGCATCCCTACTCAGTTGTGCGTCCATAGCAACCAAAAATCAAATTTCGGAATGAAGGCTTCAAAACTCTCGGATGAATCCATAGAGTGATAATTCGCAGCGTTTTTTGGCTATCCGGAGAAATTTCAGAAAAATGAACATGTACCTACACCTACATGTACCTCCTACCAGCACCACCTTAACTTTTGATCTTTTTCCATTTCTGCCGCACAAATTTCTCATTTTACCAATTGGCAACACTGCCAATAATAACAAAAGAACAAATAAATCAGCAAAGCAACTTATTTTTCGTGTATCTTGTATGGTGTATTCGTGTACAGACTCTCCCGTGTATTGCGGCGAGATTGCGTGAAAAAAGTTACGTGAATCTGTTATTAGCGACTAATAGCTAGTTTTTCCGTACTTCCTCCGAGATGCTGCTGCTACTGCTGCTGTGGATGGAGAGGACGGCAGCTCAGCTGGTCGGGCAAACCACCCCTCCGCCCTTCAATCCCACTCTGCGGCACAGCTACCTCACCGCGGAACCGCCGCTCGACATCGTTCAGAAACGAGCGGAACAAGTCAAGTACGATTTCAAATACGAATGGCCCCTCATGAAACACTACTTGGGGCATTTGTACGCGGGGGCGGCGGAGTTCAGCTGGATCGTTCGCGTCCGCGCAGATTACAGCAATTTAGACAGCAGGTCTTACTTCTCTGTCGGTAAGCCTTTCAAAGTTGAACCCGTTTTTTAGGACGTCCCACAGTAAGACTTGGGCGTCCTTATGCGATCGATCTGGGGTGAAGTTGGACAACACTCAACAGAAAAAAGTCTGCCAAGTGGGTGGGCACATAGCTTCCTCGTGTCCATAACCCGATTATATAGGGGAAAGGGTTGTACCTTGAACGATTTTTTCAATTACATTTTTTTCACAGACAAAAGTAATTAAGCAATTAACGGAAGGGTGTATTATTCTCTACTACTCTTGAGGTTTAATAAAATGTATAAACCATAATTTTGAAAAAAAGTTTAAATACCATAAAACTTGATTTTTCAAAATGTCGATTTTGTCCCGAGGTACAAACAGTGTATCGTCGCTTAAGATGCATCATGGCACATCTAACATTTTGTCGAAAATGAGGTTAGAACGGTTTCTTATATGAATTTTCGCGCCCGAGTGATTGGTGGACTTAGTTTTTTGATTGCTCCACTTGAAACGCTGTAATTTCTGATTTAGTTATCATAGCACAACTAAAATCATCTGACATCTTGGCACATCTACAATCTTCAACATGGCGGAAGGCTACAGCTCAGATGATGAGCTGGGTTTTGTTTGACTACGTGAATGATTACGGAGTTTTTCCTGAAAAATTATTTTGTAATCTATTCTCCACTAAATAAACTTCAATAAAAACAATATACCATGTCCCAAGCTATCTTGAATGACAACTAATTCTTCGTTGAAAATTGCAGATTTACTTGTGACATGATGGTATGTTCTGAGAAAGTTTGATGTGCCATGATGTTTCATGTTTTTCTAGCAGCTTTCCTATAGAAAAGTCATTGCCGATTTCAAGGGGAAAATCGCCCCAAGTCTTCCGTTGCTGCACGATCGCCTGCATGAAAATTTTTAAAAATACCAAAAAAAACTGATTTTATTTACGATGTATGACAAATTGTTAGGAGGAAGGCCCTAACCACAGTGAATACACGCCTTTCACTCATGACCTTCCTTATAAAAGGCAAAACATGCCCCATTCTGGCATTCTAGTTTACCAACCAAAAAGATACTCTCTCCAATTGGTCTTACTCTATGGCTGTATTCTCTAAATCACAAAACTGAGTTCTCTAAACTTCTTTCATAAAGTTTTTGGGACCTTACAGCAAAAATTTAAATTCTTACAGTCCCAAGTAGTAAGCCAGAAAGTAAGGCGCCAGTAAGTGTCTCCATCACTTTAAAAATCTCTCTATTTACAAATTGTAAATTAGCTAAAACTAAACTACCTATCATAGGTCGAAAATTTAAGTGCTTGCTGTGCTTTGTATCTAATGATAGAAAAAAATCTAAAAACAGAAAAATTTCAATACCCGTGTTAGGGTACTACTAACGTGATAAGAGGCAATCTTGGTTCTTGACTTGAGATTGTGCCTTGGGAAAACTAAAAACGTGATTTTATTGGTGGTCTACGATCTCACAAATGAAACATTGAAACTTCTTACCTAACTCTCTTCTGAAGATAGAGTTGCATTACAATTGTGAATTCTCCATAATATTATACCTATTACATTTTTCTTCCGAGTCTACCAAGGAAGCAGAAGCATTGTTTTACTTTTCATGGTTGAAAAAAAGTTCCCCAAAATCAGAATTTCCACTCGTGTTTTACGTTTCTAGCCTTCCTGAACAGTTTGTTCCGTGTCTGTCTGACATAAAACTATCGAAGTTATTGTCCGATTCCGATGAAATTTTCAGAGATTGTGCGGATTTGCAGAATTGCAATGATTTCTCTTATTTAATTCTCGAACTCGTGCTTTTACTTGGAGAAGGACGAATTTCATAGTTTTTCAGTAAACTACATCTCTGCTACAGAGTATTGCCGTTTCACCACGAAACACAGAGAAAATGTGGTACATCATAGCACAAGTGAGAGGAAAAATTTCGACAGCATGGCACATCTACAAGATTTTTTGACATATGATGTTTACTGTACTATTAAATGCAATTCAAGTTAGCAGACTGTAAATAAAGGTATACTGATGAATAAGAATGTTCAAAACTATAAAATTTATCGACCAAATCGGTTTTTTTGCTCTCCTGAGAAGTAGGCAAAAGTTAGATGTGCCATGATGCATCTTAAGCGACGGTATGTACCTCGGGACACCCATGTTTGTACCTTGGGACAGAAGGATAAATTTAGAAGAAAACCACCTAAATTATTCAAAATGTTTTATTTAAACATTAGTTATCGCAAAAACAGACTTTAATTTTCAAATATCCTTTTAAAGGAGTTCAAACATAGACAAGTAGCAAAATTTGTTTACCTACTTTTACATTGCTATCACACAAATAGGATACTATCTAATCACAAACGGCATGTTCGGGATGAGTATTATTAAGTCAAACAAAGATGCTTCAAAGAATAATCAACTAAAAGGATCATTATTGGTAAATCTTGCTGCCTTTTCGACCATTGGCCTGTTGAATCATCAAAAATGTAGTGTGCGCAGGAGTCGGAAAAACTGTTTATTGTTATTTTTCTACACTAGACCTCATTCTGAGAATTCACTTTGTATTTAATTTGTTACCAACCACGGCCTTTTAGCGTGAGAAGACCTTTTTCTATGATTTTTCAAAGTTTCGAATGTTTATGACGTTACAGTGGGCTGGGGGGTCCCGCCCAGGCGGGAGGGGCGCGTGGCGTCATAAACATTCGAAACTTTGAAAAATCATAGAAAAAGATCTACTCATCCAAAAAGAGAACGGCTGGTGTCAAAATTCTCAAGGTGAGGTCTACTTTTGATTAAAAATTTAAAAAAAATCAGGCGCATCTCCCATTGACTTCCGTTGACTTGGGGTCAATCTCCTATCCTTTCGACTAAACTATATTAATTTACACTTCGGAATCAGAGCTCGCAACCACTGAGCTATGGAAGTGAATGGACAGAAATGCGAAGAGGTAGCTGATCACAATATCTCTCCCCTGTTGGGAAATCTTAGTTACTCCGTTACTTAGTCAGGGTGGTGAGGGCTCTTTAGCCGGCCTTATTCAACCCAGTGAGAACGCTCTATTTTTTACTGGCTTCGGAGTTTTGTCATTATTATTTCTTCATGAACGGGGCGGGGCATCTGCTGACCTCAACGTTTGTCTGAATAGGCTGTGGCTCGACCCGTGTCTTGGGGGAAGTTGTTTTGATGACAACACTAATTTATTATTGTTACCAGAGAATGCTGAGGAAACCATTCGGGTCTGTACGACTGCGCCACTTTGTTGAATCATCAAAGATTAACTTCCCTCGACCGAGGATCGATCTTCTATCGTTCCGACTAAACTATATTTACACTTCTGAGTCGGAGCTCGCTACCACTGAGCTAAGGAAGTAAATGGACAGAAATGTAAAGAGGTAGCTGATCACAACTGGCCCATCCACTGGCTGCTGATTCACTCCATCCTTTGATCGTGGCATCTGCACATGAATGGACCAACATCTTAACATGGTAGCTTAGGCCAAAACCGAACGTAAATAACATAAAACGAAAAAATATTGTGTCCCAAGGTACAAACCTCAACGTGTCCCAAGGTACAAACATTTGACATTTTCCAAAAAAATTAATTATTGACATATCATGATATAATAATATTTTAAAAACATCAAAATCATAGAGATGCACCTTGAATTGAAGGAAAGCAGTTGCAAGTGGAAGAAATTCTTACAATAAACAAGCAAGATAAAACTTTGGGACCGGTGATAACAAACAACGAATTTTCATCATCACATGGTCGGTGATAACAGAAAAAGGGGCATATACACGGTGTTGCCTTCACATCCAAAGATGATTGGAGCCCAGTCCAATTTTTTTTGTGCCTCTTTTCTAATTGATTTAAGCATTGTCCCGAGGTACAAGCCTTTCCCCTAGATGATCCGATGCATAGTAGTTAATCTCAAAACACCAATCTCTAAGTACCTTCCACTACCCTCATAGGGGACCATCTAAACGCTGATCTGGACAATCCTAGAAAATTTCATCAAATTCGGATGAAAAATGTAAATGTTATGGCTGTGAAAAGGATTTAACGTACGCGCATGCGCAGAGGCTTCTGTAAATTTTAAGGCCTAGATTTTCATTGGGGACCATCTACAACCTCATCCGCGTAATCCCCAAAAATGTCATCGAAATCGAGTAGAAAATGTGGAAGTTATGGCCGTTACAAGGAAATTCACGTTTGCGCATGCGCAGTGGCTACTATCAGTCCGAAGGTGGTGATTTTCATAGGGGACCATCTAAATACTAATCTGTAACATCCCTGAAAATTTCATTTAAATCGGATGGAAAATGTAGAAGTTGTGGCCGTTACAAGGAAATTCACGTTTGCGCATGCGCAGTCGCTCCTATCAGTCCGAGGATGATGATTTTCATAGGGGACCGTCTACACACCAACCCGCACAATCCCTGAAAATGTCATAGAAATCGGACAATAACTTCGTATAGTTATGCGCGTTACAAGGAATTGATGACAGACGGACAGACACACAGACACGGAACCAAAATCGTTCAGAGAGGTCTAAAACGCAAAGCGCGAGTGAAAATTTTGATCTTGGAGAACTTTTTTTTTCGTCCTTGAAAAGTGAAAATTTGTTTTCACAGAAGCTTCGGCTTCTGCTATCTTGGTAGACTCGGAAGCAACAATACCTTCATATCAAAATTTTGCTTCCGAGTCTACCAAGGTAGCGGAAGCTTTGTTTTCACTTTTCAAGGACGAAAAAAAAAGTTCCCCAAAATCAAAATTTCCACTCGCGTTTTGTGTTTTAGACCTTTCTGAACAATTTTGGTTCCGTGTGTGTCTGTCTGTGTGTCTGTCCGTCTGTCATGAATTCCTTGTAACGCGCATAACTATACGAAGTTATTGTCCGATTTCAATTAAATATTCAGGGATTGTGCGGGTTGGTGTGTAGATGGTCCCCTATGAAAATCATCATCCCCGGACTGATAGAAGCGACTGCGCAAGCGCAAACGTGAATTTCCTTGTAACGGCCATAACTTCTACATTTTCCATCCGATTTCAATGAAATTTTCCGGGATGTTACAGAGTAGTGTTTAGATGGTCCCCTATGAAAATCACAGAGAATTGTTTTTCATAGAGGGGTTCATTCATAGAGGGATGGTCTCCTGTGAGAATCTCAAATCCCATTAATTGCAAGGCTTCGGTAGCTCAGAGGATAAAAACTTGACCTGAGCTTCTAAGGTCGCGGGTTCGAAACCCAGCCGAGGCTAAGTATTTTTTGATCCAATCACATACACCTACTCACCTAATTTTTCATCCGAATTTGATGAAATTGTCTAGGATTGTCCAGATTAGCGTGTAGATGGTCCCCTATGAGGGTAGTGAAAGGTACTTAGAGATTGGTGTTTTGAGATTAACTACTATGCATTGGATCATCTATACAATTGGGTTATGGATACGAGGAAGCTATGTGCCACACCCACTTGGCAGACGTTTTTGAGTTAGGGCGTTTTCAAAATTTCAAAATTCATTTTTGAACCCTTATAAGCGACCTTCTAAGGTGACTATGTGACTTCTAATCTTCTCCGTTGGAATCGTCAAAATTGAACAATAATCGCCAGAGAAAAATGGGAAAACCCGTTTATTCAGTTTCGATTCTTCTATTTTTCTCTAGAAAGTTTCGTTCGTTTTTTGAATTTACAGCGGCAAACTTTTAGCTTTTCAATTCCCTAGACTGCTGCACTAATGAATTTCAAAAATCCTTGAAATTTTCAAATTTAGGTGCAACTTTTAAAGTTTGAGCGACTTCAATTTATGGAAATATGTAGTACTCGAAAAACCCGGCAAGATGAACGACCGAAGACCGACTATTAGCTTACTTTAAAACTAATATTGTATTTGTTTATAAAATTCATTGTTATTGTAAGAAATCTTTCATTATTAATAAGCTGATAACTGCATTTATTTCAAATTTTCTTTTAAAAAATTGACCTGACGTGTTTTCAAACAAAGTGGTGCTTATGGCAGCGTAGCCAACTTCAGAGTTTGCAAATCAAAATATTGAAACCACAATATTGTTGATCTCAGTGAATGCAGGATCGTTTTTGTACTGAATTTGGCAGAAAAGAAAACGAAACGAAAACAATCGTCGCTATTATTCATACAATTTATTTCCAATGATTTTAGTTTTAGCAATAAGATAAGTTCTGTCATTTGACACCTTATTTCTTTTTAGTTTTCGATTTTCCAAAAACTAGTTTTGATCGTTTGGTTTTTTTGGGGATGCCGTAAAAATTGAGCAGATAATGTATTATGTCCAAATTCCTCTAGGTCAACTCATTTCAAGCCAGCACGTAATGACCACCTGCCGGGCTGTGAGCGAATTGATATGCAGGCAAGAAAACAAGCGGTTGACTGTTTGTAAAACAATGACGCCAGATTGCCCTTGCGTCGATGTTAGGAGCAACGCTTACATCCTAATGCGTCCACCGGACACAATCTTCGTGCATTACTACGCGACCAACCCTTCAAGCGAGCGCTTGGATTCCAGAGTTCCAGAACATTCCGCTAAAAATTGTAAGTAAACTATTTCACAAATCAACGATGTTACAGCAACATGTCCTATCAAGTTTGGGGCAATTTTTCAGGTGACACGAAAAACTGTTTACAACGTAACCATTATTCTTCATACGCAGTGTTGCTCTATCGCTATTTTCGGCGGTTTCAAGGCTACCAACCGAATTTTTAATAGTACCGATCGATTCCTCACGAAAATATGAATCCAGTGGTATGAAAAACTCAATATGCCCATATATGGTGTGATATGAATTTACCTACTTCAATTAATTACTCAGAGAATGGGGGCATACTCGCCTATAAGGAGCTTTAGGGGAATGATTAACAATAAAAACAAAATAAATTGTAGCACAATTATGAGAGATTTATTAGGTAGGTATAGCCTCAACCAAGTTCCCTAAGGGCCTCAAATTTCTAGAAATTGAAATTAAACTAGGTGAAAATGTTTGTGACTCGAGAGATAGAGGAAGAAGGAGAGTGCCACTCACCGTGGATGCCCACCAAGTTGGTAATGGCATCAAGGAATCAATTGGAGCGTTTGGAGTTCCCAGTCGGTAGATACTAGGGTGGATGACCAGGAAAAACAGGATCCCAAATCCTCTTGATGTTGAAGTCTCCAGACGGCGATCTTCTTGTTTGACGAGGATCCAAAAATTTTAAGAGATATGATGAGGTGATTAAAAAGGGCAGAAAATGCACCACTTGCGGGTAGGCTTGTTGGCTCTCCCATGCAGACTGCCCGAGGAAGTAGAGAGCGGGGGCACCCTCCCTACCCAGCGTCCAAGATCAGCTGATCACTGTGATGATTGTGATTCCCGAACATCACAATGGTCATACGACATGTTGCCGTAACATCGTCGAAATAGGTGTGTGTTAAACGAACTCCTCAAGGGTTTTACTGGACTGTACATTGATGTAAGCTGGGGAGAAGCTCACTGTGTATTGGGGAAGCAGGCCGAATATCAAAATCACTGGTATACTGTTCCACTGAGTAAAGACCTAGTGACTTGAGACGAGGCAGGAGGATGGTGTATCGATACAGTATCGGGGGGAGAGCGCGTCAGAGACAAGGGGGAGAGCTTCAAGGCTGTGCTGGCTAGGCGGTTTTAACGGGATTAAGCTCTCCAGGTCCTTACATTGGATTATCATTCATTTCTTTGGCCAGTGATGCCATCCTCCCTCAACAGTTGGCTCTCCTGATCTTCTTTGGTTGGTCAGCTCTCCAGCTCTCCCTCTCCTCCACGCACTTCCATATGCTTGACAAATTGTTGTTTGTTGTGTTCTGAGGTGGTGGTCGAACACAGAGTAGGAGGCCACGCCCATCTCATGTGGCCTGTCTGGGCTATGCTGGTCCTGAAGGGGTTTCAGGACTTATGGACAGGCAGTGCCTGTGAGGGGAAAAAGTGAGCAACTAGGCTGTTGCTGTACATTGCAACTAGCAACTAGGCTGTACATTGATGTTTATAGATTATACAAAGAAAGAAGAAAGACATTTTGGCGACTGCCTTTTTCAATTAATTAGAAGAAAATGAAGATTTCATATAAGTTTTGTTGTTGTTGTGGGGTTGTTAGGTTGATTTCATTGATGTTTTTCATGATCAACCAGCTCTTCGGATGTACCTGTAGCTAAAATCCCTGAATATCCAAGTATGCTGTTTGAGCATATCTGTGGTTTCCAAGCACTAAAGAGTTCTACTAGCCCTAGAGTGGTAGACTACGTAAAAATTACGTAATGAGTGGGGATATGAGACCCCTACAATCCCCCCTCTAGGCCTTCTTAACTGGGCCTCCTCTAGTGCTATCGGTACCTAGCAGTGAAATGACCTTTGTGGTGTCAAGACCTCATCTCCACTTCTTCCTGTCAGGATCTTGGTTTTCCATAACGCCTACACGTCAAAGATACGTAGTCTACTATTTGTTGAAAATTATTTGGAGTCCCTCCCTGCCAACCATAGGTACCTACTAGGGCATTTTTTGGTTCCATTGGTTCACATGATCCGTGGTTGAAATTTTCAAAAATGCCCTAGTAGGTAGTAGGTACGTATGTTTGGCATGGGAGATCCCTCCCAACAGAAGGGTGATCTACACAGGAAAATAATAAACCTTTGTGAAATAATTTGCTGCGTTTTTCTATAACAATTATACTATGAAAAATTCGAGAATGAAGCACACTTTTTCTCCACACCTCAAAATATCAAGAGATTTCTCTTTTTCCTCAAATTTTCATTCATTTTCTCTTTCAAAACATTTCAAGCACAATATATTCATTTCAAAACATTCATTTTATCGAGTATAATATATTATCCAGAGTAAAAATCGAGTTTTGGATGTGATGCAATTAAGGTATTCATAGCTTCTCTTTAGAAAACATTATTTTATGTACTCAACATATAAAGGTATGTACTAAGAAGAATGAGGTCTTTGACCGTCTTTTGACAAGTCGAATAAAGCAGATTCGCTTTGAATCCAAATCGTTCCAACGCTTCTTCGCGTTGCTGATGAGTCACCGAGATATGACGAAAACGGTTTACCAAGGTCCCATCATCACTGAAACAAATGTTTGACTGCCCCTTTTGCATCAGGGTGCTTTTGGGTTGAGTCGCTAAGTTTCAAATTTCCCATTTTCGGTGGATAGTTGTGTTTGGTTCTTCGTTTCGGTCTTTCGGATCTCTTCGGCTAAGCGTGTGCAAACCTAGCCTTTTCAGGCTAAGCGCTGGCTTAGGACGAAGTTGAGTTTTAAGTCTTTTGACAAAGTCGAATTGCTGGACAAGGTCTCGAAGTTTGAGATGTCTTTAGCAAAACGTTTGACCGTCTTTTGACATAAGAAGAATGAGTTTATGTTCGTTTTTTGTTTAATGAATGAAAAATAGATGACCATTTTGTATTGAAAATATTTTTTCAGTTTCACACGTCATTTTTACGTAGTCTACTAATAACTGTGTGTCAGGGAAGTCTACTACTCTAAGGCTAGTGAGTTGGGCTTCACTGGGGCCCGTATTCACAAAAATCGCCAAAGTGAAACTTGAAGTCGCACTTCCGAAAGTGATACTTCAGGCCAAAGTGAAACTTGAGGAGAAATCGCTATTCACAATCGTTTAGTGTATCCGTTCTTAGGTCAGCTTTAAGTTCAACTGATAAGGAAGTTGAACTTCCGAAAGGGTAACCCTTAGGGCGACTCGCTCCTATTGACCAATGGGAATATTCAGTTATAATATTGAAAGCCGGTTGGTGATCAACAAACGATTGTCCGGGTCGGACTAATTTGAAGACCAGAAGACTGGAAGACCCAAGGAAGGAAGACCCGATGGAAAACTGAGGAAAGGCCGACATGAAAGGTTAATTTGGGCTTACCTAATGGTTCTTTGAAATAGAATTCACATAAATCTGACTACATTTTGACTACATCTGGGCTTACCTAATGGTTCTTTGAAATAGAATTCACATAAATCTGACTACATCTGACTACATAAATCTGACTACACTTGAACAATAATGTCCTCAAATTGAAATGAACTGAGCACAATTATAAGTGCTCAAGCTCAAAGGTAGCTGTAAAAAGGAAAAGTAGGAAATTGTTTACCTGTGACGTGCGCGGAAGGTCTTCTGACCAACACTCGAATCCATTTTCGCTTTCTCTTCGCCTTCTTGGAAAAATTTGTACACGTCTCCTTTCCGTAGATACTGCAAATATTCCATGAAGTCGTTTTCCATTTAAATCCGAACGGAAAAACTTCGTAAAACGGCTTTCGAAGCAAGCAAAATAGACACACTTCTTGTCAAAAGCTGTACTAAGGGCCAGTAAAGTGTGGTAGGAGCCAAACTTACCCGGAGAGTGTAACTTGACGAAAGTTCAGCTTCGGTAAAGTGGAGCTGAGGTGACGCTTCTTCTAAAGTTCGGTTTGTGAATAGCGTTTTCTCTAAAGTGCGGCTCTAAGTGGAGATTTCAGGCTTCACTTAGTGAAAAGCCCCACTAAGTGCGTTTTGTGAATGCGGCCCTGGGTCTTTATAGCACTTTCACCCTCAGTTTAATATAAAATAAATGTCATGTATTTCTGATAGACGACGCAAATGTGTTACTCCTAGATGTAGATAACTACGAAATTATTTTCTTTTCAAGGTAGTTTCAAATATCAAAGTGTTGCTCCAGTCAAAGCAGTGATTGGCCACCAAAACTGCCAGTGGAATGCGCAGCTCTGGGGCGATTTGGCCTTGGTGATCCTCAATTCACGACTAACCGAGTTTCCATCGCCTTGGGTCGGCCTCATCTCACCTCCGGTTTTGAGTGGTCGTCTATTCCATGACCAAAGACTCAAATTTATCGAAAAGAGAAAAATCATCTGTTACGTGGCGTCGTTCGGTGGTAACATGTCAAGTAAGTTGATCACATAGAAACGTCGTGATGATATCAATACGACTTGATTATTACCGCATTTCAACGATCTAAAATGTAGCAACACATGCCGATATTGTTAGCACATCACATAGTTAGTGTTAAATGCTGGTTAAAGGCTATCATAAACTCCAGAGCAAATACTTCTTTATTTATTAACTTAAAGGGTACAGGAACAATCCCAGTTACAGAATAAAGAAAAATTTACAATGACAATTGAGAAGAGAACAAAACAACAATGACAACGACATTATGCTTGAAAATGCAGTGTTCGTACAGTGCAACTTAAGAAGTGTTCGAAGACAAGAGAACAAAATTAACAACAATTATCCAAAATTAAAAAAAAACTGGCAATAATAATAAAATGAATCAAATTGAGAGTTGAAATAAAGTGCAAAGTATTATTGAAAATAATTTAAATTCAATTTCATAATGGAGTATTGTTGTATATAAATGATCGTAGGTGGAAAGGATAATAAAACGTAAGCACCAATAAAAAAATCCATTTTTGTAGGAAAATGTCGGGCATAAATATTATGTTTTCTTCGGACGACGAAGAAATGTTCGTTTTAGTTGCAGCTTTGGAAGTAGAAGAAGAGGACCAAATCGGTGGGAAAAGGAGAAGATATTGGGTCCATCCAATAAAGGCTAAGAGGATGGACCTGGGGGAGCACATTCACCTGTTCCAAGATTTGCTAAGAGACGAGCAAAAATTTATAAAGTATTTTAGAATGTCGAGGGGGAAGTTTTTCGAGCCTCACCCACTGATTGAGCCTCATATACAAAAGCAGAACACTGACGAAAATGACCGAGGTCGACAATTTTTCGCTTCGCCCTCCGTCCACTAGGTCGACAGCGCGGTGCGGAACGCAGCGAGAGCGGCAGATTGCAAAAAATTTTTGACCCTCGCCGTGCTGTCGACCCAGTGGACGGGCTGCCATTCATTTCATATTATATTTCTAGAAATTTTTCTTGGTGCCGCGCCACGCTGCACTGTCGACCTAGTGGACAGGCAGCTTTAGAGTAACATACCTAGTATAGAAAATAAGTACTTTTAGCAAATGAGTTCCCACTTTTCGTCGTAACCTTTCAACTCATCACTTATATGGAAAAATAATAAAACGTTGTAATATTTCTTTCACTGTCTGCGCAGGTATAAAGGATAAAGATAACACTGTAAAGGACTTCAAAGTCAAGTATCGAGTCTACCCTTCAGATTTCTATAACTGCTTCGAGCAGTATGCCGCATTTTGCCCGTTTGACATCTGCATACTAGGATTCGACATGTTTTACCGACAACAGTAAGACATTTCAAGAGTAGTAGATATTGGCACATGATCTTTACTCTCTAGAAAGGACCAACCTACCTTGAGGCACCCGAGTGATCCCCTTCACTTTACAATCGCGAAAACAGATTGCCCCTAGTGATCTTCTAGCCCAGCGGTTCCCAACTGGTGGTCCGCCGACCCCCGGGGGTCCGCGAAGTATGGCTGAGGGGTCCTTAGGATATACAAATTAAATATATATTTGCAGCTTCTGAATGTTGACTTTTGCGTGTGGCTTCATATGACAACTAACGCTAGCACACTCTAGTTTGGCTTTATGTATTTCAGAGATGTCAGTTATTGCTATATTGTTAGTTATTTATTGCTAATGCTCACTGAGCACTGGAGACAAGTTAGTGCTAGTGGAGTTTGCTAGTGCTAGTGCAGTCCCTGACCGAGTTGTTTACATGTGTGATTTTGTGCAACATTTTAGTGATTGAAAAGCTTTGTTTTTCACGGAAAGTTAATTACGCGTACGTTATGGACCGTTGGTTAAGATGTGGATCGTTAAAACGGCCTAGACATACAGACGAAGAACGAGAAAATGCTTTCGATGTTAAAGTTAATAAGTCAGTGACTCTCGAACCGAACTTGCTAGTATCTCTTGAACCCAACTCGTCGGCATCTCTTGAACCTTGCAAATACTCTGTATTTTCACGAATAAATCCTAAGTTTTATATCATTAGTTTGATTTATTTTTTCACATATTTTGGTTCTTTTTAGGTAACTTTAGATAGTGAGGGTCCTCGTCATTGTAGTACCTTGATGAAGGGGTCCTTGGAAAAATTTAGTTGGGAACCGCTGCTCTAGCCAATAACCACCAGTGCTTTGGAATCAACATAAAACCTTGCCACGTCTACCAATATCCATGTATTATTTTGTAGACATCTTCACGGACTATCAGTGTGAGATATATGCAAAATTGAACTGCACAAATGAGGTAAATGGGGTGTGCCCATGGGTCTGAAAAACTATTTATTGTTATTTTTAATTTAAATTAGACATCATTCTCAGAATTTTGACACCAACCACAACCTACTAGCGTGAGAAAACCTTTTCCTATGATTTTTCAAAGTTTCGAATATTAATGACGTCACAGTGGGTTGGGGGGTCCGACCCAGGCGAGAGGGGTGCGTGATGTCATAAACATTCGAAACTTTGAAAAATTATAGAAAAAGATCTACTCATCCAAAAAGAGAACGGCTGGTCTGAATGAGGACTACTTTGATTAACCCTTCACTGGTAGACCCCGGAACGCGGCGCTCCTTCAGCCAATTTTTCGAATACTGTGGTTCACAGTGGCTATACTGAGGGCTGTGATTCACAGTTCCCTCCTAGAAACCACCTCTACGCAGGACCGTACCCTCCTCTCTGTCCCCAAAACCGCTCAGGGTTAGTGAGAATCGGTTTCTTGCACTAAAACGTGAATGTGTCTGATCGCTCTTAAGTTTGAGCGCTCTTCTGATCCCAAGAAATGGCTTCAGTGGTCTGAGGAAGATTCTGACGATATGGCAGAACGTTCATCTGACTGAAACGGCTTTGATTAGTTAAATTTTGATTGCTCAGTTATTTGTATTTCAGAGTTGAGCAAAACCTATTTTTACCAATACGTATTTCTGAGTTCAATAAAAAAAACTTTTTTTCCAATATGTTTTTCATTGAACATTTTTAGATACACCAGGAGATGAGTTGAGTATCTCACTCTGACCAAAAACAATTAAAAAATATGATAAATATTGATTTTTTCGGGAGGAAGTACCGAAAGAGCGCCACGCTCCTGGGTCTACCTTTTGCGAGATGAGATCAGGTCTACCACTGGAGGGTTAAGAATTAAAAAAAAAAAAAAAAAATCAGGCGCACCACATTTTTTACAAAAATTTGTTAATTAAAAAGATCAAGAAATTTATTTACCCTATTCGTGCAGTTGATTCCTGCGTATATCTCACACTGATAATCCGTCAAGATGTCTACAATTAATACATGTATACCTATTGGTAGATGTGGCAAGGATACATGTCGATTCCAGATCACCGCTGCTTGTTGGCTAGGGGATCACTCGAGAAAATCTGTTTTCGGACTGTCTCAGACTCAAAGGGAGCACTGGAGCCGTCGTCCATCGGCACATTTCTTTCAACGGTTTTTTATTTACAGATTTTGGCATATCGAGTGTTGGGAGACCAGAAACAAAATCGGCGCGGTTTGTGACCACGACCGTGGCGCTCCTATTGTCTGCAACGGAAAGGTTGAAGGCGTCGTACTCCGTGCTGCATTCCCGTGGAATTGCAACGTCGGCATCCCGTTAGTGTTTTTTGTGCAAAGGCTCGTATACGTCCTGCCTCAGTTCCTGCAGACGTTGAGGTTCACCAAAACAGAGTCAACGGCGGAAGAGTTGAATATAGTTTACTCTTGGGGAGATATTCCTATTCCATTCCCTACTCTTCACTCTCAAAAAGTCGAATACCCCGACAATTGGCGTCATTCAGGTCAAATAGTTAAAGCTCACTCTGGTGTGAGTATCCTTTCTGCTTCTATCGTTCCGTTGCTAATTGAAATATTTTTTACGTTTTTGACTAAACAAAAAAACTAAGCCGCTCTCTAGACTGGATGCATCTAAGTTAGAAAGGCCCCAGCAAGCTTAGGTACCCCTAAATAGAATCATAATCGCTATTTCTTCTTATTGATTAGTTGAAAATAAAATTATTTTTGCAATAAACTATTTCTGATTCTAGTCTTACTAGCTGTAGTGAATTAGATCGGAACATCCGTGAACTTTTTGTCGAGACTACGCCCGGGAACATTTAACCCTGCACTAGTAGTGGCTCTCCACTTGCTGAGATGGGATCTACGTAATATTCACGTGTCTTCATGGTGTCTAACGGTCCTAAGTGCTCTGGATGGGTCTAATTCAGTCCTAAAAAATCGTAATCTCAGTTCTGGATGGTGTATGTACAGATCATGTAATTTCAACAGTAATGTTGCAAATCAGTTACCTTTTTAAGGTTTATCTTAGGGGGGTCTCAGTCGGTCACCTTTCGTTCCTCGTTCCGGGTCAGTATTTCGCGAAATTGAAGGAGCAACAACTTGAAAAGTTGTACTTAAATTTGAAATTTTAAATGATTTTAGAAATTCATCAGTGCACGGCGTTAGGGAATTGAAAAACTGAAATATTGCCGCCGGAATCATCAAAATCGCATAATAATTGCCAGAGAAAATGGGAAAACCGCTAATTCAGTTATGTTATTCCCATATTTCATGTAATGTACAGTAATGTAATGTACAGATCATGTAATTTCAACAGTAATGTTGCAAATCAGTTACCTTTTTAAGGTTTATCTTAGGGGGTCTCAGTCGGTCGCCATTCATTCCTCGTTCTGGGTCAGTATTTCGCGAAAGAGAAGAGGCAACAACTTAAAAAAAGTTGTACCTAAATTTGAAATTTAATGGATTTTAGAAATTCATTGGTGCATAGGCCTTGGGAATTGAAAAACTGAAATAAAAAAAAAAAATAAAAAAATAAAAAAAAATAAAAAAAAAATAAAAAAAATAAAAAATAAAAAAAAAAATAAAAATAAAAAATAAAACAATATACAAGCAATATTTCAGTTTTTCAATTCCCAAGGCCTATGCACCAATGAATTTCTGAAATCCATTAAATTTCAAATTTAGGTACAACTTTTTAAGTTTTTGCCTCTTCTCTTTCGCGAAATACTGACCCGGAACGAGGAATAAACGGCGACCGACTGAGACCCCCTTAATGGGAACTTCATTTTGAAGGCCCAAAAGATGAACTTGAGAGCCCAGGAACCGTTACGTAAATTTGACGTATAAGGTTTCACTTCGAGCTGTGGCGAGGACATAGACGGTGGGGGACGTGTCGTCGGTCAGGCCCAGACCCATCATTGGCTGTTGCACCATGAAGGAGTGGTACCTGATATTAGAAAAGTTTTTTTTGGGAATGTGTAAGAGTGGGTTAGAAGAGTGCTTCAACTAGATTTTAGTGGATTTCCCCTGTAACACGTAAAAATTACGTGCCCTACCAGAGCAGGGTTAGCAGGGTTACCAGAGCAGGGTTAGCAGGGTTACCAGAGCAGGCGCACTGGCCTCAATTTTAGTAGGTCTAGAAAGTTTTCAAAATCGGATGGTGATAGCATGTTGTCTGATTATAGTTTTGAAACAGTATCTATGGTTGCCCTGTTTCAAACAGATTTCATTTTGCCGAGTTGAAGGAGTCGAAAATGAGTAAGTAGTAGTAGAATCGACTCCCAAAGTTTTCCGCTCCTTTACATAATATTGTGGCAACACACCTGTTGAGTTACTATTTTGACTTCGAGTTGTTTTGATTGAAATTCCCGTTGCCAGTCTTGATTGCGAAATTATAGCCGCAATTGTTGTGTTTGTCAAGTTTTTGTTATTCTTCGGAAAAAGTGTTACAATTTGGGGGCCCGTCCGGGATCGACAAAGATAACATTATGCCACCTAAGCGACCTCGGTTAGAGGTGAATAGAACGATGTCCACGCGTAATCGTCCAGTAACAGAAACGCAACCTGTATCTAACGAGCCAATTCCAGGTACCTCACATTCAGATTCTTTATTGGAAGAACGAGTTACATCTCTTGAGGTTTTGTTAGCGGGAATATCCAGTCAATTGAATAAGTTAATCGATGATACCCGATCAGATCACTCCAACCAGCAACCAGAACCGAGAAACATTGGAGAAAGTGATACCCAAGTACTCCATGTTGACAAGCATTTCCCTGCCACCCAAGAATTGCTGGCTTATGAAGGCTCTCTCATGTCATATGATGGGAAAATGCCATGGGAGGAATACCTAGTGCATGTGGAGGTAACCTCTGAGGCTAATGGATGGTCTGAGGAGAGGTCAGGTAAGCGTTTGGCAAGTGCCTTGAAAGGAGGAGCTCTTACAGTTTTGTCTGAACTTCCAAGAGCTGAGCGGACTAATTATCAAGCAATTTTGAAGGCACTTTCAAGTCGTTTTGGTCTTCGCCATCAAGCAACAAGGATGAGGATGTTGTTAGAAAAACGGAAGCAAGTGGCTGGAGAAGGGTTGGCTGAATTGGCTTCAGATATCGAGAGAATGGTTAGAGCAGCTTACCCAGATGATCCCAAGGCTTATCGGGATACTAAAGGTGTCCAGAGCTTTTTGGATGCATTAAGAGACACAGATCTCAAAAGAATGTTAGCTCTCACAACACCAGCTACTGTTCAAGAAGCACTCAGGAGAGCAGAGTTAGCTGACGCATTGGGGCACAACCAACAAGTAAGAAATGAATTGAAGTGTTGGGGATGCAATTTGAATGGTCACACAAAAGCGACATGTCCAAAAACTAGTCAGAATAGGGTGAATACATTGGACCATCAGGAAAACTAAGCAGGGCTAGGGCTGAGGACCGCGCCCAAGCCTTCAAAGTTAATCAAGGTCCCAAGGATTTTGTTAGAAACATTCGATCAGGATCAGAAGCTCTTTTTCTTGACATTTTGTTGGATGGAAAACGTTGTGCTATGTTAGTGGATACAGGAGCAACTGTATCAGTCATCCGTCCAGACATCGCCAGGAAGTTAGGAACACAGCAGCTTCCAACAAATCACTTATGCCTGTACACTGCGGGAGAAGGTACCCTCCCAGTCATGGGTAGTATAAAGGCAACAGTGGGAGTAGGTACCCGTTATTTTGACCACACTTTCCTCATATTACACATTAGAGACAAAGGCATACTCGGACTTGATTTCTTGGACAAATTAGGAGCCACACTAGACATTCCTAAAACTGTCTTACATGCTAATGACGAAAAAATTTGTCTTAAGAAACGATGGCAATGTTGTCAAAGTGTTTTACAACTGGCTATGGAGACACAGTGGGTAGAAGAATGCCTCGGGTCATCGGCATTGAAAGTTGGAACAGAAGAGTACGCAGCTGCTAGATCGTTGCTTTTAAACTACAAATCAATTTTTGCAAACACTGGTAATATCTTAGGAAGAACAAATGTTGTGCAACATGCAATTGATACAGGTGGGGCTTATCCCATAAAACAACCACCTCGGAGGATCCCATATGCCCAGATGGCTGATGTCGACAAAATGTTGAGGGATATGGTTGATCAAGGTGTAATTGAACCTTCTAACAGTCCATGGGCTTCGCCAATCGTCCTCGTACCAAAAAAAGATGGTACAACAAGGTTTTGCATCGATTATAGGAAACTGAACGCTGTAACAAAAAAAGATGCGTATACATTGCCATGTATTCAAACATTGATCGACACATTAAGTGGCTCAAGCTGGTTCTGCACGTTAGACCTCAGGAGTGGATACTGGCAAGTTGCGTTGAAAGAGTCAGACAAAGAAAAAACAGCATTTGTGCTCTTTCAAAAAGGTCTGTGGCAGTTCAAAGTCCTTCCATTTGGGTTGTGCAATGCACCTGCTACGTTTCAACGACTCATGGAAGCAGTTATTCCAAGTGAGCTGGCATTGGTGTATCTAGACGACATCATTGTCTATGGCACGGATTTCACAACGCTGATCAACAAATTGGGAAAAGTTCTCCAGTGTTTGAAGGAGGCTGGGTTACAGGTTCGTCCCAATAAATGTGCCTTTTTCACCAGGGAAACCAAATATTTGGGTCACATAATTTCAGGAAAGGGAGTACGTACTGACCCAGAAAAAACACAAACTGTCAAAGAATGGCCAGTTCCAAAAACAAAGAAACACGTTCGCTCCTTCCTGGGAATGTGTTCTTACTATAGGAGGTTTGTGCCGAAGTTTTCTGAAATTGCTTGCCCACTCAATAAACTGACTGAGGCCAACACAGCTTTCCTATGGAATACAGATTGCCAGCAAAGTTTTGATCGCCTGAAACATGCAATGATTAATGCTCCAATCCTTGGCTATCCGGATTTCTCTAAACAATTCATCCTTGATTGTGATGCAAGTGCGCATGCAATAGGAGCTGTCTTATCACAAATTGTGGATGGGAAGGAACAGGTTGTGGCATACTTCAGTAAAACTATGAATCGAGCGGAAATGAATTATTGTGCCACACGTAGGGAACTCCTGGCTGTAGTGCGAAGTATTGAACACTTTCATCAATACCTGTATGGAGTATCCTTTACACTACGCACCGACCACGCTGCTCTGAAATGGCTTGCCACATTTAAACAGCCCCAAGCTCAATTAGCTCGTTGGCTAGAGACCCTGCAAACTAATGACTTCCATATCGAGCACCGAAGAGGGAAACTGCATAGCAATGCAAATGCACTGTCAAGACGTCCATGTGCCAACTCCTGCTCTTATTGCACAAGAAGGGAGGAACAAGAGAAACAATTCGTCAATACCCTCGACTTCCAAAGTGATGAGATAGATCAAAAGGAAGATACAGGCTTAAGGTGGTTAATAGGGAAAGTTCAAGCGAAGTTAATGCCGTCACCAGCTGAAATAGTGGCACAAAATAATAAAACTCAGCAACTCGTCAAAAGGTGGGAATCGTTGGAGGTTTTGGATGGAAAATTATTTCATAGATGGAACACAAAAGGAAGAGAGCACTTCCAATGGGTGGTTCCAGTGAAAGGCATTCCAAAAGTTTTAGCTCAATGCCACAGCAGCCAAGAGGGGGGACACTTTGGTTTTTGGAAGACGCTAGGAAAAGTGAGGCAGTACTACTTTTGGCCTGGGATGTCTTCTGACGTAAAAGTATGGTGCAAAACATGCCCCACGTGTCACAGGGTAAAAGGTCCTGGAAGATCCTATCCTGCTCCTCTTCAGCAGTATTATGTAGGTGCCCCATTTCAACGCATAGGGATGGATATTTTGGGGCCATTTCCCCAAACAAAACGAGGGAACAAAGTTGTACTGGTGATAGCTGACTATTTTACCAAATGGCCAGAAGCAATTGCACTGCCCAACCAAGATGCTCATACCATAGCGTCAGCATTGGTAGAAAAGTTCATAAGTCAACATGGGGTCCCATATGAAGTGCACACAGACCAAGGCCGGAACTTCGAAGCAAAGCTAATGCAAGAGGTAAATGAGTTGTTGGGAACAAAAAGGACCAGGACCACCCCACTGCATCCTCAGTCTGGAGGATTAGTGGAGAGACTAAATCGAACCCTCACCAAATATCTAGCAATGTTCGTGACAGAAAATCAGGATGACTGGGATATCAAGCTTCCTCTGTTTCTCCTCGCCTACAGGTCTGCTCCTCAGGAAACAACGGGCCTGTCACCAGCCCAACTTGTATTTGGAAGAGATTTGAACTTGCCCAATACTTTGATGCGTCAACCAGCGCAAAGAACGAATCTGACAACTCCATATGCGTTCCAGCTCCGAGAAGATCTTGAACGGGTTCGGGAATTTGCATATGGACGGACAAAGATCAAGATGAGAACGCAAAAGGAACATTTTGACAAGCGGGCAAAACTTCCTGGATTCAAATTGGGTGACTGGATTTGGGTTCACGATCCAAAACGAAAACCAGGACTCTGCCCCAAGCTGCAACCTCAATGGACAGGACCCTGGGTGATTTCGAAGAAAAAGAATGATGTCCTATTTGAAGTACAGATTGGACGCCGAAGAAGGCTTCTGCACGCGAACCGGCTAGTATTAGCTCAAATCGTCCGACCCCAGTGGCTCGAAGACCCTCCAGATGACAAGCCACCAGAGAGAAACTGACATGAAAAAACGAAAAAAAAGAGGGAAGGAGCAGTGTGGCAACACACCTGTTGAGTTACTATTTTGACTTCGAGTTGTTTTGATTGAAATTCCCGTTGCCAGTCTTGATTGCGAAATTATAGCCGCAATTGTTGTGTTTGTCAAGTTTTTGTTATTCTTCGGAAAAAGTGTTACAATATGTAAAGGACGAATGTTTCGTCAATGATGCAGTCGAAAGTTACAGAGAAAGTAACGTGAATAGGTACCTACGAACCAATCTTCTCGCCAAAAACCACGTTTCAACTGTTATTAAGTAAAGAACAGCTGCAAATTATTACACACAAAAGTTGTTGATTTCTCTATACAGGGTATATTATAGGGAAATCAACAACCCTATATAGAGAAATCAACAACTTTTGTGTGTAATAATTTGCAGCTGTTCTTTACTTAATAACAGTTGAAACGTGGTTTTTGGCGAGAAGATTGGTTCGTACCTATTCACGTTACTTCCTCTGTAACTTTCGACTGCATCATTGACGAAACATTCGCATATATTCAAATTAACCCATTTCAAGCCAATGGTGGAAATAACAGAGAAGTGAGAGGAGGAGGATGAACTCTTTTACAAGAAATAAGGTATAATTTGCTCACCAATTGAGACCGAAAGTACTCCAAATTTTATGAATTTTACATTTTAATGGATTTAAGAGGCTTCAGTCTTCCAAAAAGCCCAGAAGTTCAATCGCCTAGGGTCGAATATGAGCCAATACTTATGCCTCCTTTTCAAAAAAATTGCCAAAGTCGTATCGAGCTCCCGAGTGTCGAAGAATTTTTTTTTTACAAGTATAGGAGCAACATGAATGAGAAAAAATTCTTCTACAAAGATTTTCCACTATTTTTAATATTTAAAAAAAGTCGATGCGAAAACTCATCAGTGGCCGGAAATGGGTTGAAGGTCAGATTGGAAGCTTCTAAGTAAGATGCTATATGAGGGGGGTTCCGATAACTGAAAAATGTTGCAGGGGGGTTATAGTGTATATACACTCAGAATAGGTGATAATATTCGTCAGGCAAACAGCTAGGCTGCAAATTATTACACAAAGGACCATTATTTTTCTGCATTGATCACGCGCCAGCAAAGAACTCAGCTTTGCCATTGTCACCACCTACCAACCATGTTTTACCTTCACAATCAAGTTTATGTGGAAGAATTAAACGTCATATACCAAATTTCGTCAAAATCGGTTCATGATAAAGTTCCGCGGACGGACGGATTTTTTGTACTTATTCGATTTTCAAAATCTACATCTACTTACCTCAAACGTAAACCATCGAATTTTAAGGGTGGTCAAACTTTTTTTCTTGAAAATAATAAACCAAAAAAGGGAGGCTCTGACTTTAGACCTAATAGGATGTGAAACCTTCATTCTACAATGCTATACAGTGATTTCCAAGTGTCCAGCAACTAGAAAAACGGTTAGGTACAGTGAAATACAGTAAAATCAGTCAAACAGCTGCTATTTGCAGCAGCGAAAAAACCAACTGCTTTGCTTCCTTGATATATTGTGGGTGGATGGATATTTCATGTTTTGCCATGCAGGGGCTAATAAGTATCCATGGCTCATCTTCCAAGTTTCTCTGCAATCAAGGTCACGAAACAGTTCCTTGACTGTTTGCCATGGCTGATGGAGTGGTAGAGGCCTACCCGCCGATCTTCGCCTCTCACTCCCTCTTACAGTCCCGAAAAATTCATTTTTTTGAAAGCTTGCCTTGCATTGCCGGGCCCCGTGGTAGTTCGCGTACCATCCGTAATCCGTCGTAGTTACCAACCTTTTCAACTCTCTGGTGTGTTGCGGGCTAGTATCCAAGACAAAATACGTACTTTCTTATTCCATTCTCCTATTTAATCCAACTTCCTTGATAATAATGAAATAGTCCCTAAATATTATAAAAGTTTTCCAAAGTCGGCTAAATATTGCAAAAAATGGAAATATAAGAGAATCTCAACAAGATTTATTTATTTATTTTGCTTATTTGTAGTAAGGCAAACAGTGTTTGCTATGTTTGCCTGGAGGAGACGCCACTGACTCAGAACCTGCATGAGCTTCATCAAACGTTTTCATGCATGTTCAAGTAAGTAGGTAAGTTTTCCTGCCTAATATAGGGAAACCGAAGGCAAGTTTATTTACTCTAAATAGTTTCCATTTATTCCGTTTTGTTTCTCGTCAAAAACGCTGCATAGCAAGTCTGCTAAGTGGGTGTGGCACACAGCTTTCTCGTATCCATAACCCGATTGTACGATGCATCGTAGGGAGTTGATCCTATGGATGGTAGCTTATCTCAAAGCATCAGTCTCCAAGTAACCTCCACTACCCTCATAGGGGACCACCTACAAGCCAACCCGCACAATCCCTTAAAATGCCATCGAAATAGGGTGAGAAATGGAGAAGTTATGGCTGTGGCAAGGATTTCATGACAGACAGACACGGAACCAAAATTGTTCAGGAAGGTCTGAAACGTAAAACCCGAGTGGAAATTTTGATTTTGGAAAACTTTTTTTCTTCTACCTTTCAAACAAATTGTTTTCCGCTACCCAAAGGTAGACTCGGAAGCAAAATCTATTAAAATTGGAGATACTTTGCCCTAACGATATAAAATTGTATGAAAGCCTTGAGAAATTTCATCATGGAAAATCATTTCATAACTGGAACGATCCTTGAAGTCAACGTTATAAGTACATATAAATATTTTTAAAGTCATTTAACGTTATCACTAAGTAGTTGAGGTAACTTTGTACTTGTGCTGCAGATCAAAGTAATTTTTTAAAAAATCGAAAATCATGATTTCATGTCTATAATGTGTGTGTGTGTTGTGCCCTTCCAACTTGTTAGACGTATTTCTTTGGTATGTAATTAGTCTAGATGTAGTCGGTTACATACTTTGTTCTAGTCCCGATTAAATTCGGAGCAATTTAGCTCTGTGGGACTGTAATCAGGAGAAACATTATTGAATTGAAGTAAAACTATTTCGTACGTCGCGATCGTCCCGGCTACCTGCAACAGAAAGTACAAAGTTACTTACTCCACACTCCTGTCTACCAATTACACTACCGTTTGCGACTTGAAGGCAAAAGGAAAGTATTTGAATCGTCAGATAACCCATGTCCATCTGGATCATCATGTTCACTAGCCGAAATCGTGAACGGGATGGCTCTTCAGAAGGGATTTACTGATGATTTTGACGACGAATTTGTGGCGTGGAAATTTTCATTTTTTATCATCGAAAGCCATACAGACGAAGAGAGGAAATGTGGTTGAATTTCATCATTTAACCCGAATTAGACCCTTAGAATATAAAATATTCGCTTAAGAACCATCATGGCATGACTAAATTCTTCTCAGTTTCCAGGAGAGCGAAAAAACATTATAATTTCCTTAGAATAAAGCTTATGTTGACTTTCTTTTTTGTTTCGGCACCGATTTTGCTACCTTAATAGATGCAGTACTGCAGTTTTCTTGACTGAGGTTTGCTAAAGAAAATAGCTTAGTTGTGCTATGATAACTTAATATTTCCTCCAGTTATGCCATGATTATCTGTAGGTACTTCAAGAAAATTTAGGGTCGAGGTAAGCAAGTACAACGCGATTTAGTGGTAACGCAAATTAAATTGAAATCACAGACGAATTACATAGGTAGGTACGTCATTTTAGTAAGAATGAAAATTAAGTAACAAGTGGTTAAGTATAAAAATATGAAATAATCATCGCACATTGCTTGTTGAAAGAAATCGCTACATAGATCAAAACGCTGCAAATCATTGCCCAAAGGTTTACTATTTTCTGTATTGATCACCCTTCAGTATAGATCCCTCCCTACCAACCATAGGTACCTACTACCTACTAGGGCATTTTTGAAAATTTCAACCCCAACCACCAACCAAATGGAAATGAAGGGTTGACATTTTCAAAAATGCCCTAGTAGGTAGTAGGTACCTATGATTTACGATTATGATTACGCTCATCTCTGCTCTTTGGTAGTTCTAGGGTCTTTACTAGTGACTCACTGTTAACAACAAAGTTCTGGTGACGCAAAAGAATCGGCAGCCCGTCAAAGACAAGTTTTCGAAAGCGACTTGCAACGTCAATCTTTGGACCTGAAAATCACAGAATAACAAAAGTAGGTATCGATAAGAAGGCGGTTCTGGCGCATAACTACTGTTGTGATCAGCTACCTTTTCGCATTTCTGTCCAGTCACTTCCTTAGCTCAAGTGGAAGGAGCTCCGATTCAGAATCGGAATGATAGGAGATCGATCCACGGTCTAGGGAAGTTAATTTTTGATGATTCAACAGTGTGGCACAGTCGTACCGGACCCGAATGGTCTCCTCAGCATTTCTCAGAGAAACAATAATTCATTAAGATTAGGTCATCAAAACAACTCCCTCCTGTGACGGATCCCAGCGATAACTTATCGAGAGTCTGAGGTCCACCTGATAACCCTTCCATTCCGACTTCCTTGATGAAGGCGGAAGGGGGCGGGACAGGCACTGCGGGACCCGTCACCCCCCTCTTGAGGCATTGTGTTCTCAGAGCCGCACCTAATCGTGAGTCTATCTCTCAACTTACATTTCCTCCTATATTGTGGTGAATGTCTCATTTATGCTATCTCGGATCTTCTCACATCTTTGCCTTGTCATATGTGTAACATTTCTGACCCATTCTGAGCCATTTCCGTTATAGGACAATACATACCTATTTACTGTCGCCCTACCGAATCCACCTGACTTGTACATGAACTTTTCCTTCATCATTCAAGTGTGAATAGGAATTTCCGGTATAGGGACGCCAGTCTTTTTTTACGTATCGTGGTAGGTACTTCAGAAAGGGGAACGTACATCCAGAAATAGGTTAACGTCCATGATCTACGGTCCCAGTTTTAACCAGTACCTATTCCCTTTTTCTTTCCTACTTCGTTACACTCCCAAGACACGAGTCGAGCCACCGCCTATCCGGACATACGTTGAGGTCAGCAGATCCCCCGTCCCGTCAATGAGAAACAATAACAAAAAACTCCAAAGCCAGTCAAAAATACGCGTTCTCACTGGGTTGTAAAAGCCTCCCTGACTAGGTAACGGAGTACCTAAGATTTCCTAACGGGTTGGTGGGGGGGGGGGATGTGATCAGCAAACTCTTCGCAATTCTGTCCATTCACTTCCTCAGCTTAAGTGGTAGGAGCTCCGATTCAGGATCGGGATGATAGGAGATCGATCCCTGGTCGAGGGAAGTTAATTTTTGATGATTCAACAGTACGCTGATATTACTGTAAGGTCGGTCCCTCAAAAAGCTAACTTCCTCCCGCCACTGAGGTAGGGATGGGTATCGATACTCGATATTTCAAAATATCGATACTTTCGTACCGATACTCAATATTTTAGTATCGATACTACACTATCCGACCCTTAAGTGCTCGGAGGTAGTGAACTAAAACCTACAGAGCTCCGGGTGGTCTCTAAATTTTTAAAAAATTGGACGGATGGATTGGATGGACGGAAATTTTGTCATTCAATTTTCAAATTCTACGTAGGTACCTTGAAACGTAAAACATCAAATTTGTAGTGGAGGGGGGAGGGGTTAAAATGTTTTTTTCTTGTTCGATTCCAATGGTTCATTATTGAGAATAATAAACCAAAAATTGTTGAAAGGAATAATTAGTATAATCAATAATTGGTTACCTACCTCGATGTTGTAACTGGAACTGGGGACGGAAAATAGGATCTTCATGGGGGCTTTGCTCTTGTCGTAGACGCCAGCTGCTGTCAGACAGACTGAACACGCTCTGAACAGCAAATGACAGAACGAAATGATCGAATATATCATCTTCGGAATAGATTGTACAGGCCTGAAACATTCGAAAAGACGTGCGGTTGTGACACATAGCTCCCTCGTATCATAACATGATTGTAAATATGATCTGATGCATAATAATAGTCAACACTTCAACATCTAATACGTCATACCAACATAATTTGACGGTATCGGCAGGTAAGTACACTCAACTTACTCGATGGTGTGAAGAAGTTGAAGGCAGATGAAACACAGATTGCTGGTGAATGAAATTAATATCAACGGCGAGATGTGCTCGTCGACCAGTTTCGTAAGAAGTGCGAGTTTGTTGTAAGTCTCTCTTATTTTGGTCCAATAGTTTGTGTCCATGTCCTATTAATCACGGTAAAAAATTATCTGCCAAGTGGGTGTGGCACATAGCTTCCTCCTATCCATAACCCAGTGCAGTTAATCTCAAAACATCAATCTCTGTGTACTTCTCAATTTACTATCAAAGTAGTACATCATTTGAATAAGAGAACTAACTATTACAGAAAATTAAATTAAATTGTAATACTCATAAGGAGCTGGTAGGGAGAAGCAAGAAAATATGGTTACAGATTGAAAGGTGAAGAAAGTTAACCGGAAAAGAATGCAAACTTTTACAAGGTTACACATTTGCGCGTTTGCATGTGAATACGCTACTTTCTACCCGAGGGCGATGATTTTCAAAGGGGACCATCTACACGCCAATCCACACAATCCCTGAAAACTTTTTCGAAATCAGGTAGTAAATGTGCAAGTTATGGCGGTGGCAAGGATTTCACGTTTGCGCATGCGCAGTGGCTACTATCAGTCCGGCGGTGATGATATTCATATGGGACTATTTGCTCGCCAACCCAAACAATCCTTGAGAATTTCATCGACATCGGGTGAGAATTATAGAACTTAAGGCGGTGGCAAGGGTTTCACGTTTGCGCAGCGGCTACTATCAGTCCGAGAGTAATGATATTCATAGGGGACCATCTACACGTCAACCCGCACAATCCCTGAAAATTTCATCAAAATCGGATGAGAAATGTAGAGGTTATGGGTATGGCAAGGATTTCATGACAGACAGACAGCTACGGAACCAAAATTGTTCAGGAAGGTCTGAAATAAAACGCGAGTGGAAATTTTGATTTTGGAGAACTTTTTTTTCAACCTTTGTTATGTCAGCGTGTTGTCGAGTGAAGGCGATGGCCTTCTTGATGGCTTGATGTTATTTGTTGGACCCTACTCAACAAGGATGCAGGATGGAGATGCACTTTCTGCCTGGCGCGTTTCCATCTACCGTTTGCAGGAGTGCATGAAGGTTTAACTCAGCCGCGTTCCTCGGCAGCAATAGCCGCAGGCTGGAGGGAGGCGGTACATTTACCTAATGGCTAGTTGGGGAAGACAACACCTAGGTAAGATGGGAGCAGAGGCCGGCGCGAGGAACTTGGGCTTCCAAGATGTGACGAAGGAGAGCGAGAAACAATCAAGTCGAATTGTTGTAGACAAATGAAGGTGAAGCCCTGAGTCCTCCTTTTATAGTACTTTAACAAGGGAGAGTGGAGGAGGGTGACGTCAGATGATGTGTTTTACCCCCGTACCTCTCTCTACCTACCTGGCGCGATTTGTCACTCAGGGGTTCCCCTTGTGTCCTTTATTGGAGAACTAACATATACGAGTAAATGGGACATAACAACCTTGAAAAGTGAAAACAAAGCTTCCGCTACCTTGGTGGACTCGGAAGCAAAAACATGAATAAACTAGATTTCTCGCGTATCACGTTGCATTTGTAGCTTGTGGCAAGAAAAGTGTAGCACAAACAAATCGATACCTTAACACTCTCAACGCGGATGATGTCATATGACATCATGCCTCCTTTCGCCCCTTACGGGTGATGTCATATGACATCATGGCCCTCCTGAATCAGGTCCCCATATTTTAGCCTCGTAGGAAATGTTCGAAGGGGTGTAGAGGTCTCGTAAGGGTTTGTTTTCGTTCTTTAGTTCCTCACCAACACCAAAGAGTGCGTCGTTTTCACATTCCTATTTCGGAGCGTTCAGTGACAGTTCAAAGTCGTCGGTCGCACTAATACAAAAAAATCGGACTTAAGCAAATCCCGTAGGAGGGTGTCAGCTGGTTTTTGAGGCCGCGTTGAGAGTGTTAAAGCACAAAGACGCTATGTTCATCCATCTTCCAATTTTTTGTTTCAATTTCAGAAAAACTCAAATCCAACAAAACTATTGTCGTGCCTCCAAGGAACGTTGTCTTTTACGAATAAACCAACGGTCCCTTTTCCTCAGGAATCAGGTCACAACGGCCAAACACACAACGGCCAGCTCGTCCTTCCCCCGGGAGGACTAGAACCCCTGGAGCAGGGGAACAGTATACAGGGTGTCCCCAAAAACGTTCCCCCCCCTGCTAAAATCGTCCAGGTAGTGGTAAAAAGAAAATTTTTTTTTTGAATCTTCATGATTTTTCCCAAGGATCTCAAATATGACCACGGTGCGCATTGCGCACGTGCGCAATCGTGCGCAACGCACACCAACTTCGTTTTTTCAAATGAGATCCCCCATTTTTTATTGCAGATTCGGATTCTACGTTAAATTTCATGAACATTTCACCCCTCAACCGATTTTTTTTGTTGCGCGCAACCCGCTCAGTGCGCGCTCAAAGATGCGCAACCGCAAGGTTGTGTCAAAATGTGCATGTACGAAGTACCTAAGTGTGACACATGATATTTCAGTATTTTTTACGCTGAATCACGTGGTGATGTTAGTTTCTTGATTTTGCTGCATTTTTATCAAATTATCGACGGAAAATGAACTTTTAAAAAAGGAAAATTGCATTTTTCAAGGGCAAAACCACCCTGTCTACTTAAAAACTTTTTTCCAAGATAATCGAAAAAAGTTTTTCAAGTAGACAGGACGGTTTTTTCACGAGAAATTGCAAAAAGAGAGTCCTTGTGAAATTACAAGTGAAGAGTCCAGCGTGATAAACAATCGTTTTGACATAGATGTGTCTTTTGGCTGGGGGTCAAGGAATTTTTCGCGGCACTTTTTTTTATCACAAAAAATGCAACGCTGCAACCAGTAAACAAAATCATAGCTACACATCGGTAGCTATGAAGCAAGGTTCTCTGGAATACTGCAATAAATTACGTGCGATCGGAGAGTTTTTTTTTTTAATGTCAAAACATAAATTTCAACATGTCCCACAATTTATTAACAAGGATGAAGTTAACGGATGGGCACAGAAGATGCGTAATGAGTAAAAATGCAATTTTCCTTTTTTAAAAGTTCATTTTTCGTCGATAATTTGATAAAAATGCAGTAAAATCAAGAAACTAACATCACCACGTGATTCAGCGTAAAAAAATACTGAAATATCATGTATCACACTTAGGTACTTCGTACATGCACATTTTGACACAACCTTGCGGTTGCGCATCTTTGAGCGCGCACTGAGCGGGTTGCGCGCAACAAAAAAAATCGGTTGAGGGGTGAAATGTTCATGAAATTTCACGTAGAATCCGAATCTGCGATAAAAAATGGGGGGTCTCATTTGAAAAAACGAAGTTGGTGTGCGTTGCGCACGATTGCGCACGTGCGCAAAGCGCACCGTGGTCATATTTGAGATCCTTGGGAAAAATCATGAAGATTCAAAAAAAAAAAATTTCTTTTTACCACTACCTGGACGATTTTAGCAGGGGGGGGAACGTTTTCGGGGACACCCTGTATAAGACCGATTCCTGGGGGAAAGCAACATACCAACCTACAAACTTACAAGCGGTTTTTTCTCTTAACAACCTATACCTCAAACCTCAAAAGAGACTCAATAGAGAAAAACTAAACCTAATTAGTAAGCCGGTTCATATGAGACCGGGGGCTACACATCAATCTCCTCCAAATTAGAGTAAATTCATTTAGGTAAGCCAGTTTCTATATAGACCAGAGGCCTTTCCCTCAACAATTTAGTAAGCCGGTTTAGATAAGACCGGCGACTAAATTGTTCAACAACGCCCTTCAAAATTAAACATACAAAATTCTTCTTCCAAATTCAGAGTATAAACTTCCCGTATTTTCAATCCTTCAATTTCAATTTGGAGTCACTAATTTCACAAATCACAACAACTATTATTGACCTATTTGACGATTACAGCTTGAAAATTAGTTGAAGAAATTAAAGAGTTTAGTGTAGTAAGCCATTACGTTAGGAATTGTGCACTAGTGAAAACGTCTTTTGCGTTTTCTGAAAACTCCGTTTTTGGACAGCGCCTTTGTGCTTCATGGTATTGATATATAAGCACGTTGTTCAGTACTCTGAACACCTACAATAAGTTTTTTTGTTTGTTTGTTTTATCTCTATAATTCAGCGCCAATCTGTTTGGCCAATTATTTTCCTCGATTCGCTGAATCGCGAGTGATTGGTGGGGTGATTGTTGATTGTGGGGTGAGTGACGTCATGCGAACACGTCGCTGCGTAGCCGTTGAGGTCCCATCAGTCTTCATCGCCTCTCTCTACCGACTGTTCTCTATTTACGGTCATCAGAATCCTAAATCGACTTATATCTGGTCATCAGCATCCCGTACTATACTCTTGCCTTTATTTAAAGAGCTCTGGGATTTTTGAAGGCCCCGAAGGTTCGGCATCGCTGCAAGAATCCAAGCCCCAGCAGAAGGTCGAGGTATACCTGCGCGACCCCTCCGCCCGTGAACCCCCCCCCCCAACAGTTTACCCTCTTCTGCAAATGCACACTTGATTCACAAATTATTTTGATCATCCCATCACCAAAATCGTGATCAGCGAGAAAAATTGAACATATCGAGTATAAACTCGAGGCAGGTACGATTAAAACTCAGCAGCCCTCTCCCGGCCAATCCACCCAAACGAATTACGCCCTCTTCGCCGAATTACAGGAAATTTGGACTCATTTTCATCAGAATAATTAGTACGTTACGAATTTAAATTACAAAAAATGTTCACCGGACGATAAATAATTAAATTGTATGTTGATAGAAGAGGAAGAAGGAAGAGGGATGATGGATTTTGACCGCGAAGGGTTGTGACCGTTTTCACCGCAAGGTTTCACCGCAAGGGTTTTCACCACAAGGTGAGCACCTTGCAACGTTGCCACCTCTTGGCAGGGAAGGGGTTTTGGAACCCGCGGTCCAGAGCTCTTTAAATAAAGGCAAGAGTATAGCTCCTTCTGGATCCTACGGAACGCCAACATCACTACGAAGCTTTTGTGGGCTGAGATAAACGAGGAAGCAGTATACACCCGCAATTTATCGTGTCCACTTTCCAGTCCTTCTCCGATCTAAACCTCGATGCTCAGCATATCCACAGAGCCTGAGCGTTTGCAAATTGTCTGGGTTCTGCACATTTCTTCAAGTTCGAGTGCTTTACCTCTATTTCGACAACCATATTTATTAGGTTGGAATCAATCTATCGACCGTCGTCACTGCTGCAAGACGCGACTTCTGCCCATCTCGTCGGTGGCGCATCCTGATCTGTGGTTTTTTAAAATTTTTTCCCACGTCTACATTATTCTGTATTATTTTTATTAGTTACCTAACTCATGCTATAATCTTTTACAATGAATTCAAGATATACCAAATAAGCCGAGGTTGATGTACTTACTTACCTTTCTAACACAATACCTGTATTTTACATAATTTCGCTCAATAAAAGTTCTGTATTCTGTATTCTGTCGGTGGCGCAACGGTCAAGGCTGACAACTTCACTGCGACAGCTGGAGCGTCTCAGTTCGATTCCCGGTCAGAACATTCTATTTTTTTTCTTCTCCTAAACCTATTCTTTACCGATATTTTTGTATCAATTTAATTTTAAACACAAGGAGCTCCTTACAGGAATTTATATCATTCACCATTTAATTTCACTTTCAAATACAATTAACACAGTTTGGGATAAGTTGGTTTTATTGCTAAACCCTTATTCAAACGCACACACGTGGAAAGGAATTTATAAGGAAAAGTCTTACCAAGTGCATTACGGACTCCAGTTCGAGGCTGAGTTGTTTGAATTTGGCGCTCAGAGCGATCGACAACGTCATCAGAAATAAATCCATGAAGTTCCAAGCTGAGGTGAAGAAGAAATACAGGCCGGAAACGGTCAATCCTTTCCAAACGGCGAAGTCCGTGACGCTGAAGAGGGACTTGAAAGACTCCTTGTAGTACTGCTCCAGTCCGGTTGTGCAAGGGCTCTTTTTGAACAATACAGCCAAAAAGTGTTCACCTGAAGAGATTCATACAAGGGATTTATACTCAATGAAAACACGTCTACCACGAGGGGTAGGCAGTAACTTCATGGTAAACAAAATAACAAGGACGGAGTATGCAGGGTGGGGCAACAGAAATGAGTCGGATTTGAAAGGTTACAAACTCTTACAAACTAGGAAAGGTTACAAACTAGGTTCGGTACGCCCTTTTTACTGTGGACTGTAGAAGAAATGACGGGAGTGAAATGCTTTTGTTGGGTCACCCTAATATCGATACGCACAAAGGCGCTCCGAAAACAGAGTTTTGATAAAAACGCAAAAGATCTTTTCACCAGTGCACAATTCCTAAACTAAAGGCTTATTACACTAAACTCTTTTATTTATTCAATAAATTTTCAATACTTGATAGTTTTGTTGAATTCGAGTTTGTCTGAAATGAAAAAAAGGAAAAAAAAAAAAAAAAACTCGGCCCTTTGGGCAAGCCCCCTGGACCCCCGGATGATTAGTGCTTAGAGCCTTCGGCTAAAATTCAAGAAACATGGAACATGTTTCGTTTGTTTGCTGTTTCCATTTACTAGGAATTTGTTGTCTGTTGTTTTAATTTAGCTCTTTATGGGCCTGCTTTTCAAATTGTTCGTAATTTCATTCACTTCTTGATGTCCTAAAGGTATTGAGAACACATCGCAACTCGTAAAAGCCTAGGTTACCAAATCCTTTGATTGAATTTTTGGTAAAAACGATGCCAGCCATCTAGATGATTAAAAAACGCTGCAAATTATTACATGAAGGTTTATTATTATTCTATATAGATCACTCGTCTGCAAAGAACACGGCTTTGCCATTGTTACCACCAACCAACATGAAGAAAAACATCGATCGTATTTCGGTTAGCTAAAATTTGAACGGAGATTACCTCTCTTTTGCGATTCACACTCGTGTTTCTGATTTATCAAGTCCAACCCTTATTCTCGTAGGGAGCGGACAGTTTGTCCTACAGGGTTCCGCGTGGTCTCTAAAAATTCAATACTATCTTAAATTGACGGAAAAACAATACCTTTATATAAAAATTTTTCTAGTTAGGGCGTTTTCAAAATTCATTTTTCAACCCTTAGAAGTGACTAACATCAACCAAAAGCTTCGGGGCACAACTAGACCCCAAATGGAGCCCACATACCAAATTTCATTAAAATCGGTACATGGTAACCAAAGGAAAAAGCCGCGTATGGCGGACGGCCAAATTTTTATTCGATTTTTGGATTCTACGTACCTTGAAACATAAGCCAACCAATTTTGAGGGGGGGGTTAAAAAAAATTTTTCTTGGTCGATTCCAAAGACTTATTTTTGAAAATAATACATCACAAACCTTTTTAAAATCAAGCTTTCATTTTTTGTCAATAAAATGAAGTAAAAAGTTGAAAATAAATTACTTTTAATAAGCCCAATTTTATAAATAAAAGCGCATCTTCTCTTTCCTCTTGCTATCACGATTTAATACACTTTTATTTATAAAATTGGGCTTATTAAAGGTAATTTGTTTTCAACTTTTTAGTTCATGTTATTGACAAAAAATGAAAGCTTGATTTTAGAAAGAGTTTTTTTTTAAATTTGTTCACTACCTAGGCCTAGGCACTACTGAAGGTTGGCTGGCAATTAAATCAATAGCCGGCGGACAATTTTACAGCTGAACCTCCATAAACCCTCGAGATTTCTTCAAAATCGCTCCGATATTTAGTAAAGATAAACCCGAGGCACGACGTTAATCTAATCAGCTCAGAATCCCAAATGCTAAAAGAAATTTTGATTTGGAGGGCAGCCTTCTGTGGTGAGAGAGTCGGAGTTTAGTGGTGTTTAGATGTATAGTGTGAATAAGCCTGGTAACTAGAATTAGGATAGAAGGTATAACGTACAGAGTGAAGCGCATATGACGTAAGCAGTGAGAATAGTTATTTTTCCTGACACGTTGACTGTCGGTAGACCCGACATGGCGTCTTCCACAACCGCCCATCTCTCCATCAGAGCTTTCCATCGTCCAGCCAGCGAGTGAAACGCAATTATACTCAAGCCAGTAGACACGTTGAACATTATTTCACCTGCGCAGTTGAAAATTTATGATAACTGAGAAATTGCTGGATTCCTGCGGAATCTAAAATACGTAAAACGGAAAAGAGAATACCTAAGAAAACAAAATTCTTCAGTCCACCTGTTGAACTTCCTCAACATCCAAGCTTCTCTAAAAAGGCACCCTCAACTCTCAAATAATAATATTGAGGGAGTATTAATATACTATGAAACATTGAATATTACTTTCCAGAGTACGGACCTGCTGCACGAATGCCCTAAAGAGTAGTGAGCAAATAAAACGTATGAACATTTTGATAATGAAAGGAAAATCAGTAGAAAGTAAAAAGTAGTTTCCACCAACCTGCTGTTTTATAATCCAGTCCTTTCAATAATATGTATCTCAGAGTAGGAAGCACCATGCAGCTTGTAGCAGTCAGTAGTAGTATCGACACAATAGATTTTAAACCCCATTTGGAGTACCTGGAATAAGTTCAAAGCCAAATTTCAAACAGTACTAAAGTAATATCAATCAATATTATCCATATAGCGGAAGAATATTTTAAAATTTCATTAAAATCAGATGGGAAATGTAGAAGTTCTGGCTCTAACAAGGAAATACACGTTTGCGCATGTGCAATGGCTACTGTCAGTCTGGGGGCAATGATTTTCATAGGGGAACATCTCCACCCCAACTCGCATAATTCCTGAAAATTTCATCTTAATCAGATGGGAAATGTAGAAGTTATGGCTCTAACAAGGAAATACACGTTTGCGCATGTGCAATGGCTACTGTCAGCCTGGAAGCAATAATTTTCATAGGGGACCATCTCCACCCCAACTCGCATAATTCCTGAAAATTTCATCTTAATCAGATGGGAAATGTAGAAGTTATGGCTCTAACAAGGAAATACACGTTTGCGCATGTGCAATGGCTACTGTCAGTCTGGGGGCAATGATTTTCATAGGGGAACTTCTCCACCCCAACTCGCATAATTCCTGAAAATTTCATCGTAATCATATGGGAAATGTAGAAGTTATGGCTCTAACAAGGAAATACACGTTTGCGCATGTGCAATGGCTACTGTCAGTCTGGGGGCAATGATTTTCATAGGGGACCATCTCCACCCCAACTCGCATAATTCCTGAAAATTTCATCGTAATCAGATGGGAAATGTAGAAGTTATGGCTCTAACAAGGAAATACACGTTTGCGCATGTGCAATGGCTACTGTCAGTCTGGGAGCAATGATTTTCATAGGGGACCATCTACACCCCAACTCGCATAATTCCTGAAAATTTCATCTTAATCAGATGGGAAATGTAGAAGTTATGGCTCTAACAAGGAAATACACTTTTGCTCATGTGCAATGGCCACTCTCATTCTGGGGGCAATGATTTTCATAGGGAACCATCTCCACCCCAACTCGCATAATTCCTGAAAATTTCATCGTAATCAGATGGGAAATGTAGAAGTTATGGCTCTAACAAGGAAATACACGTTTGCGCATGTGCAATGGCTACTGTCAGCCTGGAAGCAATGATTTTCATAGGGGACCATCTCCACCCCAATTCGCCTAATTCCTGAAAATGTCATCGTAATCAGATGGGAAATGTAGAAGGTATGGCTGTGGCAAGGATTTAACGTTTGTGCATGCGCAGCGGCTACTATCAGTCCGAGGGTAATGATTTTTATAGAGGACCATCTACACGCCAACCCGCACAATCCCTGAAAATTCCATCGAAATTGGACGAGAATTGTAGAAGTTATGGCTGTGGCAAGGATTTCATGACAGGCAGACAAACACACAGACAGACAGACAGACAGACACGGAACCAAGGTTGTTCAGGAAGGTCTAAAACGTACAATGCGAGTGAGAATTTTGATATTGGAGAACATTTTTTCCAACCTTGAAAAGTGAAAAAAAGCGTCTGCTACCTTTGGTAGACTCCAAAGCAAAACATATACTTAAGTATGACATACTTAATACATTGTATTAAACGTTGTGCGCAAATCCCAACCGTGCGCAATTGTGCACAACTTTTAAACGGCAAGATTGATACCATGAATTTCTGAAGGGGTTGACAACCTATCAATTGAGTTTGAAGAAACTGGTAAGTGCAGGGATAGGAAACCACTATAGTGCAAGGGGTCCTAGCCCCTGGCAAGTAGGTGGGAGATAGGCAACTGAAACGGAATTCCTGAGGAGATTATTGTAAGAAGACTACAGTTCCTCAAAACATCATAATATCTCATGAGACTACATAACTCCCGAGTCTAGATACCAGTGTGCTCCTACCTATTCTTCAATCCTCAAGATCGTTCAATACGTTATTTATACCCGTCCAAATTCCACTTACAGTGGAACCTGGAGCGGCTTTTCAATCCCACTCACGGAGGTTCTCACTTATCCGAGTCACCCAGATTTTCCCTCGTTTCAGCTACTTACTTGAGCTGGGAGTGATCGGCGCCCAGAACCCCGCTGAGCGGGAGAATTCCGATGAGTTGAGCTAACATCAGAACAGGTCTCAAAGATCGGTGAACTCTTTCAGTTGAGCTCCGCTTCAAATTACCTGAAAGTAGTAGGAACATGAACTGCAGTCGTAACACTGGTATTGCCAGCCTTCAAATAGCTGATTTTGCTCACCAGTGGAGGTGAAGCCTGAGTGGTTCAGAATAACTTTACTTGAATTGGCGCCTACTTTAATGATACGAAAAGACATCATAGACACTGGATAATTGTGAATTGAATCAAATGGGAAGTGTTTATTTCATTTGTAATACTGGCGCTTGGAGGCAGATCTATCTGAGCGCGCCTTGGAGGATTTCACCTCCACAAATCAGTTGGTATTGTGCGTTCAAGAGGGCAAGCACGCATCGGTCCGAAATCGAAACTTTAAATTGATAAATTGGTATATTCAAATTCCGTTATGGTAGGGATGTCCGATACTTTAAAAGTATCGATATAATATCGTATCGATACATCTAGAAAGTATCAAAAAGTATCGATACGATACTTTCAAAAAATATCGATATTTTGAAGTATCGATACTTTTCGATAAGTACTTTTACAAAAATGTGTGAAAATGCCTTTCATGTTTCTCTCTATCAGTGTGACATCTCTCCATCGCGAGGATAATAATTAATATAAAATGAACAAAACAATAAATCACTCATTTTTTTGTTTAGGCAATTGCTTTCGTATTGAACTTGGTTGGGTTAACATTTTGGTGGTCCTTCCTAGATGACGGAGGACAGCAGGTTAACATATCATATGGTCTGTTCAGAGAGGCGGTCCTGAACGGTTCGGAGGGGCCCCAGAGGATTTCGGAGGAGCCCATTCGCCTCAATCCCCTCCCCTTTTCAGTTCCGGTTTGGTTCCGAACTGTTCCAGACTGCCTCTCCAAACAGACCCATAGAGAGCTGGAGATGGTGGTAAGTTCATTGGTCTCCCAACAATATACGTAGAGAAAGAGGTAGGTGCCTATTAAAATTCGAGACTTTCATCTAATGTGAGAGGTAAAAAAGTATCGCCTCCGATACTGGAAAAAAAGTATCGATACTGCGATATATATCAGGAAAAAAAGTATCGATATGTATCGATACTTTTTTCAAAAAGTATCGATACTTTTAAGTATCGATACTTTGGGGACATCCCTACGTTATGGTTGTTTTTGCCAATTTTGAATTGTGGGAAATATATAATAAATTTTGAGTTTATTTATTTCCATCCAAAATCACAGAAAAAGATACAAATGAATAACATAATGTATAAATCTTCTAATACATAATAATACACCTTATAATGATATATAGATACATACTATAATTACCAAACATAAAATAACATTTGGCTTCTGACTTAGAGTACATATTCCATCACCTAAGATTATGGAAACTAATTCTCCATATAGGCACCAGCCCGTGGCGGAGAATGAGTATAGGTTTTTACTTTATTTATTTACTTTTCTTCAAGACTTAAAGACTTAAAGACTTAAAGTTTACTTAGTAAACTTTATTTGTTATGTTTCTTTGTTTTGGCTTACTGTCTGCATGCCCACTGGTCAAAAAAGTATTCATATAAAATGTTTATTTTTCTAAGTTCAATTTTTATTCCATTTGGTGATTTTTCCAAAATTTGTAGAAGGTTTATCCTCGTTTTTTCCGGCAAGTTATTAAAAAATGAAATGCTCCGATACGTGAAAAAATTTTGTGCAGCGGTCGTCTTTACTCTCGGGGTCTCCATGAAGTACCCCTGTGAAAAGAGTGTACGCAAAGCCTGCTGTGGAAAAGAATAAAGTTTTGTTTTAAACAGTTGCTGAACAGCACTCCTGTTGTAGAGATCCTTAGCAGATCCCGATCTTTAGCAGTTTTAACTTTTGGAAGAGTGGTGCAGTGTGTTCCCTCCATTTTACTTTGGCTATGGCGCGAATAAACATTTTTTTGTGTTTTTAATGACTCATACTCTTAGCTATGTTAGTTCTCCAATAAAGGACAAGGGAAACCCTGAGTGACTCATCATGCCAGGTAGGTAAGGTGAGGTACGGGGAACAGTGACATCACTTGACGTCACCTTTTCCACTCTCCCCTTACCTTGTTTAACCAATATAAAAGGAGGACTCGGGGCTTCCCCTTCATGCATTCGTCTTCGAAAACTCGACTTGATTATTTCTCGCTCTACCTCGCCTTCTCTCTGAAGCCCACAGTTCCTCAGAGGTTTCGGTATGCGATAAAGCTTATCGCGCCGGCATCTGCTCCCATTTACCCTCGTAGTTGTCTGCCCCCAACTAGGCCTAGGTAAATGTGCTGCATCCCTCTGGTCGGCGAGCAATCGCGCCAAGGTATGTAGCCGAGCTTAAGTCCTCAAGCACTCTTGCACACGGTCGGCGGTAACCTGCGCCGGGCATCGAGTGCTGTCCCTTCCTTTGTCTTCGTTGAGTAGGGACCAATCAAATCGACAAGCCAACGTGAAGCCGATCGCCTTCACACGCCGACACGCCGTCATAATAGTGTTTTTTTCCACTCTTTGCATGATTGTTACATACGCACAACCCCATATTGGCAGACCATACAGCAGTATCGACTGAACCAAAGCACAATAGACTTGTCTCATAATGGTGGATGACACTATTCTTCTCAATAAAGAGAACACATACATACATTTTCTCAATTTTACAATAAGAGAGGCTTTATGCTGCTCCCACTTAATAAGATTATCAATGTAAACCCCTAGGTATTTTATATGTGTGGAGCGCACTAGGGTCTTACAGTCAGTACCTACACTTCTGGCTCACACAATGAACTTCGTGCATTTTCAGTCTCATATCATCTGAGGGCAAACTAGTTCTGGACCAGGCAAAAGGTACGTATGTAGTTTTACCAACATTCAATGTGAGCTTATTCTCAACCAACCAGCTATTTACTTTTTTCAAACATCTCTCTGCTTTTTCGAATGTATCCTGCCATGTGTCCCCACTAAAAATCAGTGCTGTGTCATCAGCAAACATCACGGCTTCCCCAAATTCAAATACTTTACTTTCAAACTAGTGGTTTGCGTACAAAATAAACAATACAGGGCCAAGCACTGTGCCTTGTGGAACACCATAACCATTAATTAGAAGGGGCTCACTAAAGACACCGTAAAAGTTCCTGGAAGGAGACTTGGACATCACCTCATCACCCTGGGCCCAGGGACACGAGTCTGCGCAGACAAATCGGTAAGAAAATTCATCTTTCTCCAAGATGTGCCAAAGAAATTGTTTCTCAGATCCTAAATCTTCGCCTAATAATTGATAAAATACAGTCTACTGTTCATATAAAACACAACACAATTGCATTTAGTGTCTTTTCATTGCATCAAAGTTATTCAGACACAAAGGATTGTATAACAAAGTCCATTCATGCAGCATGAATTAATGAGCGAATTTTCGAAGGAATCTTTCAGTTGAAGGTATGGTTAAGAAAAGGAACAATGGTGTTGCAATTTCTTTTAGAAAGTTTTTTTTTACAAGATTCTTGGTTTTTCGATTTTCAGTATACCGTACCAACATACTGTACGCACTGGGTATGCTTTGAAGATGTTAGGAGTCCATATTCATGTTATACTCGTCTCCACGAACTCATAGACTACCCACACGGCTATTGTTCGTCTTTTTCGATTTTCAGTATACCTAACATACCAACATAGTGTATGCACTGGGTATGCTCTGAAGATGTTAGGAGTCCATATTCTTGTTCTACTCGTCTCCACGAACTCATAGAGTACCCACACGGCTATTGTTGGTTTTTTCGATTTTCAGTATACCATACCAACATACAGTATGCACTGGGTATGCTTTGAAGATCTTAAGAGTCCATATTCATGTTCTACTCGTCTCTACGAACTCATAGAGTACCCACACGGCTACTGCATTTCTGGGTACAAGAAATATACGCACGTATTCATTATATATATATATAGATACCTACTTTTCTCAATTTTGGACAATTTTCAATTTTGAAAAACGCATTGATGTCGGAAAATTTGTACTGAATCCCAATATACCATATATTACCATGATTGTGAAAGTAATAACCACAAAAAACGGGAAAACCCCGTTGTTTTGGACATTTTTTGAATTTTGGACCACTTTGGATTGTCCAAAATTTCTAGCTAACGAACTTGACCTTTTGTTTGTTGTTACGAACATTTTGGCGAAAATTAAAAAAAAATTCCAAGTAATTACTCAAGTTATTGTGCGGAATGACACACACACACATATGATTTTTGGGAAAACTTCAGGGGTCGTTTTAGAATGTTCCAAAACGGATTTCAGTTTACAAATTATTCGAAAAAGTCGATTCTAAAAATTTTGAGGCCATTGCAATAGCTTCATTTTCCTTGAAAATTCGCTAATAATGATTCCTAACATATCAACAGAAGATCAACTTGAAGATATCAACGGAGTCAATCCACTACAACTATCAGCTTTGATCCCCCACCCTATAGGAAACTTTTCCAATCCAGGTAGCCGCCAATTTTAGATCAGTTTTCCAACTCCGCCAATTCACTTGCCAATACCAAATGTTAAGAACTTACATGTTTTTCTTCGTTTATTAGAGGTACTCGTATTCTCAGGTAGGAATTCTTTGACATTGGATTTGGACTTGGTGCTCATTTCTTCACTCAAAGTACCAACTGTGGCCGGCTGAACTTTAAGTACCAATTGTTCCTCTCACTAACACTGAAACAATGATTAGTAGAAACCTGTTCTTCTCAGCTTGTTTTCCAACTACACAACGATATTTTTGTACTTATGGATCCACAATTAATAACACGGTCGTGAAATGTAAAAACGCTGTCGTACGTTCGAGAGAAAGACGAAGGTATAACGAGTAGGTGTAGAAGGTGATCGCTGTACGTGATAATAGGTTGTTCCATCGACAAGGTGTCATCGGATCACAATTTTTGTCGTCCCTAACCAAATATCCAAGTACGTTGCTCTCGTTTGATTCATGTAATCCACTTACAATTCGACCACCAAAATATTTTATAACTTTTAGCTATTCAAAATTCCTATGTTAAAACCTTTGAATAAAACATGGACCTGTAAATTCATGGATTAACAGTTTCTTTAGCATCGGTGTAGATAATTTATTTGTTAATTTAATTAGCAATTAATTAACCTTTGGCACAAATCAATTCGAATTTATGGAAAATAAATTTGAACTTTTGGCAACTCAATTTGAACTTTTGGCAACTTAATTTGAACTTAATAAGTTTCATAATATGAAAAATCAAGTTGAATTTTTGGCAAATCAATTTGAACTTTAGGCAACTTAATTTGAACTTTTGGCATCTGAATTTAAACTTTTGGCAACTCAATTTGAACTTTTGGCTAATACGTTTGAACTATTGAATTGTCAATTTGAACGTTTGACAACT